>CM070032.1:16466655-16481524 GCA_036250615.1 Ptychadena robeensis
GGTATGAGTCTATCAGCATGGCACATTTTGGATATGAGGGCATACTTTGGCACATTGTGACTTGGCAAGATTTGCCCACTCTTATTTGCAGAAACACTCCAAATCTGTCAGATTGCGAAGGCATCTCCTGTGCACAGCCCTCTTCAGATCACCCCACAGATTTTCAATCAGATTTAGGTCTGGGCTCTGGCTGGGCCATTAAAATTTTTTAATCTTCTTCTGGTGAAGCCATTTCTTTGTTGATTTGGATGTATGCTTTGGGTTGTTGTCATGCTGAAAGATGACGTTCCTTTCATGTTCAGCTTTCTAGCAGAAGCCTGAAGGTTTTGTGCCAATATTGACTGGTATTTGGAACTGTTCATAATTCCCTCTATCTTAACTAAGGCCTCAGTTCCAGCTGAGAAAAACAGCCCCAAAGCATGATGTTGCCACCACCATGCTTCACTGTGGGTATGGTGTGCTTTTGGTCAATCTATTTATGATCTATCTAAAATCTTCAGGCATGTCCAATCCCTGCACGATCGATTTTTCATGCAATTTCTCGACATTTAGATCGACCGCTCGCTTTATGCATGCATCAATTTGTGAACGATCGATCACAGCACCAACATATTAAGCAGTGCTGTATATATTTTGATTGAAAATTTATTTTAACTATGATACATGGTATATTCCCTTCTATAATACAACTGTGAGCTTTCTCTGGTGCCGTAAATAAAATGATTCATGCTACGAGTAAAGCTGACGAACTGAAAGATGAATTACAATGACAATTTTCAGTTTGAGAAAATAGATCTCCAGAATACGTCAATTTGCTGCGATTATCTCAACCGTTCAGCTTAGGGGATTGTGAAGAACAATTGTTCCGCTGCCAGAAAGCTCGCATCTCACTTACTGTTATCAATTTACAAGTCTGCACACCTACTGTATGAGCCCGGTGTTAGGAAGAGATACTTCCAGCCACATCTGTGTATAGCATCCGGCTCTATACACAGAGAACATGTACCGACTCATCCTAAACACACAACACAATCAGCTGTAACGTTCTAATATACTAGACAGGCTTCTCTTGAACTGAGGCTGCTAAATTAATTGTTTTACCCCAGAATTCAGAGCTAAAACTTTAGTGTGTCTTATAGAGTGAATGTAAAACATTTTTGAGGTTTATCTTTCTTTATAATTGAAGACTTCTATGTGAATATACATACGAGTGAACACCTGGTACAAAAAAAGTGCACTATGTGTTTGCTGAACACCCCGGGGCAGTAAACTCCTGACAGGAGAAGGACTAAAGTATGTTCCAGCAGGGTGTGCAGAGGTGGAGCCTCTGAAAGCCTCTGAAAATAGTATCATCGCCAAAATTGCTAGAGATGTTGAGAAGGGTTGTTGTTCTAGCACATGTAGTTTCTGCATTAATTAAGTTCAAAGTTAAAATCGAGATTCAAAGAATTGGATGGGCTGACAGTTGGCTTCCGATATCAGGTAAGCCGTTCAAAAGCGTGATGACATCATCACGCTACTCCCGAGATCTCTCTATCGGCTCAAATTTCCAGCCTTTACTCACAATTTTTGTGATTAGAGCCTAATAGTTTGTGATTGATCTCTGCCCCTGATAGATATAGATATATATATATATAAATTATGACAGGTCGGTTGTCTTTTACAGTGTAAAAGGAACATATACAGTAGTAAAGTGGTCTCATGCTGTATCCTGGAAGGAGTCCGACACAGTAGGTGTCTGTCCAATTTTTGTTATATTTCTGGACTCTGGAATGGGAGGGAAGGAACAAGGTGGGCCTTCCAGTTCCACCAAGATACACCTACTGGACCCTTATGAGGTAGTCAGGTGTGTCTCCACAAAAGAAGCTGAGACCACGCAGTCAGGTCTCCCAGATGAGGTTGGAGACACAGGGCTGCTGGATACAGAGGGCACACAGGAAGTGTGTGGCCCAGGCTGGGGACTTCTCAAGGACTATAAACGTTAACTGTTCTATCTGGAACATATCCATTTCGAGGCATTGATGGCCATGTCCTTTAGTCCTGAGGGATTTTGCTGTTATCATAATTGTAGTTGAAAATGTGGGAAGATGTATTGCTAAGTGGCCTTGTGTGCTCGTGCCCACAGCAATATCATTCCTTATTGGTTGATAAGGCGCCTATCATAAGACGGCAGTTAACATTCAGCCTTTTCCCTCCTAGCTGGTGGTATTTACCCTCAGTTATAACTCAGCTACAATATATAATAGGTATTACCAGGAATCACTAGAAACTATGCAGATATAACTATATAATTACCATATAGACCAAATGCCAAGATTGTATGATGGTCCTCTAGCTCACATCTTCTCTGTCCGCCCACGTGTGCCTCTCTGAACTCCCTGCCCAAACTTCCTCACCCCATTGTACTGGTGATATCCGCACAGGAAGGGGCAGGATCTTGGCTATGGGAAGTGTTGTAATGCCCATGTGCTGGCTTGCTTTCAGCCCAGGAAGGGGTGGGATCAAGATACTTCCCCACTTCCTGTGATCAGATGGTCTGTATATACAGGACTGAAACTCCTGTCCTGTAACAGTAGTTCTCACTGTTCTGCTTTCTGAAGGATCTGATCATGAGGAAGTAAAGCCTAGCCTATGCCAAGATTGCCACCTCCATAGAGAAGAGAAGGTATGGTAAATCAGTGATGGATAGAAGATAAGCTGCTGGAAGAGTTTAGGCAATACTGGTGACCAGTCTTTTGCCCTTTGCCTGTATTAAAAGGATCTGGCACGAGGAAGTGAAACCTTGCCTATGCCAAGATTGCCACCTCCATAGAGAAGAGAAGGTATGGTAAATCAGTGATTTTTTTACCTTAATTTAAAAAAAAAAAACGACATGTGCTAGAGCAAAGCTTTTTTTTTTTTTCAAATATTCCCACAACCCTTCTCTACATCTCCAGCAATGTTGGTGGTGATACTATTTTTAGAGGCTTTGCAATCAGCTCACAAAGATAGCCGAAAGTCGAAATATTCGACCATCTCTAATCTCAACACAACACAAGGCTTCTGTTTTGTTTTTTGCTTCATACCTCACAGATTCTACGTGCTACCCAGCTCCAAAGTGTGCACAAGTGGAATTGCTCAGTCAGTATTCTGTGAAATTCTGTTAATTATTGTACACACATCTTGTGGAAGCAGCTCCTGCGATCATCATATATAATCAGTGTCGTATTTGTGTTAAACAGATGAAAATGTATGCAAACACATATATCACACCCCATGCAGCCATCAGGCTCAGACTTGTAGTTTAACACCTCACATGAACACGGCTAGCTAGCATGAGAGAATAAAATCTGTTAACGCTAAACAAATTCATTCCGCAGCGAAAGAGGCTGAGATTTTGGTCTCCCTGCTGACATGAAAGTAAAGGATTTTTTTCTTTTTTAATTCCGTTCTTTTTTATTTAGCATAACATTTCAAAGCCATTGCCAAAGTTAAGCTGGGAATACACGGTTAAATTTTTCCCATTCGATTGACTTGAAAGACAATCGTATATAAATGTAGGAGGACCTAAAAACATCTGGGTCATCGGCTACATTGCATTGTACAGTCTTGGATATGTATCTTGTCTGTTTACGGTTCATGCCTTTTTATATATCTTGGTGTCACAACGTATTGACTTATATGTGACAATTTGTGTATTGTATTTGTGTAAAAAGCAAATAGTCCTGTTTTTGATAATAAAGACTTTTTTAACTATATATGGTGTTCATACAAGTCATAATTAATACATAGGCCTGTAAAAACCCACTTAGCTTATGTGGGATATATACCTCAAATAGGGACCAGTTTTCATGATTTTAATATATGGGTTGGCCATTGACAATTGATCGTACTCCCCCACCCCAAACTATTTTTCCACAATCGTATAAAGTCGATCTTTTGGAAATCGATTTCTTTTTTTGATCACCAAAATGTGATGGAAATGGAACATAAACCGAGCAGTGGTTGGTTTTTCTTAGGGCAGTGCCTCTCCACCTTTTTAGACCTAAAACCCCGAAAGAGTGTTACTTCCATGGTCCACATGGCGGAAGTGATCTTTGGAAGCGTCACTTCCAGCGCGATCAGGTAAGTGTAATTTTTTCTTCCTACCTATTTTCCCATCCTGCTTGTGCAAATAATGTGCGGAGTCAGAAAATAGGTACACTTACCTGATAGCATAGGGTCAGTTATGTTCTGGAAGAGAGGGGCCACGGACAGAGTAGGGTCCACTGCTCCAGAGCATACAAGACCCCTTTGCGGCATATTGTCTGGTATTCCTGGAAAAGGGGGGGCACAAATTCCATGGGGTCCTCCCTGCTAAAGCTTGCCAAACCCCCTGTTAGCATGGGGTCCGTTATACCTGGAGTATGGGGTCCACGAATACAAGACCAGACCAGATTGGCAGACCTGCAAGGACAGGAAAGGGGGCCCCCCCCATCCCTGTCCAACCAGGCCCCATTCCAAACCCAAATAAGGTAAAGAACCACTTTACACAAAGTACCTCTCAACCTTTTTAGACCTGTAACCCCGAAAGAGTTTTACTTCCATGGTCCACATGGCGGAAGTGATGTTTGGAGAGGGGGTGGGAAATGGTCATTCGACCCCCAAGGGGTCCCAACCCACAGGTTGAGAGCCACTGCCTTAGGAGTATGTGATAATTTGTTAGGCTGTCAATTTAATATCAAACATTATTGATATTTAAAATGGTCAGACCCCAAAATATTTAAGTATTTAGGATAATCCCATATGACAGACTATTATCTCAGTTATTATTAAAAAAAAGTCTGTCCTGTGCTTACAGATCTGCACATCCATACCCTAATGCGGGGCTTTCATTCTACCCCAAAAAAAGGGTACAACAGAAAATAATAGAAAATAGTACAGGATGGGAACACCCTAAACACACAAGTTGACCAATTAAGTTCGTTGCTGGAGGATCCAGAAAGGGGTAGCTACGAGGTCGATTGCAATCTACCAGTCTATTACATGGAAACCCGGCGTAGATCAGGTAACTCATTCCGAAGCTTGTTTTTTTTTAAGCATTAGCTTTATTAACTCAAGTCTGCATTAACATTGACAATTGAACTGAAACTAGGGGCCTTCTTTCTTCTTTTTTTTTTTTTTTTTGCTCATCCGGTTTAAGTGAAGGGGTGAATTGTTGGTAGATAATTTTCACCTCATCATTTTAAAGTAGATCGCAAGCCAAAAAAGTGTGGGCACCCCTGATCTGGTACATAAAATAGCCAGGAGCTGACTCCTGTATTGCTTCTACACCTATGATTAGACTGGGGGTAGACTGATTATTTCAACATCTGTTTGTTACAGTATGATGTCTTTGTTGCACATATGTTCCAGATTATCTACACACACGTGCACATAAACACATTTATTTATAGAGGTGATACCACTGACTAGGGTCATTCCACAAACATTAACTGCATTTAGCTACTTAGTGTCCAATTGAGATCCCAGGTTTAATGGCTTGTTGCTGACTGGCTATCTGTGGTTATGTTTTGCTGACTTTAGTCCATTTTGGGGAAACTGCTGAGCATGGAAAGGTACATAGAGTTCCCTCAACCTCTGATATCATTGCAGTATTACATATTCATCTCGAAGACTCACCAAAGCCAGTGATTATTTGTCACCGGGCAAAACAACTGAACAGATGAACAGACAAAGAGAAAGCTGTTGGGACTGAAATAAAAATACTGAAAAATTATATATAAAATAGTTTTACTTAAAAGCCAATGTAGTGTTTTTACTTTATTATTTATTACAGATGCTGATGAAGATGCATGCCAGTTAAATGTTCTATTATGACATATAGTATGGCAGACTATGACACATGATGGCCAAAATGTGCACCCGGTAGACAGTTTGCCACAAAAATTGTGTGTTCACAGTCTGCTGAACAGGCGAGCACTATAGATGTTTGATCCGCTTCCATGGAGGCATAATTTGACCCCTCACCCCACTGTCAGATTATACAGTTTAGCCAACTGGATATTTGTCCCTCCAGGGCAACCCCCATCCAATAAAAGAAAAACTGTGGGGTCCCCCCTCCAAATAAATTGCAGACCCCTTTAGCATGGAGTCAGTTATGCTCTGGAAGAGAGGGGCCACGGACAGAGTAGGGTCCCCTGCTCCAGAGCATACCAGACCCCCTTGCGGCATAGGGTCTGGTATTCCTGGAAATGGGAGGGCACAAATTGCATGGGGTCCTCCCCTCTAGAGCTTGCCAAACCCCCTGTTAGCATAGGGTCCGTTATGCCTGGAGTATGGGGTCCAGACCAGATTGACAGACCTGCGAGGACAGGACCTGTCCAACCAGGCCTCATTCCATACCTAAATGAGGTAGAGAACCACTTGTTAATGTAAGGCGGTCTCTTCCCTAGAACCTTGCCCCAGTGTTGTGGGGGTGCAGATCATTGAGTATCTGGGGTTCACCTTACTTACTAACAAGAGGAACCCCGAATCCCAACCCCCACTCATATTGAATGAAAAGAGAGGTCTTCTGAAACTCTTACCCATTAACAAGGACTAGTGCTAGAAATAAAACACAGAAACCCCCAAAAAAATATTTCACTTTCTACCATTCCACATACCATTGCACAGTTGTGTACTCCATTGTAGAAATTCATCACTTCCCATGAAGGATCAAGTGTCCTGCAGTTCCCAAGGTAGCTGCGCATGCACGTTGTCCCCATATTTGTAAACATTAAAGTCTAATAAGGACATTGTGCATGCGCAGATACAGTGGTAAGTGTAGGGCGGCAGTTTCATTGAGGGTCACAGAACGCAGGATGAGACCCTTCTGTGTGGCACACTTGCATACGTTATGCACACAAATATGCGCAATGTATTACAGTAAACAATGTTGAAGCATAATACGATGAATATCCGCCATTGCGAATATCCAAGTGCAAATATTGCAAATTCTCCAATGTTGGATATCCGTCAAATATGTTCGAATTTAGAAAATTCTCGCTCAACACTACTGGTATCCCAAAAGTCAGCTAGTTTTTCATGAACAAAAATTTTATAACCATATCTAGTTCAAAATGCTGGTTTTCATTTCACAAAATCATTTGGTTGCCTCTGCCTTCACAAAATTTTGATTTCACAAACGAGAATCAGGCAGATAAGGAAAGTCAATGGAATGTCTATGGGACCATAGTGGCGGCAAAGCACCCATTCATGAAGTGCTGTAACCACTGGATCCTACCAACTGATAGAAACACATTATTTCAAAGAATTGGTCAGCAACTTCTCCTTACTATTTTTGCAGTATAAGTTTCCATCTAGTATGTGTAGAGCAAGCTGCTCGGAAGTGCTCCTACGGTGGGTTACTCAATACACAACTATTCCCAGATGTTGGTTGACTGCTCAAGAGGGAGTAAGGGGAGGTGAGGACAAAGAGGAACATGTGCAAATTATAATGTTTAAAAAAAACAACCATTTTTGGTGTGGTATTAAGTCCAACAGTGTCAGGTTTTTATGGAGCTGAATTTTTATTGTGAATATCTGCACTTTGAGAATTCGATCTTAATCCCAGATATTTACTTTTTTTACATCAGTCCACAACACTACCGTGCATTGCTTTCCCAATATGTGCATGTACAAGTGCAAATTATTAGTTTTTGCAAAAATATGCCAATATCTGCACTTGTTATTGCAAAAATCTTGTGTGCAATGATGGCAATAATGAGAGATCACACATTTTTTGAGAATATTAGGCGAAACATTTGCCTATACCCTGTTTCCCCGATGATAAGGCACTGTCTTAAGGCCAAGATATGCCCTAGGTCTTTTTTTCAGGTGGATGTCTTATTCTGATCACTCTGTGCCATTCATTGTCCCATTTGATTACTCTGTGCCATTCATTGTCCCCTTCACTGACTCACTTTTTTTGGGTTCTACCGGTATGGCCAGGTAACAGACTCCGTTATGGCAGGGATCAGCAGCTTGTTTGTCCTTCCTGCTCCGCTCTGCACTGCAGCCAGCCCTGACAGAGTCACACGGAGGCACACAGTTACCCATTGTACCACCCAAATGGGAGATTACGGGCAGGGGCACGTATCAGTGGGTGTCTTATTTGCACGGGGTGGATTATTTTAACGTTTTGGGCAAAAATTTATTGCTCCAAGGATGTTTGGGACTTAAATAAAATGTATTATTTTTCTTTACATATTCCCATTGACTTTGTCTTATATTCCAAAAAATACAGCAATAGACGTAAAACTAGGCAAGGCCTTTACACACACACAAACTAATAATGCAATCCCATTTTAATCCATTGTATTTAAGATGGAGATGACCCACACTTTCAAGATGAAGATGATCCACACCTGCTGCTATATTAGCTTCAATTCTGCTGGGAAAGCTTGACACAAAGTTTTAATAGGAATTTTGTGAGGCCAGGCACTGATAATGGATGAGAAGGCCAGGCTCCCAATCTCATCCCAAAGTCCCTCAGGCCAGTCATGTCCCTCCAAACCAAAGTTGTTAATCTGTGTTTTTATGGACCTTGCTTTTATTAACCTCCCTAGCGATATGCCCGAACCCAGTTTGGGCAAAGGGACATTGCAACTATCAATACGCCTGAACTGGGTTTGGGCACATCGTGGGAGCTCACCTGGTCCGCCGCCATCGTGATCCCACGCCATCTCCGTCTTCTTCCGGGTCCCGGAGTGACGCGTGACGTCACAGAGGCGGGACCCGGTCTCAAAGAAAAGTGTATCCCGCTTCGGGATCATCTTCGGCTGCACACGAGCCGATCCGGAAATAGCCGAGGTCTCCGGCTTTTTCCGTGATCTGCTCTCGAGTGCCGATGACGTCACGCGGCAGGCGGGAGATTTAAAGGTACAGAAAAGTATTTTTTTTCTTAGATTTTTTTTTGCATTTTTTTACATTTGTTTTTATTTTGATTGGATTGGATACATGTTTTATTAATGTTTTATCCCATCCAAATCAAAAGAAAAGAAAACAAGTGTAAACTTATAAAAGTACCTCTAAAGCCGGCCATAGCTCTTTATTCTGTGGCCGATTTTGCGAATGATTACCATGCGCATTCGGGGTGATCCCTTGGTGATCAATCGCGTGGGTTTGCGTTGCCCTGCGTATCCCCCGTTGTCTCTCACTCTCCTCCGCCTGGGGCGTATCTTCGGAGGAGGGGAGGCTTGCGGTGCTCGGCCCCGGTGCACTCAACTGTTCTATGGGCGGTTGTGGACAGGCCACATCAAGGACTAGTTGCCACCAAGCAACCTGTGAGTATACAGACCCAACCTGTTGTATCATATGACTATGACTTGGATTTGTTTGTAATTAGACCCTTATATGGATTTTTCTGTTAGATAATACGAAAGAACTTGCCGGCCAAAATCTCCTGAGGAAGCAGACTTTGCGAAACGCGTCGAGATGTGATCTGGCAATAGACACCGATTTATGTATTACTAGTATGTGGTTCACTGACATAGATTATGTGTTGTACAACCATGCCCTGTTATTTTTTATAAAAACATCTTTTATATATACATATGTTTAAACTCGTGCCTTAAAAGTCCCGGAGTAGAATCTCCTTTTTTCTCCTGCATTTTTCTCTTTTATTAAACTTGAGCTAATCCAAAGGCCATACAAAATGTGGAGATTATTATGTGTTGGCCTACCAAATTATTGCTGTTTTTTCTATCTCTACTTTTACCCCATTACTACTATTTTACCCCATTAAAATGTATTTTCGACCATGTCGACGATTTCAAATTAATTGCAAAGCCCCTGAATATGATATCAATACCAAACTTGGGGTGGGGGTATACTACATAAAAGAAAGTATGTCTCTAAAGGTAGCCATACACAGGTCGATTTTCCACTCGATTTTTGACAGATCAATCACAGTCAATCGGGTTTTGATCACCCTGAAGAATCGACCCAAAAAAAACCAGAATCGACTAAAAATCGGATCCGACAATGAACCGACATGTTGGTTTTTTGGTCGATCGTTTGGCAATCGGAGTAAATTGATGAACCCAAATAACCCTATGCAGCAGCTTTTACGATCGATGGATTTTGTGGAATCGGCCATTTTGGAGATCGGCTCATGTCCAAATCAGCCACAAATCAGATTCCCAAGGTGGTGTTGCCTCTATTCCCAATCCAATCAATTGCCGATTCCTGATCGCCTGGAAAGATTGGTTCAGCAATCGATCAGCATTTGATCGCTGAAAAATTTACCTGTGTATGGCTACCTTAACACAAATAGTTTTTCCACAAATGAAGTTCAAAGTCAAGTCAAAATTTTTAAAATCGGAATTTCGACTTTATTTTTTAACCTAATTTATGCAAAAACAACATGTGCTAGAGCAAAACTTTTTTTTTTCAAAGTGTTCTCACAACTCTTTTCTACATCTGCAGAAATTTATGGTGATGATACCATGTTCAGGGGCTTTGCAATCAGCTGACAAAGTTAGCAAGTCGAAAAATCCGACCATCTCTATCATGTATATGTGACTAACACAGTCATATGTCACAGTCTAAGTCAGGTGTAACTAACATAGGAGATTCTTTTTTT
Source organism: Ptychadena robeensis (assembly GCA_036250615.1). Classification (NCBI taxonomy): domain Eukaryota; kingdom Metazoa; phylum Chordata; class Amphibia; order Anura; family Ptychadenidae; genus Ptychadena; species Ptychadena robeensis. Next base: position 16,477,241 of record CM070032.1, read on the forward strand.
TGGGGGGGAGGCAACAATTCAATCAATTGGAGTGCTTAAGAAAACCAGATTACCCTGAAGAAACCCACACAGACATGGAAAGAACATGTAAACTTCTTGCAGATAGTGCCCAAGCCAGGATTCATACCAGGTCTAGGATACTAGCTCTGCATGGCCAGAGTGCTTGCCCCCTGAGCCACCATGCTCTGCTGGTTACATATAGAGGACCGCACTCTATCATTATAAGCACATGGCTAAGCGATGCAGAGGCAGTAAAGGCTCCAGTCTCAGCACTGAGCCCAAGACAAGGCCTCTTCTGCCACTACTTTGGTCCAGAATACGACTTTAATATCCATGGTTTATTTTCCTGGCAAATCCTCTATAGGTTGTGCAGCTCAGAATGCCAACATTCCCAAGTAATGCTTAAATTTGATTTGAAAAGGTCAGACATATTTTTTCCTTGGAAATATTTCATTATAATAAAAACAGAGAAAATCAGATTATATGGGCGATGTGATTTTGCATCAATAATATGCTAAAGGTTGCAGATAGGCCCCACTATGCATGTTCTGTGAAACCAATCAGATTTCACAGAAATATCAAAACTTGGATGCTGAGCAACTTTTTTTTTTTGTTTCTGATCAGTGAAAATATCCAACAGTCTTTTCAGTTACCAAAATCCCCAAAAAGCTGGTTTTATAATTAAACTATTACTATAGAGAAATAGTTTTTACAGTCACTAATATGTTATATAACACGAAGAATGAAATGCCATTTTACTATTGTTCTCTCCTATATCATAAAGGTGATCTGCAACTGGTGTCCAAGGTATGACATGAAGATCTTCAAAGAAGTCTTAAGCTAGCCATACACAGTCGGATTCTATGGCCGCTCGATCACCTATCCGATCGATTCTGGCGATTCTGGCGGGAATCGCAGGTGTGATCGATTGGCCAATTAAGAGAATCCGATCGCTGCATACCACCTTGTCCAAAGGATTCCGGGACGATTCCGTGTCCGATTGTCCACCTCACAAATGGCAACTCCCCCTGATGTGTGCAGAATCGGATCAAAAAGACCAACATGTTGGTTCTCTGTCGGATCCGATTCTGGGCCCCTGAACGATCGGACGTGATCGAACGGACAAGGTGGGCTGCACACGATTCCGGCACGATCGTTTCGCGTGCACGCGCCCAGAATCGATCGGCCCGGAATCCGGCCGGAATCCGACCCGTGTATGGGGGCCTTTAGTAGCCTCTGTGCCCTTCGTATATAAAGGTATTTTGTGAAAACTTTTCTTTATTCTCTTTTCCCTTTGAGATATGTGACAATAGCACTGCCTGGGATTTCTCACAAACAAGAGATCAGACACATGTACACAAAACACAACCCCTGCTATTTTCTTGTTGCAAGGACCATGAACAATTGATATACAACATTGACTGGTGAGATCCAAAGAAGACATTTTTTCCTGTTATTTTTCCTTTATAATGGCTTTCCCCCAAAAAATATTTTCAAATTTAGAAAAAAAGTTTAGTGTAAAACATTTAAGTCAAACTGCGGCCTGAGGGCCAAAAGTGGCATACCCGGCTCAAGGTAGATAGTGGCAGGACCACCAATCCTTCCCTATCTCTGATATCCCATCATCAGCCACTTAACCACTAGTGTATGGGCGTTGCTTCCACGGTCCGAGATTTAGGCTTCCTCCCCCTATCCCTCTCAGCTGCAGCCCTTTTGCCCGGGATTATCAGGGTATATGATCTGGGCTATGTATGGGGTGATGAGCATTGATGCATTTGTGAGTAGAGATGGTCGAATTTTTTGACTTGCTAACTTTCAGAGCTGATTGCAAAGCATCTTACATGGTATCATCACCAAACTTGCTGGAGATGTAGAAAAGCGTTGGGTTGGGGGAACATTTGAAAGAAAAAAGTATGTCTCTAACACAAAAAGTTTTTGAATCAATGAAGTTCAAAATTAAAGTCGAATTTCCGAATTTTTGACATTTTGACTTGATTTTGAACTTAATTTGTGCAAAAACTATTTGTGTTAGAGACATACTTGTTTCTTTCCAATGTTCCCCCAACCCTTCTCTACATCTCCAGCAACTCTACATCTCCACCATGTTCAGGGGCTTTGCAATTAACTCGATTCGACCATCTCTATTTGTGAGTGAGGGGAATCTTGCCACTAACCCATGCTGTGAGTATCCACCAGGTTCGTTTCCTATCTTTTCACACTACAGGCAGTCACAGTTACAAGGTTTCCCTCTGGGATTGTTTGTTTTCTAGACTTGGCTTCAGGAGTCTAAGTTTTGGAGACCTTCCTTTTCCACCTACTGATGGGTGACTGACTTTGTGCTGTCTATCAGGTAGAGTGTGTGGCAGGGAAGCTCCCCCTCTTACTGTTTTTTGGGGGGGACTTGAAGGGGCTTCATTCTCATCACGTGGCTTTGCTTCCCGAGTCTGCACCCTGTGGGGGAGAAACAAGCCCCGTATACATCTGGGTGGAGTTGAAGAAGACACTACTGGACGCAACCGCAACCGGAGAGTCTTATTTGGGGAGAAATACCTAGAACTTTGTGTGTCCATTCAGCAGTGTGTGAGTTAGGGAGGTGAGGAAGCTGTCAGCTTCAGCCATACAAGAGAGCTCTACATAGACAGAATAGTCTTTCGACCGCAGGTGGTCATGCATTTGTCTTATAAGATGCACCCCCCCCCCTCAATTTCTTTTGGGGGAAGGTGCTTGTTTTAACCAAAATATAGTGTTAAATGAATGGCACAGATGTGTCTTTTATTTGACATTTGATGTCACATGTGTTCTAGTATTACAGTTTGCTTGTTCCAGATTCAGTGTTTTCCAGATTCCAAGACTTAGTCCAAGTTTTTAATTTTTGTCCACTGTGTGTTTTGAAATTGACTAGATTGACTTGGATACTCAAATTGTACAAAAACCTTTAATCTGGACTTAATTTATTTGCTTCTCTTGTATCCGGGCAAAAGCTGACCATTGGATGCCTCATGGCCCATTCGCCATTGGTCTTTAAATGAGCCTTAGGTAACCAGAAGTTACATGTCCCTTGGCTTATCCTCCTTGTTTTTCTCTTCAGAGAAAAAAAATGGTCCATATTATGTCTTTACCTAATGTCTAATCTCATCACTAGAAGTCACCTGTCATAGACGATAGTCCACTAATACACAACACCTTCATGTAGGATATACCATGTGATACAGATGTCCAGTAGGACACTTGCATTTCTAATAAGATAACTGCCATACTTCTCATAATGGCTTATTGTTCAAACATTGTGTGAGTCTCACAAACAGAATAACAGCATTGTTAATATTTCTCAGAGCCCGACCAAATAAATGATATTCTGGCTTAATTTGTGACTGGTCTAAATGTAAACAACAGTATTTGCCTGGCCTCCTGGCTACTAGTGTTGAGCGAGAATAATTGAAATTCGAATATATTTGACAAATATGCCACGTTCCAGAATTCTCAAAAATTTGCGTTTGGATATTCGCAATGGCGGATATTCGTCATATTATGCTTCAACATTGTTTACAAGCATAGATCGCGCATATTTGTGTGCATTGCGAATGGATACGTGCAATAAGCACAGCGCTCATACTAGCTAAAGGCCCCCATACACGTGTCGGATTCGCACCGGATTCCGGCACGATCGATTCCGGGCGGGTGCACGCGAAACGATCGTGCCAGAATCGCATGCAGCCCACCTTGTCCGATCGATCAGGTCCGATCGTTCAGGGGCTCAGAATCGGATCCGACGGAGAACCAACATGTTGGTCTTTCTCATCCGATTCTGCCCGGATCAGGGGGAGTTGCCATTTGTGAGGTGGAATCGGAGGTGGAATCGCACACGGAATCGTGCCAGAATCCGCTCGGACAAGGTGGTATGCTGCGATGGATACTCTTAATTGGCCGATTGATCACACCTGCGATTCCCGGCAGAATCGCCGGAATCGATCGGATGATGAATCGATTGGACATGGAATCCGACACGTGTATGGCTAGCTTAAGATCACAGAATGAAGAAGAGGAGCTGTAAAGCTGTGTGAATAATTGCGAACAGCTGCATTGTGAATCATTGCGAATAATTGCGAACAGGTGCTGACTATGTAAGGCAATAGAATGCAATCGAATAGCATTTTACTAATTTCTAATGTTCCTTAATATATTTGCAAAATGACGCTAATTGAAATATACCATACTACTGGCTACCAGAACTCATCCTCTTTCCCCCATCACCTTCCAAGCCTCCCCCCAACATCTCACTTACAG
>CM070032.1:16505616-16518705 GCA_036250615.1 Ptychadena robeensis
GGATATTCGCGAAATTACGCGAATTCGAATATTGCCTAGTCGCTCATCACTAATAGGTATATGGGGTAGCAGTGAAATATAGATAACCCTATAGTAAAGGTACAAGGGGTACCAGTGGTATACAGCCTTTATGGTATAGGTATATGGGGTAGCAGTGAAATATAGATAACCCTTTAGTAAAGGTACAAGGGGTACCAGTGGTAAACATAGCCCTTTGGTAAGGTATTAGGAGTAGCAGTCAAATGTGCATAACCCTATAGTAAAGGTACAAGGGGTGCCAGTGGTATACAGCCTTTATGATATAGGTATATGGGGTAGCAGTGAAATATAGATAACCCTTTAGTAAAGGTACAAGGGGTACCAGTGGTAAACATACCCCTTTGGTAAGGTATTAGGAGTAGCAGTGAAATGTACCCAACCCTATAGTAAAGGTAGAAGGGGTACCAGTGGTATACATACCCCTATGGTATAGGTATTAGGGGTAGCAGTGAATTGTGCATAACCCTATAATAAAGGTACAAGGAGTACCAGTGGTATACATCCTTTATGGTATAGGTATTAGGGGTAGCAGTGAAATGTACATAACCCTATAGTAAAGGTAGAAGGGGTACCAGTGGTATACATCCTTTATGGTATAGGTATTAGGGGTAGCAGTAAAATGTACATAACCCTATAGTAAAGGTAGAAGGGGTACCAGTGGTATACATCCTTTATGGTATAGGTGTTTGTAGTTGCAGTGGTAAATTCATACCAATAGACAGAAAAGCAGCATGCAACCCTTGAAGGTGACATTTTTGTATCTAACATTATATTTTTTAAATGGCGGGTCCCGTAGCTTTCCTCGCGCCATCTGTGTAGCTGTAGCCTCAACTAGTAGATCCCAGAGGATTAATTTGTAGAAATGAAAAAATTCCTTAAATCTGGCAACAAGTGTGGAAATAGATCTGTATTCATCATCAGCATTATGTGGGAAAATAGTTTTCTGTGGAACTGAGGGAATGACCAGAAAATCCCAAAGTTATCTAAACCATTTGTGTGGACATATTGCCGCCTATGAAACATGGAGGAGGGGAAAATAAATATAATTGCGCTATTGCTCTTCAAAGAAGATTTTTAATTTAGAGGATTTGATTATTACATAGATTATTGTAAGGCAAGTTGTTTAATCCATCGCTCGAAAAATGTTCACAATTGTACACATTGATTGTATGTACGTTTTCATAGAAGATCTGAGTATGTATTTATGAAGCCAGAATGAGACTAAAGCTGGTCAGACCCCATAGCTGTGATTTCACTTTATTCCAGGAGGTTGTGAGTACATCTTCATGCACCGTCATGCAGTGATTGAGTAGCATACGGAATGTCAACACAAAACCCATTTTTTTCTTTAGAGTGAGCAAACAGAAAAGGTAATAACAGTAAAAGCACACAATTCACAGATAGAGAGGAGAATACAAAATATTCGTAAAAAGGAAAATACATTTCAAGGAAAGAGGAACATAGCTATATACAATCTTGTCATCGATATCTGGACCGAACAGATTGGCTACTTGACAGTTTGGACAACAGTGAATGGGTTCCGTTGAATAATTTAACTTTTTACATTTAACTATTATATCATTATAGAACTCTTGTATTGGGTTATGTTTCCACTGTGTTTGTGAGTTTGCCAAGGTCCCTCTCCCTCTGTCTAATGCATCTATGATGCGTTAGGGCATCAATGGGCATTCTGAAAGGCATGAAAAAAAATCTTGCGGTCCCAAAAGTGATGATGGTGAAAAACAGGAAGTGATGTCATTTTTTTTTTTAAAGGGAAAACAGTTCTTTACCAGTGGACCCCCATCCGCTGGTAACACAATCAATGCATTGTCTATGGGTGCATTATAGACACCCATACAATGATATTTACGCAAGGGAGCTCAATCCATCAAATGAACACAGGTGGGTAAAGGGTTATTGAATATAATGGAATGCGTCAACATGTCTCTGTTAGTGAAACCAAGGGATTTTGACACAGTGGAAACATAGCCTTATAGTATTTTGTGTGAAATTTCCGGATCTTTTATGCAAATTAGAACTTATGATTCTATATTGCTTTTTTTTTTTACATATATTCTAGGGTGTTCTAAAGCTTAAATCCAGCCGTGCATTTATTCTTTGGCAGTTGTTAGCAGAGATGAATGCATAAAATTTTATATTAGCATTAACATTGCATGAAGCATCTAAATAACTTCTTCTGTTGTAAGCAGTAGCGTTGACCAGGGGTCACCCTTGAGTCACCAGATTTGTTTTGCTGACAGGTGCATGTCTCGCCCCAAAACCTTTATGGGGTTTACACTCTGTGTTCAGTAGCACCCTCCAGTTCCCCCCCCCCCCAGGCTCGTACCATTAATAGCTGAATGTAATTCTAGACCACACCCACTGATGCAAGGAACTTTATTTCTTATAGGCAGGAATAAATACAGGGGTTCACTAAGTTGATAGTACAGAAATACGGTACAAACAGATAACGACATTGCAAGAGTCAATACGGAGATTGGCTAAAGCTCTAACTCAGTAGAAGATTTGATGATTTTGTGTACTGCAGTGGAGAATTGTCTTTAATCCCAAGGCTATCCTAAAGGGGGAGTGCTCCTATCTTAAACCCTATATGGTATGGATGATCTCTGCGGACCCTTAGGCCTGGCTTAAAGGCTCAGTCCCACTTGGATGTCCTGGTACAAGAGCTTGCAGATGGTACAAACAGGCAGGAGAGTGGAAGAAGACTTGGAGCTCCTTCTATCAATCATATTTATACCCTTTATGGCACATCAGCACCTCCCCCTGTTACTGCCCCACTGTACAGGGGGTTTCCAGAATTTGTACAGGGGATATTCAGAATTGACTAGAGAAACATAGAGAAACTGTTAACTGTCTCATTTCCAAACAAACCTGATAATTACAGTAAATTTCATTACACTACAAAGCTTTGCCACCATTTGACTTGGGATGGACATCTGTAGAATGATCAAGAAGAGGGGACAGTGAGCAACCAGAAGGCATTGTACAACAGACACACTTGAAGTGGTCTGGATTTCATAGCTCTAATATTAACATCCAACACATAAGAATGTGTGTGAGATGCTGAAGAAGTCAGACTCTGTGTTCAGTAGTAGAGATGGTCGAAATGAATAAAATTCGATTCTACTTAAATTTCGAGTTTCCCAATCGAATTTCGATTCGACTGCGAAATTTCGCATAACGCCGAAAATTCGCATAAGGTCAAAAATTCACATAAGGTGGAAAAATTGGATTTGCTGTCTGAGCTATAATAGAAGAATCAGTGTACATAGTAGCAGAGCTTTACAATCAGAGCTGAGATTTAAACCCATTTTATACACAAACTTGACATGTTAGAGCAAAACTTATTGTTTTCAAATGTTTCCCCAACCCTTCTCTACATCTCCAGCAATGTCCCCCGGCCCTTCTCTACATCTCCAGCAATGTCCCCCCAACCCTTCTCTACAACTCCAGCAATTTTTGTGAGGATACCATTTTCAGGGGCTTTGCAATAAGCTGACAAAGTTAGCTAGCACCATGCGAATTTCCGCCAATGCGAATTTTCCAATCACTCCCGCATGCAAAAATTTTAAACAAAATGGCGATATTCACACACGAAATAGCGGCACGGCAAATCATTTCAGTCGAAATATCAGGCTGATTTTCGAGTTTTTCAGCGAAAAGTCGAAATGACCTCATCAAAATTCGACTATGCGAATTTTCAGCGAAAAAGATGAAATTTCTACCTAAAAATTCGCACTGTGAATTTTTCGACCATCCCTATTAATTAGGATCAATAAGATACATTTCGGGTGGCAGTCCTTTATCTCTTACCATGCTGGCATTCAATCAGCATCCAAAGTGATGACATCTCTAACCAGGAAGTAATGTCATCCCAATGTCCACACTGCTAGAGAGACACACACTCTACAACTCATGTATTCCATTCCTTGCTAAGCCTACACTGTACCTCCATATGTGTGATTTGTGTGCATTATATCATCTTTTCTTTTACCATTAACACAACTTAACCTCCTGGGTGGTTTGATCGTTAATCAAACTGCGCCCGTGCCGGGATCGGGCACAAACTGAGCCTCTCCGTGTGCCTGCGGCTCTGTAGAAGAGCTGCAGACACACAGAGTCCTTCTGGCCCCGTGTCTTCGGGTCATCTGTGACACCGAAGGGGGCGGCGTCATAGACCTCCATGTTAATGGAGGGGGCGCCCCTGTCCTCTCTACACACTGCCGGCATCTATTTGACACCGGCGGTGTGTGTAGAGGGCTGGGCAGAGAGCTGGCAATCACGGTGGAGTACACTGTACTCAGCCACGATTGCGGGGGAAACGTGTTTTCGTCCATAAAAATGGCGCAAAAAGCTTGTAACGCCCAGAGGGTTAACGTTGATGCACTGGGTTGTGCGCCTTGTAAACTTGTTCTTATACACACATCAATGTTTGCATGACATTCTGCCCAACTACTGGCCTAAAGCCAACCCCCTGAATGTTTGGCATCTTTATAAATTTTCCAACTGTAATGGATAACAGACTTATCTAATCCAAAAAATAATAAAAATGTATGTGTCAACATCAATAAACTTATGCAGGATCTAAGATATACTGGAAAATGATCTTTCTAAAGCCAAACCAAATGTGGAAAAAGAAAATATTCAGAAAAGAGAAATCGTGGTGGTTATATAACAATGGAAATGTGGCAATATTCCATAAGAAGTCATTTATTTTAGCACATATAGGTCTCAATAGGGTAGATGATTACAATAACCTAAATAGACAGATGCAAAAAATCGAATCACATTGTAAAAACGTTATGCTTAGAATATTTATCCGCACCCGCCCCCCCCCCCCACCATCATATCTGTGACCTGTAGACCCAATCGTCACACCCAGAGCTTTTAATAAGTAGCAGCTTATGGCAGCAGCTAAGTAAATAATATGATAAGATTATGTTTCACATATTGTGAACTGGAGGAATTTTCTGAAATCACTGAATTCCCAGCAGACGGTTTAAAAACAGAAGACACCAAGCTGCATGCTTCACTCTGAAAAAAAATGTAATAAACAAAAATAGTTTAGGATTCATTAGTGTAGCAAAACTCCATGTGCAGAACTAATACTGGGATTGTAGTGAAGGGTGAATGTTGATTACAATGTCCAAGCTTCAAAAAAAGATGTCAACAGATGTTTTACATAAAAATTTTTATAGCCTGTCCTACTTTTAGCGTCTGTTTCTACTGTGTGTGCTGAGGTTTTACAAACACATGTTTTACTTTGCGTATTGTTTTATGCTGTGTTCACAGCTTGAGATGGTCACATTTTTTTTTGGGGGGGGGGGGGCATTCGACTTGTTTGATTTTGTGAGTTAATTGCACACAATTAAAGCAGGGTACAGACGGCTCGATGATCCCTGCAGCAGCGCGATGGCGTCATCGCGCTGCTGTCAGATATCGGTGGAGCTGGGGAGACGGCTCAGCTCTCTCCCCGACTCAGCTGAAGCTTTGCTTGGAGACTAGTGGTCTCTAGGCAAAGCATCGGACATCGGCCATATTTACGGTCAGGTCTGATATGGCTGTTTTCGATCGGGATTGATTTGTCCCTCTCGAAAACAGCGGTGGGCACAGATTATATGGGTCAGATAGATAGCCATGAACGCACACAGCGCTCGAAACGGCCATCGATTTGACCCATATCTCCACGTCTGTACCCTGCTCCAACCTTGCTGGAGATATAGAGAAGTGTTGAGTTTTGCTTTTACACAAATAGTTTTTGCATAAATTAAGTGCAAATTTCGATTTTGAATTTAACTCAAGTTATGCAAAAACAACATTTTCTAGAGCAATACTATTTGTTTTCAAATGTTTCCACACCCCTTTACTGCATCTACAGAAATGTAATGATATCATGTTCAGGGGCTTTGCAATTACCTCACAAAAAATTCAACCACCTCTACAGCTGATTAATCTGATTGGGCTTCTAAATTTATCACAGTGCCCACAAAAATCCTTCAAGTGGCATCTTTAGATTATTATGAAATACCATGTGGGTGGGTTGCTGGTTTATTTGGCATGTCATCATTAACCTTCTGGGTGGTTATTCCGAGTTAGTTTGGTTGGGTTTGTTTATTAACAATACTCACCCAAATGTCAAATACAGACAGGCAAATCTGTTTCCAGGTTGTACACCTGAAAGGAATATATTTAGCTGTATAAAAAATAAGTTTTCCAGTCTAAAACCTTAGAATCGTCTTGACTACCCAGCAATTTGTGTGACAGTACTATGTTTGGCACTTTACAATGAATCCTAAAGACTTGGCAGCTATTAATGTTGATGTGTTCCAATGATTGAGTAAAATCAAGCTATTCTTAAAAAAATTGTACTTCAGAAAACTTTCTATATGAGTCCATCAATTGTGTCATCCAGGGATATATATCTACTTCAATATAGGCAGCCCATTAGGAGACCATGCAGACTAGACATGGTTAAAACTATAATTATTTTGTGAATTGTGAGTTAAGGGAGTTTGCACATCCGTCGGGACCCCGTGCACTAAGCGTATTGCTTGGTGGGAGGTCACGACGGAGCACATTAGCTCTCCTGCTTGGCGAATGCTGTGTTCTCACAGCGCTGAGCCATTCCGCTGATGCAAGGCTGAACGTAGTCTAAACACATGCGCCGGGCAGGTAAAGTCTATGTGCTCCATCAGGATCCCCGGCAAGCACTGCGCTTAGCAGAGGGGGTCCAGACGGATGTGGAAACCCCCCCTTATTCTCAAAGTCCATAAACATGGTATCATCAGCAAAGTTTTTGGAGATGAAGGTAGGGGTTCTAGAAAAAAAAATTGAAAGCATTGTCCTAGCACATGGTGTTTTGGCATAAATTACCTTCAAAGTCAAGTCAAAATGTTTTGAGTTGAAATTTCGACTTAACTTTATCTGTGCAAAGTTTCTTTGTTATGTTTCTACAAGCCTTCTCCGCATCTCTAGCAAATTTGGTGGTGATACCATGTTCAGCCTCACAAAGGAATCCCATTATTTATTTTATTAAGACTCCGCAACAAAATCTTTCAATGACAATTATTCCACAACAGAATGGCACAAGCCTTCTCCCTAGCCACATAGGCTTAATGTCTAGAGAAGGGTATACCTGATGTATCACACAGAACACATGCTGTCTGTTTTTTCTTTTTACCTTATAAATAAAAAAAAAATGGTGTGTGGCCCCCCTTACATTGCAAGCAGACCCATCTGTTATATTTGTTATTCTTACGCATTCACCCTGCCCCCCTCTCCATACAACACAGCTAAAGTATATCAACAACTCAAACGTCAAATGTAATATTTATTGGAAGGCAGAGCATATACACGATGCCTTCTTTATTCAAGACACACACAACATCCTCAACAAATACAGACTATTCTACTTATGGAAGCCAAGAAATGCTAAGACAAATTTAAAATGTTTTTCACGAGGTAGGCACAATGTACCCGTTGTACACAGCATGTGAAGTATAGCATAGCAAATTCTATATATGTCATTTATATATATATTCTTTACACTCACTCTATGTACAGTGCTGCTTGAAAGTATGTGAACCCTCCAGACATGGTCAATGTTTGTGCAAAAAACATTTAAAAGAACCTGATTAGAATTACATCTAAATCCCAATTTGAAAAGCACCCACCTTCCAAATAGTAGGAGACACAACACAAAAAGAGATCATAATTTTCATTATTTAAGTAACAAATTGGAGGGTTTATGTCCAAACAACTGAAAATCTAACATGTGCATAAGTTAGTGAACCCTTGTATTAGTAGCTTGTGGCTCCTCCCTTTGCAGCCATTAATCCAACTAAACGTCTCCTGTAACCACTACCCAGTCTCTCATATTGCTTATGGGATTTTTTGCCACTCATCCTTGAGAACTCAGCCAATTGAGAGATGTTGGAGGGAATCTGGCATGTACCAAACTTTTTCATGTCTCTCACAACAATTTCAATTGGGTTAATGGTTCGGAAAACTTTGACTGGGCCAATCCATTAAGTGCGAATCTCTCTTTTCTCTGAAGCCATTCTTTGTACTCTTGCTGGAATGATTTGGAGTCATTGATCTTGTTGCATTAATCCATCTTCTGTCCCAGCTTACAACTCCCTGACTGATGTCAGGAGATTCTGGTCAGAGAATCTGGTGATAACAAATAATCATGATTCCTTGGACAATATGGAGTTGTTCCATGCCATGCAGCAGAAAAGCAAGCCCCAGACTATTCACATTTATTCCACCTCACCAATTAATTCATTTTCAACGATAGTAAATGGAGGAGGTTTTTTTTTTCTTCATTGCCAGTGTTGATTTTTCTCCAAACATTTCGGTTTTGATTGTGACCAATATAATTTATTTTAGACTATTCTGTCCTATAGAATGATACTTTTTCCAGAAGGCCTCTGGTTTGTCCAAGTTGCTCTTTGGCAAAGTTTGAAACGGGCAGTTTTTGTGCTTTTTTTGAAGCATAGGCTTTCCTTCTAGCAAACTTCCATGAATGTCATGGCTATTCAATTTTCGTCTGATTGTAGATGCATCACAATTTGTACCCAGATGCTTTGCACAGAGAGGCCTGCAAATCTATAGAGTGATGGTAGTGTGGGTTGGCCTTTACATGTTTATTTATTTTTTTTTTTCTGTGATTTTTTTGGGTGTTATATTTTTATGGCGTTTATCCACTTCTAGGAAAAGTTGTCTGTCATTTGAAGGCCCTCCATTTGTAAAATTATCTGTCGTACAGTGGATGGATGGAGCTGGAATCTTTTTGGAAGATGGTCTTATAATCCTTTTCCCTAGACTGATGGTCTGTCACTTACTATCACTAAATTTCTTCATGTCCTCGGATATCTCCTTTGTTGCTATTTGCATTGTTGATTTGTATGGGACCACAGTGTTTCAGTTGTTTCCTCTCTCTTTTAATTAGTGCAGGCCAAAACATTTTTCCAAGGATGTCTCATTTCATTGGTCTGATTTAAGTGATTGATTAACAACCAATTGTGTTATAATATATCCTGCGTCTTTTATACCTGACTCGATTAAACCAAATATATGTTTCATGTAGTTTTTTGGGCAAACTTAAACAAAACCTACTAAAACAAGTACATGCAATTGATGAACATATATATGACATTTCATGAATAAACAAACTGGTGATATAGATAGAATGAGAAAAAATCAATGTTAAACAAAACATCTACACCACTTGAGGGGTTCACATAATTTCAAGCAGCACTGTATATATTCCTTACACATAGGGGCATGGCTAGAAATGACTGGGCTCCATAGAATTTTTTTTCCCTCCCGGACATGCCACTCCAACCCCTCCTTTCCTCCTGGACCTCCCTCCCAAACACTGCTTTACTCCCTACCGTCCGGAACTAAGACTAAAAATTAACCCCCCTGGAGGACCAATACAGTACAGTTTTCTGTGCCAAATGCGGCATAAAAATGTTACCACCCTGGCAGTATACTGAGATCCAGTTTTTTGAACCAAGAAAAAAACATAGGTTCATTAAGTTGCAAAAGTCAAATAGTGAAATGTTCAAAATAAAATTTCCCCATCTCTAGTAAACAATTGTAAAACAAAACTTACCTACCAGAGTCCAAACTGGACTCAAAATACTTCTCAGGAGGTGGTGAACAGAGAAAAAAAAAGGTAGCCAGGAGCCCTCTTGTGTCTACAGGCCCTATAGTAGATGCTATGGGTGCTGTGTTGGTTTATACGCCACTGCTGAGACACATAGTACTTCCTTAATGGAGTTTTTCCAAATACCCATATCTGAGGTGGATGCATACAATGCCTGGACATCTTTTTGGGGTGATAGCAATGGATCCCTTTTGTGATTTTATATTCCACTATAGTCATTGTAGTGATTAAAGAACGGCACTAACTGTACATGTTGGGTTAATGCTGTGCATTACTCTGGAATGTTGTGTATATGCCTTGAATAATGTATCTTTTGCCAGGCAGCTGCTGAGTTGCTGGTTGAGGTCATCCCAATGCGCCCCCCACTACTTGTTGATACCTCTTAGTCTTCCCAGTAACTGACACAGACCAGCCCCTAATCCTAGTTTATAAATATTTGCCGCTCAGAACATCCTGGACCATTCTGCAGGATTGCTTCCCTTAAACTGTTGAAGCCCCAGGTGCCCAACCTGTAGCCGGGGGGGGGGGGGGGGGGGGGGGGGGGGCGCATGCGGCCCTTTGGGCTTTCTTTGGCGGTCCCCTTCAGTCCTCCACCTGTGGCCCCCATAACCTTACTGTAAATGCATAAGGCATAGGAACTCACCTGTCCGCCAATCCCAGGTCCTCTTCTAGGATCTTCTTAGATTTGGAAGAGAAGGAGAGGGGATAAACTTAAGTGATAGGTGTACATAAAAGCCAATCAGTGACGAGATGGCACTTGAGCAAGTCCCTCGCCTCTCTTCCTTTAGTGTTGGGGGAACAGCAGACAGGTAAGGGCCTATGCTCCAACTATTCCACCAATGAACGGGGGGTGATTGTATAGTATATATTGAGGTACTTAACCTTTAACGATGTATGCATGTATGCATTTCCATACTGCATGTTTGAAGTATCTTTTAAAACAAGTTTTCTTATTTAAAAAATAATGTCTTAATTACAATTAGTGATGGCGCGAACCCGGAATTTGATGTTCGCGAACGGCGAACGCGAACTTCTGCAAAAGTTCGCGAACCCGGTGAATGCGCGAACGCACCATTGACTTCAATGGAAAGCGAATTTTAAAAAACAAAGGGACCATTTCTGGCCACAATAGTGTTGGGAAAGTTGTTTCAAGGGGTCTAACACCTGGTCAATGACATGACAGAGGGGAATCCATGGCAAAACTCCCAAGAATTTTTTTTTTCACACAATAAATCCGCACCAAGGAATTCTACAATGATAGTCAATGGGATTTGAGATGGAGAGCACTAAACACTAAAGACCCTTGTCCCCATTCAAAGTACTGGCGATCAACCAGAGAAAAACGTTTGTTCTCTGGCTGATCAAAGTTTTGTGCGAGTACGAACGGTTGCTCCAGGTGGGCGCATTCATTTTGCGATTGATCACCAAGCGATCACCCCGAATGCGCATGGTGATCATTCGCAAAATCGGCCAGAGATTGAAGCGCTATGGCGGCTTTAGAGGTACAGAAAAAAAAATGCTTTTTTTTGGGAAAAAAATTTTTTTTTTTTCATATGTTTACACTTGTTACACTTTTGATTTGGATTGAATAAAACATTTATAAAACATTTACCCAATCCAATCAAAATAAAAACAAATGTAAAAAAAAAATAAAAAAAATAAAAAAAAAAACTTTAAAATCTCCTGCCCGTCACGTGACGTCATCGGCACACGAGTGCAGATCACGGAAATAGCCGGAGACACCGGCTATTTCCGGATCTGCTCGGGTGCAGCCGGAGACAGATCCCACTAACAGAAACGCTCAGTGTTTCTGCCAGCCGGATCCACTTTTGAACTGGATTATAGAAAGGCATTTCTATGCTCCAGTTCAAAAGTAAAAAAAAAAAGATTTAAAAAAAGAAATTTTTTTTTATTTTTTTCTTTAAGACCGGGTCCCGTCTCCGTGATGTCACACGTCACTCCGGGACCCGGAAGAAGACGGAGATTGAGGAAGATCGCGGCGGAGCAGGTGAGCAGGTGATGAGCGCATAGGCAATATTCGAATTCGCGAATAATTCTACTAATATCCAATTTTATTTTCACAAATATATTAATAATAATCGACCTTCAAAATGAATGGTCACATGTGCTTTTTATTTTCACATTGCGAATAAATATACGCAATCCATGGTCATAAGCATCCCAATGGCGAATATGGCAAATATTCAAAATTGCAAATATCCCCCGCCATATTAGCAAATTCTAAAAATAGCCAAATATATTCGCAATTCGAATATTCGTTCTCAACACTAATTATCATCACAAAAGTGGTTGGAGATACAGAAGGGTGGTGGGAACATTACAGCAAACAGTATTGCTCTAGCACATGGAGTTTTTGCATACATAAAATTCTAAATTTTTACTGTGCTTTTTGACAATACTTTTTTTTTTTACTTTTCCACAGCCATTCTCTACATCTCAACCAATTTATGTGATGAGTCCATAGCCAGGGGGGTTGCAATTAACTCACAAAATCAGCCAGTCAAAATTCTATACCATTGTATTCCACACCATCTCATGTTCCACCGTAAGAGATTTGGAACACGGTGTATGTCAGTATCCTTATGTCTGTGCATGAGTCCGTCAGTCCCCTGCTATACATTGACAGGGAACACAATGATCCAATTACTCCAGAAGCTGTACCGATGTAAAGCTAGAAGGTTTTACGTATTATTTTCCTGTCTCTAATAGTTGTTCCTCAAAATGCAGTCAATAAAGAGGACAAGATTGCCTTGTAACCGAACACAAAGAAGAGAGGAATGAGGGATGTGGGTAATCTGGAGGTAACCAGATACCTGTCTGCTAGGTCTAAATATACATTCAATTACAAAGCAATATTGGAAAAGGGATAAAAAGAGACACAGAAGCTTTGCTTTCCCTGCAGTGTCGGTGAAAGCTGGAAACAGCGGCTGCATTTATACAGAGATCTACCCAGAGCCATCTGCAGGTTGGGGCCGATGAAAGCTTTATTGCTTTCCCTTGTCATTAGTTTATAGAAGTTCATCTACTGTGAAGACATTTCCTTAGCAACTAGAAGTATTGTAAAACATAAATATACTAAATGTCTTTACGTGGCCATGTACTAGTCATGATCAAATAAAACGAATTTCTGACTCATCAGTATCATCTAAGTATTCCCATGTACTATTGTCTTGTCTATAGAGAACCACATTCTTCCATTTTGGAACCAATCCATATTGTATTTAATCCTAACTCAATCTGCAATATCAACTTCAGCCACAAGATGTAGCAAGAGCAGGGGTGCACATAAGTGTTACTCTGGTACTCAAAAGGGGCCAAAACCTAGCTCTGCG
>CM070032.1:16518805-16530720 GCA_036250615.1 Ptychadena robeensis
TGGTGCCCCCCCCCCTCCCCTCTCCGCACACACAATATCACCTCTCCAAACCTGGTCCTCTTTGGAAAAGGCTTTGACACCCCTGATATGATGCAATAAGCTGCAAAGCACTTTATTGGTGCATTGAGACTGTCTGTCACTCATTCAAAATGAATAGGCTGTCATTGTACGTCAGCATAGCCAGGGTAATGCAATGAGCATGGAATTCTGGGATGGATGGGCTGTATTCAGTAATTGCTCTTCTCAGTTTGCTGTAGTAGTTTGTGCATTTGGGTGTAATTAACTTTTAATTGCAATTCACATCCAGCATGTTCTATTATTGCATGGGGTATAACGCAGGTCATGATGAGGTTTATAACGCTCCTGGCATGGTGTGAATGAGCCCTTAGGAACTGCAGACTGATCAAATATTTCTGCATATATATCAAATACTTGTACAAATGTGTTTCTATAAACGCTTTCAGGCTCTACCGGAAGCATCCTAGGTCCACCAAATGACCTATTTGCTGATTGGAAGTGTTGACTCACCCATTCACTAAAGTAGTTGATCATATTCACTCTGCAAAGTTTTCATGTAAATGATGATTCTGTGCAAAGTGAATTTTCCCATTGCTGCCACCTACCCATTGATTTTACCACTGTCCTCAATTGCTGGCTTTATAGATCCAAATTACATCACAGGAGCACTCCAGCACAGTGTATCTGGCAGTTGTGTATTAACACAACAAACTTTTCCCATATAACTACATTGTAAGGGTAATATATTTACCACCTAGAAATGTTAGTAATCATCCTTTAGCAACAACTTGTCGGGCTGATCAATAGGAATAAGCAGCTAACTTATTATATATGGATATATAAATTATATAATAACAAAAAGATTTCAAACGATAGCCTGGGGGCTATCTACAGCCCTC
Organism: Ptychadena robeensis; assembly: GCA_036250615.1. Lineage (NCBI taxonomy): Eukaryota > Metazoa > Chordata > Amphibia > Anura > Ptychadenidae > Ptychadena > Ptychadena robeensis. The sequence goes on from CM070032.1 coordinate 16,519,723, forward strand.
CACGCCACCTTGTGCGGCCCCTGCACCCATGCCTGGCTCCCTGAGCAGCGATCTGTAGAGGGACATGGCAGCAAGGATGAATCTGACTGTTTCAGCACCTTTCAATCAAGTCATTGACTCCCAGCCTACTCTGCTTTGGGAGTTTAGAGAAGAAAGCAGCTTTTACCAAGGCTACAGTAACCACCTGGATCTCTGGTGCTTTGGTATGTAAAGATCTAAAGAGGTAGGGGCTATGTAATGTATTTTGATTAGAGGGTAGTGATTTATGGATTTAATAGGTGTTTTACATGGGGGGTGTGTGTGCTAGAGATGGTCAAAAAAAGTGCAATGCGAAATTTCGCATAGTCGTATTTCAAGGGCCATTTCGACCAAAAAGTAGAAAATCGACCCAAAATTTTGACTACAGCTTTAAAATATTTAAAAGTGTTGATTGAGAATATTGCCGTCAATAGATTTTAATAGCAAATTCGCTATAATGTGTGAAGTGCATTTAGGATATTCAATATCAACACTATCACATGAAAGCTCAAGGCTAATTCTGAAACTGATAACTCGAAATTTCAAATTAGAAACTAAGAAATTTCTCAGTTGAAAATTACATGAAAGTTAAAAATTCACAACCGAAGTGAAATTCAATGAGTAAAATGAAATTTTAAGTAGAATAAAACTTACTTCATTTAGACCATCTCTAGTGTGTGTGCATGTGTGTGTATCATGCCAAGTTTTCTCCTATTTATGAACGTCACTTCTGGCATTTGGAATGTGGAAGTGTCGAGGTGGAGTTGCACTTCTGCGCTCCAAATACAGGAAGTGATGTCAGTAACGTCACTTCCGGTATTAGGAGGTTTACCTCCCCTCACTCCGTTTTGCTAGCTGGCTTACTTAGAAAAGAGGGGGCATTACTCTGCTACATAACTTCCTACCCTGCACATCTTCTGCAGGAGCGGGGTTGGAACTTAGAAGGGAGTTAGAAGGGAGAGTTTATGTAACTGTTGTTTGGTGAATATATTTCTGTGGTTTTGTTTTTTTTTCTCTGGTTTCTAATGTTGGTTGTGTTTAAAATTTATAAAAATACATTTTCTCAAAAAGAAGGGAGAGTTTATTAAAAGTTGAAAAGTCGCAAAAAAACTTGACTTTCCCAGCCAAATTGGTAGGGCTGACAAGTATGAGTGTATGCATGTGCATATGTCATATGTTCGCAGCTGCCCACCCGCGTGCATGATATGTGTGTATATACATAATCCAACCTCCATCAGCCTCAGGGACCCGCTGTTTAGAAAGTTTGAGGACCAGTGATGTAGACTTTAGCTGTTCCCTTAGTGGAGATAACTTTCATAAATACTTGCTTCCAAAGTAAACTTATTTTTACCCGGAGTTATCCTTTAAATACAGTTCTAGTTTCCAGACATACTCCCGAAATAACCAGATCAAGCCACCAGTCGCTCATGTTTTATGTAAATACGGCTTAATATTTGGATGTTAAAAGATTTACAAGATCTGACATGTTTACAGTAAACAAAGCAAGTATACATATTATGTCATTCTTCCAAGACGGAGCTTTACATTACACTAACAGAAGGCTTTGTAATATCATTCTTGTATGTATTTCATCATTTAAATGTATAATAACCATAATTACTGCTTTACAAAATCTACAAACTGCACAGGTAATTCATACGCAGCCATCAGTAACATGAAAATAATAAGGTACCAGAACTGACTGAAACCAGATGAGAGAGGAAATCATTTTCAGGATTTCTACATATTGGAAAATATTGTTCTGCCAACCATTGTTTACAGTCGTGTTATCATTGTATACAATAGGGTGATTGCAGCAAGCAGAACATCTACATCTGGTCCAACCTGTTGGTGCAGGAGTGCTTTGTCAAACACAGTTGTACCTTTAGGGTTTGTGTCTGCTGCTTCTTCAGAAGAGTCCTCTATGTGTCTTTTTCCCCATCCACCGCCGGAATGTACCCTAAGGGAAATCCGCTCTCAAATCTAAGATACAGAAGTGAAGACATGGCCTTAAAGCAGTGGTGGGCAACTGAGTTGATATGGAGGGCCACAAGTGCGGTCCTCGTCATCACTAGTGATGGCGGAACATCGACCAGGTCTGTCCTCAAACGGACGGATCAGACTATTAAAGAGGCGGGAAATTTGAATCGGAAAAACCGGATGTGACGTCAGTGACATCACATCCGGTCCCTGGAATGCATAGTTCCTGGTTAAGGGAGCCGGATGTGCCATCATCAATGTCACTTCCTGTTCTCGAGCCGTTTTTTCACTAGGAGACCACCTTCATGCCCAGTCTTCTAGTGAAACGTTTCTTCCTCCGGCACGATCTCACAGGTTCTGATCCTGCCGGAGAAAGAATAGAGATCTTCTTCTCGCCGGCGAACGGGGCGGGTCGAACACCCGTACTGCTGTGGGCAGTTCGGCCATCACTAGTCATCACTAAAGGGCCACACATAACATTTTCAATCTATACTGGCTTGTATAAGCATGTTTGTTTTAAATGATTCTTCAAGCATTAGGGAACACGATAGAATGGTAATGCAAATTTTGTGTCGTATATATCATCAAAGTTTATGTGTCCCTATTCTGAGGTTATGTGCCACAATATATATTATACAATCATCCCCCATTCGTTGGTAGAATAGTGGGAGCAAAGGCCCTTACCTGTCTGCAGAATGGTCTGGCTGAAAACAGATGGCACCTGAGCAAGTCCCTCACCTCTCCTCCACTTACCGCTCTAAAAAGATCCTGGGGAAAGACGTATCAGTGGAGGATTGGCGGACAGGTGAGTTCCAATGCCCTATGCATTAACAGTTATGTTTAAGGGTCCGCTGAACAAGGCCCAAAGGGCAGCATGGGGCCCTGTGCCACAGGTTAGGCACCTGGGCCTTAAAGTGAACATGTGGCTATGCTGTGATAGCTTAAGTATCTCAGTATCCACACACAGCCCTGCATTGTCAGAGAAGGACGCATCCTCAGCCCAGAGCATTAGGTGAAAGAGTAAAGTCAACTGACAGGGGACTGAGGAAAGACCAAAGTTAAAAACACTTTCATACTTTTAGATAAGAGTAAAGCCTCTAAGGGCTCATTAACACAGGTGGTTTTAAACGTACAATGGCAACCCGAACATGGCAAGAGGCGTTCACTGGTGGATATATTTGTTTATTTGCTCCATAGGGCTAAACAGGGATCATTTATAAACGACCCCCTAGCTGCCTGCCTCCGGGAGCGCCTGGTCACTTTATGGGCTGGGGGAGAGGGGTAAATAGAGACCAGCACTTTAGTTGCAATCAACAGTCGAATTCCAAATAAACACAGATTGTACCACAGTACAAAGGGAAAAAATCGTGGGTCATGGACGGCTGGGGCCGATCACCCCGGATTGTGCCCATAGACGGGATCAGAGGTGATCTGGCTTGGTTTTGTCTTTTTTTATCATGTCCCGCCACCCACGATTGTCAAATGCGATTTATAAACGTGTTGCGCTAGTGGGAACAAGCCCTATGGCTCTCTGTTTCCTTACCAAGTGATCTCTCCTGTATCCTCTGATGAGATCAGCTGAAGGGTTATATTACTGCTCAGTAAGGGTACATTTACAATGGCGTTTTTTAACCGCCAGGTAAACGAATCTTTAACGTGATTGACCAGCAGACACCACATTAGGCGTCCGCTGGTCGGTTTTCGGGCTGCCGCCCCATAGGACCTCTATGGGGTCCTTAATTAGATGCCCTGTAATTGCCTGCACTGTTTTGCAGACGATCACAGGCTCATCGTTTCGATCGTTTCGATCATCGTTTCTCTGGCGGCTGCGGGAGCGCACTGTCGGCTCTCAAGCTAAAAGCAGCTCGAGAACCGACAGTCTAAACTTAGCTGTAAGCTATGTTCCCACTTAGGCGATTACCTGGGGAATCATCGTTGTGATTGAAATTGATTGACAAGGTGATTTTTACCTGTGATTGAAAAAAAAAACGCCCCCATTATAAAACAAATCACCTCGATAGAGAATGAATGGATGCGATTTTTGATCGCCTCCACGCGCCTGTACTACTCATTATCAAACATAGATACAGACTTTATCTTTCAAAAATTGTTGCAAAACCAGATGGTCCCATATGATTTCTGGAATTAAGATATGGACGGATAAATAATTCTCAGTGGGAATTCATAAAGCATAGCACAAGACAGACTTTGGATCCCTTGTATTCATAATTTTTTGTCCAGTAATACCATATGACAGACCCAAGCTGTGACAATACAAGGCAACCCTTGTGCACATTCTATAACAACAAGATTTCAGTAAGATCTGTTTATTGAAATAGCTTTGATTAGATACACACTACACACATGACCAAGCTGTGTGTGTGTCACAAGACAAATCAGACAGAGATCTATTCAGAAAGTAGAAATTCAGCTACAGTCCAACTTAAAGCTGACGTTTAATGATCTCAGATATGCAAACTGAAACTGGAGTAAATATACCTTCTAAAATGTGTTCTTCAACCCAAAACAAATTAAAAATTGGTTTCTTAGTTTTGAAAACACATCCAAAAGTAGACACAATTCCTATTCCAATAACCCATCAGAGTCCCTATGTATGGGTCAGCCTTGCCAAGTCCCATTCAATGAAAACTAAGGGTCCCCACACACGCAAAGAGTGCCAACCGATTTTGGCACGAGCAATGTGCGCATGCACGGCCGTTGGTTGGTGGCAAAATCAGCCACCAATCGCGGGTGCACACATAGGACGACAGATCCCTGTCATCCCATAGCTTGGTCGGCCAGAGAATGGACATGTCCGTAAATCTCTGGCCGATGCCATTAGTTTAAATGGGTACAGATGCTGTAAGCAATGGAGAGCAGCGTGATGACGCCATCACGCTGCTCTGCACAGCTCATCTGTCGGTCCCCACTCGATATGTGTTTGGGGACCTTAAGGGCCCCCATACACCTTAGATTTATCTGTCAGATTTCCTTTAGATCTCCTTTTGTGTTACCGAAACCATTTCATATGAGGGACTTTCTAAACCATCAAGTCTACCTGTGTTCAATCGCAGAGGACCCGGCACTACATAGTTGTTGGTAGATCTAAAGGATATCTAACAGAGAGATCTAAAGGTGTATGGCCAGCTTAAGACGGGAAAAGTTGGCAAACCAACGAACTGTTTGAGGTGGCCAACCTCAAAGGCACTTTACAGGAAAGAAAGAAATATTGTTTGATTCAACATTAAAAGCAGTGGATTAAAAGCAATAGTTTGGTAGACACAATTCCTAACTTCTTCAGCTGTTTAGGCCGAACTCACACCTATGCCCTTTGGGGGTAGAGAATTACTAGCCCCCCAGAAAAGGCATATATATGCAAGGATGGCAAAATCCCATTTCCCGTTGTTCTTTTGATGAATTTGGCTAGAGGAATTTCCAAGTGTACAAAAATGGTACAGATGATAAATTGCAGATGCCGGTTCCCATATCTAACCCACCACAGCCACATAAAAACCTGACCCCTTCTCATAGACTGACTTGTAACTCATTTGGGAGTTGTACTTTAAATGAAGTGACGTCCATATAGGATGGACTGGTTGCTGCGCAGAAGAGACCGAGGATCTGTCACAGCGTTACTGCTAATTTGTAAAGCAGTCACACTTGATTCTTCACTACATGCTGAGCTTTAATCAGATTGCCTTCCTTCACTGCAGGCTGGAGAAGACTATGAATGTATGAAAGAATTCACTTCATCTCAAAATGAAATTATGTGCAGCATCATCACATGTGCTCTGCAGTAAAAAAATCTTCATTTAAAGTGATCCCTCAGTTTTAAAAAAAACAAACAAACAAAACCTGTTGGCATATTTTCATCCAAACTTTTGAACAAACTTAGATTTTGAGCAAAAATCCTTTGCTTTAACCTCCCTATCATTCTGTACCACGCCATTTTTAACTGCGAGGTACCGGCGATCGTAGGCTCGAGTGCATTGTAGGCTTAAAATTTCCTGTGGTTGAAAAGAACATCTGCTCGAAACGAGTCCCATTGTTCCTATTGAGCCCCCCAGCATCTGTAAGCAGGAAGTGAGGTCCTGGAAAACACATGGCCCTGAGAGATCCACCCTTGTAAACCTCTCTCAATGTGAGTATCTTGTCTGTTGTCTGGTTTCAATTTGTTTTATCTTATCCTAGTCCACATTATTTAACCATTTGTTGTACTAGGTTGTGCGCCTCTGTCCTTGTTCTTATTTGGCTTAAAATTATTGCCCGTCCCTGTCGGTGACATGGGCTGGGAGAGTGACTCCCCTCCATTAACATTAAGGTCAATGGCTCAAATTTTGAGAATCGCCTCAGCTTTCTGGGAGTATATCGGGTTTTCCTCATCCCCACTCCTCTAGCGTTTGGGACGAACCCAAACAGTGGATGAACTGTGGTTAATATATAATCATCTTAATAGACTGGAGCGAGGAATATGAACTGCAGCAGCCCATGGCTTCCCTTCAGGGCCCTTTCACAATATATGCGCCATGCATTCATGCAGGTATGCGTTTATGCATAATGCAGTGTGAATGGTAACATAGGTCTCCTATGAGAAAATTGCGTACTTTAAAAAAAGTTATGTGTGCATTTTCAAAAACACAACGCATGGCATGTAGTGTGAAAGGACCCTTAAAGTATATCTCTAGGCATAAGGCATGTTGTGCTATGAATAATAGATTTCTCTATTGTTACATTCCTATAAAATCCGGTATTGCCCCTCTTCCTATTTATTGGTCCAGTTTGTTTTTGCAGGGTCAGTTTTTCAGAATATGTCCATACAAGGGTCTAGTAGACAACCTGAATATTATTATGTTTGAAACACACAATGATGTAAAAAAATACATTTAAGAAAGGTATCATTTGAATGATAAAATCTCTAAAATACTTATTTTGTATGATAGATTTCAAAACAGTGTGTATTTATATTTATATTTTATATAATAAAAATTTTATTTCAATTGGAAATGTGTTTTGTGTTTTTTTATTTTTTACTTTGAATTGTATTGGATACAGTTATAACTGTATCCAGTACAATTCCCTTTGGTATCCTCTCTACCCTGGTGTGATGAACAAACCAGGGGAGGGAGGGTTAACTTTAAAGGGCACATCTGGTGGAGAATCACACTGAAACATAGAAAACTTTCATGCAATTTACTTTTGAATCTCCCGCCGGCCTGATGTGACGTCATTACGTCACTCGGGGGGGGGGGGGGGGGATCACTGTGCGATCCAACATGACGGTAACCAAGGTGACAAAGGGCCGAATTAAAAGACTAAAGGTCCAGCTTAGTTTGCCCACATCTGGCTAAGAAAATTACTAGTTAGGATTTCGTAGTCACTTATGTAAAGTTGTATTAAACCGAAAAAGTCCAAGGGTGTTTGTTCTTTGGGTGTCATGGGCATGTTAGTATGATGTGTCCATGACACTTAACCCACAGTTTGTAGGTGGATTGTCTACATTTAGGCTGAGTCTACACTGAGGAAAACTGTGCGGTTTTCCCGCGCAAAAACCACAGAGTGCAGCCGTCTCCTATAATCCCCTATGGGGAAGGACATGCCAGTCTATACTGGCGCGTCATGCCCATGGGTGGGTGCGGCGCGGCAGCGGGTGCGGATTCACAATGCCCGCCCGGGCGCTGGGGATCCGAGGGTGTCCCGCTGCCGCACCGATTGGTAAACAATGGGCGCGGTGTGTGACGCATGCAAACCGCGCCCCATGGGCGGGTTTGCCAATAGATGAGAATAGGATGCGGTAGTGTAGTGTACTGTAGTGTAGACGCAGCCTTAGGGTGCCTTTCTGGTGCACTGGCAGCATTGTACCCTATTCATTTGATTCTGAAAAACTGTGCCCCATTGCTTTTGTAGTGGTTTCAGGTGAATGGGACAGGTTGTGCCCATGTCTTTGAACCCGGGGCAAAGGACACAGTGGTCACAAGCCCTAACTGTAGGATGACAATTTTGCTACCCCAAGGTGGCAACCATCCATAGATACAGTGTACAGGTAGAATCAATTGGGAAAACTAATTTGCAGAGACCATGTCTAACATAAAAGATTATATTTATTACATTTTTGTAGAAATGTGATCATTCTCATAAAATATATAAGTATACAAAAGGTTTCTGTCGGTTCTCCAGGTTCTTATGGAGTGTATAATAACTGTCTAGTTTTAATCTGAGATATTTTCCAATGGGGAAACAATTCTGAATGCAGCAGATAGCTCCTGTCTGTAATTTCAAGGCTAACAAATCATAGACGACGTGAAGTTCATGCCTGGTGTCAATTTAATGAGGTGGGAAGCCGGGAATACTTGCACAGAGAGTGATTACACCTACATCTAGCTGATCCCAATCCCCACTTCTGACACCTGACCTAGAAACTGGCTGCCAATTACCGAACCGAAGAGTTTACCCTGCAAAATCCCCACAGCGAATGCTCAGGACTAGGTTTCCTGACTGCGTCTCTACACAGCAATTAGACCTATTTCAAGCTTTGGGACAAAGTTTAATTAGTGCTGGAAGAGTAATAATATGTATTGCTGTATATTTTACACATTGGATGTGTTAGAGGCGTACCAGCAGTAGGATAGTGTTTCAGGGATAACGGTGGGTACCAGAATGTCACATTGAATTTAAAAAGAAAAAAAAAGAGCTTTGCCAACACTATTAAGATCTAAAATCATATTGTGCTGGAAGGCCTCATGAACTCAGCAAACAAGTAGGAATGTTTTAAAGGAAACTTTTCGGTTACCCATATTCCTGCATTAATTTTTTTCGAAGCGTCCTCAGGGTGTGTGTCAAGCATACGCTATCATGAGCCTACAACACAGAAAGTGTGAGTGCACAAAAGTGAACCACACAAAAAACATGGGTGTCTTCGTTTACCCCGCTCCTAAAAGAGCTAAGGGCTCATTCCCCAAAAAGGGGTCATGTTACTTGGTTCAAGGAGCCAAAGCCTTCCCATTCTCCAGGGTGCCAAGACCGGAGTCCAGTCTCCTGAATACTAGGGACAGATGGGGTCCCCTCTGCCGGGCCAGAGCTGTAGGCAGCGCCCTCCCCACCACTTTCCGAGGTTAAGTCTGTGAAGGCATTAACACCAACACCATTAGTTACTACATTAGAATGCAGGAAGGAAGAAGAAAGTAAAAATACAGCATGTGTCAAAGTACCCATTCTCTGAGCCTACTGACTAAAGGCCCCCATACACGGGTCGGATTCCGGCCGGATTCCGGGCGCGTGCACGCGAAACGATCGTGCCGGAATCGTGTGCAGCCCACCTTGTCCGATCGATCACGTCCGATCGTTCAGGGGCCCAGAATCGGATCCGACAGAGAACCAACATGTTGGTCTTTTTGATCCGATTCTGCACACATCAGGGGGAGTTGCCATTTGTGAGGTGGACAATCGGACACGGAATCGTCCCGGAATCCGTTGGACAAGGTGGTATGCAGCGATCGGATTCTCTTAATTGGCCGATCGATCACACCTGCGATTCCCGCCAGAATCGCCGGAATCGATCGGATAGGTGATCGAGCGGCCATGGAATCCGACTGTGTATGGCTAGCTTAACATATGATGAGACACACTAAAATCTGGCAGCAAAAACTTACCAATGAGCAGCTATTTACATACAGGAAGAGAGAGGAGTCTGTGTCACAAAATGTATTTATTAAAATTCAGAATGTAAATACACACAACTCAGAACTTACATTCTAGAAATGAATAAGACATTAGTGATGAGCGGCATAGGCAATGTTCTAGTAATATTCCATTTGATATTCGCGAATATTTGCGTGCGCATTGGGAAAATATATGCGCAATTATAATCGCCTTGCGATTTCCTTCAAGATGAATGGTGGTATTTATTTTGACATTGCGAATAGATATTCACAATCCATGCCCATAACCACCCCAATGGCGAATATCACAAATATTCAAAATTGCGAATACCCGCCCCCATATTGGTGAAATTTGCGAACTCTCGAATAGACAATATTTGCTGAATATATTCGCAATTCGAATATTCAAGCTCAATTGGCTGACATTGGCTGATTGTTGAGCTATTTTCAGGGGGCAGCAAATTTACACTTTTATACAAGCCATACTCTGGAATACCGCCAGGGAGGTTAAAGAGCATTGATTTGAGTAAAACTAATTCCAGTTGTTTCTAAATTGTGAGAAGTAGTTCTGAAAACACAGAAGCAAAGAAACTGCTTTGTAATATGTTGGCGCTATATAAATACAAGATAATATATATAAATAGTATATTAGTAAAATTGTATTTACATGATTGCCACTTTTGCTATTAAACCTTAACCTTTTGTCACTACTACCATTCAACATTGGATACGAGATACAGTATTTTAAACAGCCTCCAAACATAAGTAATAAACATATCACAACTTCCATTCTCTAGATCCCAGGTGCCCAACCTGTGGCCCTGGACCGCATGCGGCCCTCTGGGTCTTCTTCGGTGACCCCCTTAAGCTAGCCATACACGTGTAGGATTCCATGGCCAATTGATCACTCACCCAATTGATTCCGGCGATCTCAGCGGGAATGGGAGCTGCAATCCATCAGCCAATTAAGAGGATCCGATCACTGCATACCACCTTGTCCGAGTGATCGCGTCGGTTCTCTGTCGGATCCAATTCTGAGCCCCCGATCAATTGGACGCGATCACTCGGACAAGGTGGTATGCAGTGATCGGATCCTCTTAATTGGCTGATGGATTGCAGCTCCCATTCCCGCTGAGATCGCCAGAATCAATTGGGTGAGTGATCAATTGGCCATGGAATCCGACACGTGTATGGCCAGCTTTAAAGAGGAGTGGAGGCAAGGGACTTGCTACCACTATTTAACCAACAAATGGGAGATGATTGTATAACATATATTGTGGGACACAACCTCAGAATAGGGGCAAAGGCTTTGATGATATCTATGAAGCACATAACCTTTGATTAT
>CM070032.1:16530820-16542755 GCA_036250615.1 Ptychadena robeensis
GCGGTCGGCGGCAAAATCGGCCGCCGATCAGGGGTGCCCACATGGGGTGACAGATCCTGTCGCCCCACAGCCTGGCTGACCAGAGAACGGACATGTCCAATATTCTCTGGCCGATGCCGGCCGATGTTGTCAACTTCAATGACGACCGGCATCTTCATTGAAGCTAACAGCCGGCACACAAAGGGTGTCGGCCGATGCTGTCATCTCTGGAGAGCAGCGTGATAACATCATCACGCTGCTTTTCAGAGTTGATCTGATCTGCTCTGTCGGCCCCCACTCGGTAGGTGTGTGGGGGCCTTAACACAGGGAATCCCGTCAGATTGTAGCCAAATAACTTGGAGGGGGGGGCCTACAACACGATCGGCCACAATATGTACCGGCCCGTTGGATCGCCGAGCTATCTGATCCGTCAGCTTTTTGGGTCAAAACCTCAAGGTAGTTGCAGCGACCTACCACCATTCGTTCGGTGTGAACACACCAGTCAACCATCCACAACTATGACCGGGAAACACCACATCTATGGCCTACTTTAGTGATCTAATTTCATAGGATCAAGTCAGTAGACAGACAAGGAATTGGAAATTAGGATATTGGAGCTAGAATTCTAGAATGAGTACATAGCAGACTGATCTGCCAAAATCCAACATTTAGACAGGTTTGTAATGGAATGGAGATGGGCACAGCACCTTTTTGCTCATTAAGGCTTCTTAGGTAAGCTGTTAATAAGAAAAGACAATACTGCAGAGCTTTGTAGTAACAGTTGCAGCATTGGTGCAGGTCAATAGTATAACCTCCCATAGAGACTTGGGCTCAAATCAATATCCCATATTTGTAACTTTCCACTCTCAGGTGACAGCAAATCATTTTGTGGGCAGCCTTGATAACAAACCATTCCTTTGTTGATTTGGATGTATGCTTTATGTCGTTGTCATAATAAAATATGAAGTTCCTCTTCATGTTCAGCTTTCTAGCAGAAGCCTGAAGGTTTTTGTGCCAAAATTGACTTGTATTTGGAACTGTTAATTACCTCTATCTTCACTAAGGCCTCAGTTCCAGCTGAAGAAAAACAGTCCCAAAGCATGATGCTGCCACCACCATGCTTCACTGTGGGTATGGTGTTCTTCTGATGATGATGCATCCCAGGAGCCTGGAACTTCTTCTATTTACTCCAGCTAAGCCAATATGCCACTGCCAAGAGGGACATTTTAGCTGTATGAGCATTAGCAGTACCCATTCTCTGAGCACACTGACCAATTTATGGAAAGACATATTTTATAATCTGGCACTAATAACAGCTATTTACATACAGGAGGAGAGATGAGTCTTTTATCAGTCAGGGAATTTGAATTTCCCCGCAAACAGGCGGATGTCTGACTTTTGTAACAGTCGGATCCACCTGTTCGCGAGCGGACAAGGCTGATGTTCGGCCATCACTAATGGGGTGCATCATATGGTCCGTTGCATCTTATAGTGCAAAAATATGGGACATTTTGATGCATATATACGTGAACTTGCTGGACATGTGTTGACAATACTGCCCAACGCACATTGAAACGGATAGATATTAATAGGAGTTAAAGATTTTCATAACATTAGCATAGGGCCATGTGTCCACTGTGGATTCCCTGTGTTTCATGTATGTTCAGTGCAGGGAATCAAGATGTGCGCTGGCATATTTGCCCAACAGATTCGCTGCGGCTTGTGGGCAGTATACACGCTGTGCTGCTATGAAGAGGCAGCTGCCCCTAGCTTCAAATCAGCACTGCGGGTGCGCTGCTCAGAATATGTAGAGTGAACACTGTCCCATTCATTAGAATGGTAAGTGCCCTCTCTGTGTCTTTTCCCTGCAGCGGGGAAAAAGCAGCACAAGCCCGAACAAAGCGCCAACAATTATAAACAAGTCAAGTCGCAAGTGGAATATAACCTATAGTTACTACAACTGTTACTTGGCAGGACACTATGCAGAGCTTTTCCACTCTATACAATGCTGCACTTTATGCTATTGAATATTAGCTTTAAATATAATTAAAAATAATATAATTACAAAATGCATTTATTTTTTTAATTGTACACGTTTCCAATGGTTTGTACACGACTTCTATTCACATGACATAAAATGTTTGCCATTGTGAAGCACTTATTTAGATTTGAGTTATTTTCCCCCCAATAAAAACGTCATAAAATAAAAATATGATTTTCCATTCCTGTACTTCATGAAAGCAAATGTGTTCCAAGAAACATATTCTGCGTTTTGATGTTTATCTGTAACTGAAAATAATGTTTCAAAGCTGGAACATTTTTATAAAAAGAAATCCTATTTTTTTTTATTGTGAGATATGCATTTTGTAAAAAGGGATTACTTAATGTTTATTTAAAATGTCATCACTAAACTCCAGTGACGGAGCAAAAATATAATACGTACTTGGAAGACGTTTTCCCTGAGAAAGGATCTGGGCTCCATTCAGTTGGTCAGAAATGTTCCCAGAACCTGTGACAACCTAGTGAATGTGAGGATAAGGATTACATGTCAATTCTTGGCCTACTAAATATAAGACATTGGCCTACTAAATATAATAATTTTTGGGTGAAAAATGCATAAATTTATGAACCTAATTTATGAAAAAGCTACATGTTCCCCCAACCCTCCTCTACATCTCCAGCAATGGTCATACCATATTTAGAGGCTTTGCAATTAACCTCCTGGGCAGTTAGCCCAACTTAACTTGGGATAAAAAAAAGGTTGCTGAAAGCGTTGACCATTGAGTAGTGATGGCTGAACATTGACCAGGTCCGTCCGCGAACGGGCAGATCGGACTTTAAAGAAGTCCGCCGTCCGCCTGTTCGCGGAAAGATTCAAATTCCCTGCCTCCAGGCGGGAAATTTAAATCAGAAAAACAGGAAGTGACATCACATTCGGTACCTGGACCACATAGTTCCTGGTTACGGTAGCCGGATGTGACGTCAGTGACGTCACTTCCTGTTCTCGAGCCGGTTTTTCATTAGGAGGTCGGCTTCATGCCCGGTCTTCTAGTGAAAAGATTCTTCCTCTGGCAGGATCTCGCTGCTTCTGATCCTGCCAGAGGAAGAATAGAGGGCTCCTTCTCGCCGGCAAATGGGGCAGGTTGGACACCCGTACTGCTCATCGACTAGAGGGAGGGCGAACATCCTTGTGGGCAGTTTGGCCATCACGACCGTTGAGCACTTAAGTCGGTCTAAGGCAGTGGTTCCGAACCTTTCCTTGCAGGGCCCCCCTTTTCTTTAAAGGAACATTATCGAGCCCCCCTCCCTATTCACACACATGTTATGAATGAGGGCCAGGGGCCCCCTGGAATAACTCCGCGCCCCCCCAGAGGGTCCCCAACCCACTTTGGGAACCACTGGTCTAAGGTAACCCATAGTCAGTTGATCGGGTCAGCGAGGTGGAAGGCTTGACTGTAATTTCAGCAGGTCCCCCGCCATCTTATCTTCAGATCCTGGTGTTTGGGATCTTGCCGTTGTGTGGAATGACGTTGTAGGAGAATTCAACATTTGAAAAAAATATATTTTTAATTTTTGTGCATTTTCTTTCAGTTTTTTTACATCCCATCCAATTTAAAATGAAGAAAAAAGACATGATATAAACACATAATTACCACAACCGAATTGCAAACACGACAGGATGTATCCGCCAGTGGGTTTTCGACCTTTCGCACCATTAGAGCTGTTATGGGGGTTATCAAAATGCTCCCCGAGCGCAAGATTGCAGGTGCTTGCAGACAGGAACACCCATGTGTTTCCATGTATATACACTTATTCTGACCTTTGTCTGGATACCGACTACCATTCTGCCTGCCGCCTGCCTGATTTCTGTTTGAATACGACTCCTTTTTTTTTTTTTTACAAAGGCCGCAACTACTGCCCTGAGTGAATTATATTTTGAGTATCAAAGACTGCCTTTTCAGTGTTGGTTGCTTTAATAAATTATTTATTGTTTGAGCAGATTTTTGTGTTTTTTATTTTATTTTTTATTTTAATTTTTTTACATATTTAAGTATTTAACTATATTATATTCAGGATGTCTACTAGACCCATGTTTAGACATATTTTGGTAAGTTACAGGCCTAAAGCCTTTTTTTTTTTTTTTATGAAAAACTGTGTATCGCTTTTGGTACAGAAACCCGCACCACAGTAAAACGCACAGGAGGTTAAATCAAAATATTTCTACCATATCTATCATATTTCTACTATATCTATCACCCACCAACCACCCATACAATGTGTGCATTCTTTAAAGACAGCAGTGGTTCCCAAACTGAGGGGCATTCCACACTTGGGGCAACCCAGGTGGCACTGTAAGCCAGAGAGAGAGATCAGTAGCCCCTGAACTAGCTGCAAAATTACCATGCATTTTGTTGGCAACTCCTTGGAAACTGCATTGAATAAGTTGGAAATGAAAATCAATGGAGTACACCAGAATGGGTATCCAACAGGGTATCCAGCTAATTTTGCATCTCATTTGGAGCCAGAGTCTGGAGGAAGGATGGAGAGGCACACAATCCAAAATTAGTCCAGTTTGAAGTTTCCACAGTCTGTGTTGATTTGGGTAACCATGTCACCTGCTGGTTCAGAAACCCCGCAGCCTTCTACCAGGAGATTTTGAAGCACTTCATGCTTCCTTCCGCAGACACAGAGCTTTATGGAGATGCTGACTATTTTTCAGCAGGACTTGGCACCTGCCCACACTGTTAAAAGTACCAAAACCTGATCAAACGATCATGAGATTACTGTGCTTGATTGGCCAGCAAACTCTCCTGACCTGAACCCCAGAGAGGTAGAGAATCTTTGGGGCATTGCCAAGAGAAACATGAGACACGTGAGAGGGAACAATGCAGAAGAGCTGAAGGCCGCTGTTGAAGCATCCTGGTCTTCCATAATACCTCAGCAGTACCACAGGCAGATAGCATCCATTCCACATTGAGGCAGTAGTTGATGCACAAGGGACCCAAACCAAGTACTGAGTACATATGCAGTATTATATTTTTTTTAATGGTCTGATTTTTTAATTAATGGTCTGAATAAAATCTTTCATGTAATATTCGAATTTGCTGAGATCTGAGAAGCTATAAGACATCATCATCAAAATAAACAAATAAAGGCTGAAATATCTCACTTTGCCTGTAATTAGTCTATTTCATATACTAGTTTTACCCTTTTAAGTTGAAATACTGAAATACAGGAACTTTTGCATGATATACGATTTTTTTTAGCAAATCACCTATATAGGGCTATGCTGAACTATGTAGTTCTAGCTCAGCTAAATGTTTTTCATTGTAAGGTTTATTCCTTATTGGTGCTCAGCAGTCAGCACAGCCTGAAGCAGAAAGGAAGCTTTGTTCTGTTGAAATCCTCTCCATGCCTCTGTTCCTTTGGATGATTCAATAAAAGTAAATAAACAACTTCTGAACAAGACTCAAACAGACTTTCAGCATTACAGCTTAGTGTTATTAGTATAAAAAAAAAGTAAGTGACCTTTTGTTTAGTTAGTGGTTCAGAACACTTGTGGGCTGGATGTGGGTCTGGGATCCACCAGCAAGTGTTTGGACCCAGTTGAAAAGGGATGGCAGATGGATTTTGTCTAGCCAATGCCAATTAGACATTTAAATTTTATTTATTTATGGTAATACTACAAACATTTATTACATTCTTTAAATATTAAAAATAAAATTTACAAAAAATGTATTGTTATTTCAAAATGCAATAAATGTAAAAATCAGGAACAGCTTTACCAGCTCAATAACATAACCCACATTCTTTGATAATTAAACAAAAATCAAAGTTTAACTTCCAAACTGACATATTAAATAAAGTTATTAAATGAACTAAGTGACTTTTAAACTCATGTGGAACAGTTTGTAGAGCTGTGAATAGCAACACTTGTTTACACTCAAACTTGTCTAAATATATTACAGTTTAAATAAAATGA
Source organism: Ptychadena robeensis (assembly GCA_036250615.1). Classification (NCBI taxonomy): domain Eukaryota; kingdom Metazoa; phylum Chordata; class Amphibia; order Anura; family Ptychadenidae; genus Ptychadena; species Ptychadena robeensis. The sequence continues at coordinate 16,536,783 of CM070032.1, forward strand.
AAACACTTGAAATATGAATGTCAGATTAAATAATAGCTCAGCTAGACTTCCCAACTATCCACCAGGCTTTATTCCTACAGCAGGAGTTCTGAAACAGCAATACGGGTCCTGGCAGGATCAACAATGGTAATCTAGTGGGAGTAGCTTAGTCCAGCAGGTAGGTTAACAGCCAAAGGTGTCAGATACAAGGGAAGCAAGATGAAGCCTAGTTGAATAGTCAGCAGTCAAGGAACAATAAGCAAAATCACCAAGAGCAAGATTTAAAGATCGACAGGAGCACAATAATCTGGCAAGGAGGAGGTGCACAGGCATGGTTTATAAAGGAATTACTAAGAGTCCAGGGTTTACATAGAACTAGGTTCTATCATAGTTTGTCTAAATGATCCAAGAAGGTATGGTAAAGTCAGACAAGCAGTTGGCTCAGCAGACAGGGCTGCATCCTGGGTTCGGATCCTCATGGGTATTCTACTGCGACTGTTATCTGCAAAAATAAGACATTTTCAATTAAAATGTGTTTAGTTGGAGTCCCTGCATTTTTTCTAGATACCCAAAATGTACTTCCGTATCCAACCCCATGAGAGTTCCATAGACTTTCTTTGTCAACTAACTTTAACCACTCCAGAAAATACTCCAAAATCAGGACACCTGCAAGTTCATGTTATAGACATCAAATTAATTGACTTCTTAAAGAGAAGCACAGAAACGTCCTAGAAAAGTAATCGAGAACTGACAATGGTCCTGGGCAATCTAACCGGAGATTTTGAATTATTGGCATGTGGATGAACTTGTGGTCTTTCTACAAGATATTACAGTTGACAAGTTGTCCTAGGAAAAGTTTATTTGCAAGAAACCTTATGGAGAATCCCACGATTAATAAATTCAGCAGATTTGTTTTAACATAAAACCAATTATCAAAAAAAGAAGGTATTGCTCTACTTCAGATGTGGTCAAACGACAGGCCCAAAGTCTTTTAATCCACCCCCTTGTCACCTTCGAGTCAAGACTCCTCCTCAGCTTGTTCCCTACAACAATTGGAGCTTATGCCTATAGGATAATTGTTATGGTCTCTTTCTAAAGACCATAGTTTGCCTATATCTGCAATAGAATGCTTACATTTGCTTTCCAAAGCCTTTTTTTATATATATTTATAATTTATTTAATATTTTTTCTCTTAAGAACCTCCCTGGCATGAATTATTTTAGAGGTATTTAATTTATCAGTGTATCTATGTAATCTGTTAAATTTCCCACCCAGACGAGGTCTTTGGACTGGACAGCCCTTACAGGTTTTTTGTCAGGTCCTCCTTTGAAATTTAAAGTCCATTGTGGCCCACGAGTCAAATAACGTTACCCACCCCTGATCTAGTTAATGTGGTTTTTTTCAAGTGAGTTAAGGCAAAATAGCTTGTGTTGAAATTTAAACTCAAGAGTATGTGTCCATGATTGCCCACATTTCAGGCGTGTTTCTCTTGCATCCGCCACATGATTGCATAACAAAGATGTGGAAAAGCTGCGCCCAATCCTGTCCGAGCAATGGCTTTTCAGCATCCCACTGACACGTCCATTCATGTATTTTGTGTTGAAAACTAAGCAGTAGTGATGGCCGAACTGTCCGCAAGGCGGACAGTTCGGCGGCGACCATGGATGTTCGCCCATCTTCTCACCGGCGAGCAGTGCGGGTGTTCGACCCGCTCCGTTCGCCAGCGAGAAGATGATCTCTATTCTTCCCCCGGCAGGATCACAACCTGTGTGATCGTGCCGGAGGAAGAATCTTTTCACTAGAAGACCAGGCATAAAGCCGGTCTCCTAGTGAAAAAACCGGGTCGGAGCAGGAAGTGATGTCAGTGACGTCACATCCGGCTCATGGAACCAGGAACTATGCGTTCCAGTATGCGTTCCAGGGACCGGATGTGACGTCACCGGCGTCACATCCGGTTTTTTCGATTCAAATTCCCCGCCTAGAGGCGGGGAATTTGAATCTGTCTGCGAACAGGCGGACGGCGGACTTCTTTAGAAGTCCGACCCGCCCGTTCGCGGACAGTCCTGGCCGATGTTTGGCCATCACTACTAAGCAGTGCAAGCATGCCACTTTGGCAATGTGGAAGTGGATACTGTTGCATTCATTAGTGGATATATGGCCTAACTTTAAATTTCATTTATGCAAAAACTACATTCACTACAACATTACTTTTTTGTAATGCTCCCACAATAGTGTTGATTGCGAAAATTCAAATTGGGAATTTTTATTGAGAATATCGATACTTCAAGAATTAGCAAAGATCTTGAATATAGTGCTATATCCTTGTAATCTCAAATATTCTAGATTTTTTACATCAGTACTGCCAACTACCGTGCATTGCTTTTGCAATAAGCGCATGTACAAGTGCCAATTTGCGTAATGAAGTTTATAAATGATTCATTTTCATGGTGTTGATCGTGAAAATCTGCACTTTTCCTTGTGGAAATATTTCTCAGAATGAAGGTAATAATGACTAGAGATCACAAATTCTTGAATTCATAAATTTGTTGCAAATATAAGCCAAAATTTGCATTATTTTACATATATTGCCTATGCTGCTCATTAGTATAAAGCTTGAATATTCGAAATGTGAATATTTTCGACAAATATTGGCAAAATAGGATTTTGCAAATTTCACGGATATTTTCGTTTTTCAAATATTTGAGATATTATGCACTGGCAAGCTTTTGGCCATGCATTGTGATAATACAGGGTGGGCCATTTAATGGATACACCTTAATAAAATGGGAATACTTGGTGATATTAACTTCCTGTTTGTGGCACATTTGTATATGTGAGGGGGGAAACTTTTCAAGATGGGTAGTGACCATGGCGGTCATTTTGAAGTCGGCCATTTTGAATCCAACTTTAGTTTTTTCAATAGAAAGAGGGTCATGTGACACATCAACGTAACTTTATTCTTTCATGAGTTATTTACAAGTTTCTGTCCACTTATAAAATGTGTTGAATGTGCTGCCCATGTGTTGGATTGTCAATGCAACCCTCTTCTCCCACTCTTCACACACTGATAGCAACACCGCAGGTGAAATGCTAGCGTAGGCTTTCAGTATCTGTAGTTTCAGGTGCTGGACAAGTTTCCCCCCTCACATATACTATATGCCACAAACAGGAAGAAAATATCACCAACCATTCCCATTTTATTAAGGTGTATCCATATAAATGGCCCACCCTGTATAATCGTAATGCAATAATAAATACCATGTGGCCATTCAATGAATGTGGCCATTCATTAAGAGGATAATCGCAATGTGAATATCATTATCGCATTGCGATTATATCGCAATGCATGGCCATGCGCGCGGATTTCATAATTACGAATATTGAATCGAATATTAGAATAATTGTTTTTCCCAGCATTAGTAGAATAATTTTCCCAGCATGCGTCTGGTGTCACTCGATAATCCAGGAATCGTGCTCAGGACCTCCTGCAGAGCTTAAATCGCGGTGGCATTTAATATGCCTGCGATCGCCGTGGCACACCTTTTATAAAAAAAGCTGGCATGTGCGCAATGCTCAGGAGGTTAAGGGCCTTTGTGATTTATTCACTAGTTGCCATTCTTTAGACCTCTTTATGGAAGTAATATAAAATAAAGTGAGGTGACATCAGCTGTTTAAAAATCTCCCTCGTGGCACAAGGGAGATTTTTGGAGATTAAGGTTTAAAAATGACAAAAAATAAGATTGTAGGAGGAGCCAGTAAACAGGAATTTACTTGAATGAGCCATATTTGTAAGGAACGTGGCTAAGAATCTCTATTTCCTCATATCCTATAGAAAATGTAACACTTGCAGATCCCCATGAAGCTCAGCCCTTGCAGTTTTATTACAATATTTGGGCTTTAAATGGAAATTCATAATCCTCCAATCATGTTGATGTAAATAACACAAATTAGCTTGAACTTTAATTCATAAGTATCCCGACTGTTCAACGTTTGATCCGACAATTTTCCTGAATTCAACAGTCGAATCCTGCCTGTGATTTGTGGTTTGTTGTGGGCACTTTGCCTGGCAATGACACATTCTAAGCAATAAGACTACACAGCCGGGGGGAAGAACAGAGAATACTAAGAAAATGTAGTGAGGGAAGGGAATGTTCTTTCGGTGCTCTGGGCCTGATTTGAGATTTGCTTGGCTTCTCAATGGGAACTTTTATTTGTGAAGAGTTACATAACAACTAGAAGGAACTAGTCAATGTTTGCTTACTACTATCATGACTGTCAATCTGCAAAAGGAACGTGAAAAGCCTCTTTTCCACCAACACGCTTGACTTTAGCAGGGAACACACAGCTCGATATTGGAGCCGTTCGATGTTCCCTGCAGCAGCTTGATGACGGAAGAAAGCACTTTTTGTTTTCCAGGCATAAGAAAAAATATTGTACTAACCCGTCGAGCATTGGTAATTTTTTTATACTTCAACAAAATAAAACTTAATAGGAAAAAGTAGACTGTCCCTACCATTTAGAAAATAAAAAGGTTTAAATGAATGTATCTGTCCTTTCGCCCACTCATTCATCGATTATCTTGCTTCCCGTCTTATTTCTTTTTACATTTCTTTTTTCCATGTTTACAAGACTGAACAGCACAATACAGGATTTCAAAGAGGACTACATCTGTGTAACAAGTAATCATGGCTAAGGCCTGTACAATTACCATCTGGTATAATAAGCACTGTATGCTCAAGGCCTTAAAACATATAGTTTGTCTCCATAATTTCACTCTAACCACCTTGGAAAAAAAATAATTTGACATAATAGCCACTTTATCAATAGCCCATCGCCCGGAGTGGAGGACAGGATATAAAGCTGTAATTAAATGTGTTTTCCTTACCTTTTCTTCTGAGAAAATGGCATTGTTTATGCAGAAATGGCGCTTTACAAGTCATAGTTTGCACAGCTCAATTCCTATAACTCATTTACCAACAGATTAGCACATTCTCTTCACAAAGCCAGAGCGAAAAAAAGTCAGCAGATTGGATGACGATGAGGTCAACGAACGAAAGGAACATTGGTGGCGATTATCATTATGGAACGCAAGAAAGATGACAGGAGGAACAGATGATAACTCATTAGCAAAAGGTACAAACTTTCCTACGCCTAAAGCTGGGCATAGACATATCAATGCCAAGCCGGTTTCTCTGCAGATCGACTGCATGATAACCTCTTCACGCACGGCCGATCATGCCAAGAATTGGCCGCGCACCCTTTGGTGCCGACAATTTATTTGGATAGGGACCATCCAATGTAATGAGTAGTGATGGCCGAACTCTGGCCAGGTCCATCCGCGAACAGACAGATCGGACTCTTAAAATAGTCTGACCTGTTGGTGGGGAATTTTAATCGTGAAAACTAGAAGTGACCTCAGTGACGTCACATCTGGGACCTGGAACGCATATTTGCCTTGTTTCAAATGCCGAATGTGACGTCACTGATGGTCTTCAGTGAAAACATTCTTCCTCCGGCAGGATCTTAATGCTCCTAATCCTGGCGGTGGAAGAATAGTAAGCTCCTTCTCGACGGCGAACGGGGCGGGACGTCTCTGATGGTCTTCAGTGAAAACATTCTTCCTCCAGAGGGATCCTAATGCTCCTGATCCTGGCGGTGGAAGTATAGTAAGCTCATTCTCTGAGGCAAAAGGGGGGGGGGGTCGAACACCCGTACTGCTCGCTGGCTAGAAGGAGTGCGAATCTCCATGTTTGCGGACAAACTGTCAACCTTGCCATGACAAGCCCATTAGAGACATGTCCATTATTTGTCAGATTTCTGGGCGCAATGACTGTAGATGGTTGAATTTTTGGACTAGCTGAATTTGTAAACTGATTGCAAAGTCTCTGAAAATGAAAATCATCACCAAAATTGCCGAAGATATAGAGAAGGACTGTGGGAACATTGTAAAAAAAAGTCTTGCTCTAGCACATGTAGTTTTTGCATAAATTAAGT
>CM070032.1:16547908-16568528 GCA_036250615.1 Ptychadena robeensis
CCTCCTGTGTCATAACCTGTACCTGTGTGTTATCTTGTGTTGCATCTCAACTCTGATTTATTGTACAGCGCTGCTTAATATGTTGGTGCTATATAAATAATTATAATGAACAGTGATGTGCAGAGTAGATCTGCAAAAAAAAGTAGAAAGCAAGTTGAAAATCTGCACATGTGTTGTTATTTTCCTTTCCAAGTTTAGATGATGACTGAATGATAGTTAGAAAACATGCCCGGGGAGCACACTAGTCCCTGAACAATGTGACAAGGTCATGAATATGTAGTGACAGTATTGCAGAGGGGGAGAACAATGCTGGAGCACAAATGAAAAACTCTTTCTCAAGGAAACCTGGGCAAAAAGGATGATCATTTAGGAAAGGGAGGTCAACAGCTAAAGGTATGATGTTCAGAAACAGCTTATTAAAATTTACTTCACTGCAGAATGACAATACTTTTGGGCAGTATTTTGGGCACATACAGAAAGGAGTGGACAAGCATTATCTGCATAGCAGAGGACCTTAATGGAAGGAAGGTTTGGGAGGCAGCTAAAGGCATTCATTCCTCTATTTTCCGCCACATTATACTTTCGGTAATATATTCCCCTTCCCTCCAGTAACGGAATCACTTAAAAGCTGAACTTAAGGAAGATCTAAACAACATGCATTCCTAAAGTTCTGTTATTGAGAATACATTTTCTAAAAAGTATTTTTATACATTTTAACTAACATACAAACTTAATAGAAACACAAATCATATGAGTAGCTTATATGGTGTTTCGCAGAAAGCAATGCAAAAGAGTAGAATGATGGAGAAATATTCCTTGTTTGGAACACCTCCGAAAACATAGCCAAAAACTCCATTCAGTTCCAAGCAAGTGGAATTGTTAAAAAAATACAAACAAAATGATTAAACAACCAATATGATAAACTAACAAAACAAGATAAATGTACTTATTCTGTTCAAGTTATCCAATACCATGGCTAATTATATAAGTAAGGTAAATCTTACTCTTCTTTAATAGGAAAAAGCAAAAGAACAAGACAAAAGAGAAATAAATAACTCCCTTCATAGAACATTAACAATTGCGGACTGTCTAATCAGTGGAAGAACAATTCTCAAGTGTGTAGGAAAGTGTACCATGTATTAAGTGTATGGGTTACTAGGTTTGGGTGTGTGAAGGGTAACTGTGCTCTGTTGAGGAATTGTAAAAGGGTACGGGAGAGGTATTATAAGGCTTATGCCAGAAACAGCTTACCACAGCTAAGTTTTCGATTGGAGGAAAGAGCAGAAAGTAGAGCTCAGTTGGATCCTGTGGGAGAAAGGCCATGTAGGCCTGTAGATCTGGAGACCCTGAGTGCCCAGAGAGATGATTTAGGATGTCTACCTTGTCCCCCAGCTGGGGGCAAGGGAAACCCTAGTCTGAAGTATGTCACTGGATTGGAAAAGGACTAGGATAAGACTAAAGAGACCAGCAGTGGCTGCTCCCAGATGGCTGGCATGGAATGGCATAGACTATGAAGTGTACCATGTGACATCAATAAAAGGGTACCGTAACTTACACCAAATCCACCATGTGTTGGACCTTTATTGAGATGTGATCAAGAACCTGCAAAGGAAATACCCTGCTACTGTAAAGGTGAGAGACTGTGAAGGCTTAGCTGCTCCCTTGGATGGAAGGGGAATGTATGCAGAGAGGAAAGGCCCAGCGGAGAGTCTACAAAGATCCAGAAGGTGAGATCACAGGGGAAGTGTTGCCAGACAGGTGCCCCAGATCCATCACGGGGTGGTGCGCTTTGCTACAAGTGCATTAAGGATGGATCTGAGATTGTGAAAAGGAAGGGACTAAGTCCCCAGATCCATCACGGGGTGCTGCGCTTTGCTTCAAGTGCATTAAGGATGGATCTGAGATTGTGAAAAGGAGGGGATTAAGTTTGAAAGAAGAGCTGTGGTGGTGTCTATATGTTAAATAGTATCCAGTCTCTCAATAACCTAAGCATAATCTCCACTTCGGCTACAGAGAAAGCCAGCCCCTCAAAATACAATGTTTGGCCAGTAGAACTGTAGTACTGTTTTTGCTAGTAGACGCAGATGTTCAAATTTAATGAGAAGAGAATTAAATCTTCGGGGATGGTGGAGAGGATGGAATGCAATAACATTTTAGCTGGGTGAGAAAACAAAGTGTGCATTGGCAGAACTTAAAATTTAAAATTAAAATGTTATTTAAGGACTACAAAATGTCTCAGCATTCAGATGGGAACATTTATTTCTGCAATAAAGTCAATGCTCTCCACCATTGAAGGGCTGTGTTGTGGCCATAAGAGGTGTATACTATTTTCATCCAGGCTTTGCTTGGTATGGACTTTCATAATGAACGCAACCTGATTATAAAATGTGCTGAGTGTCCTCCTCAGGGACCTCCAATAGGACATTGTTGTGAAGGACTTGTAGCCCAACAACATTTTACAACATTGCTTTAGTTCATTGAGATTTACTGGCATTCATTTAGGGCTTTCCTAAGGTCCAGGGTTTTAAGATGATATCTCTCACAGCTTCTCTGAACATTGCACAATCTGACGTTGGGTGTATATGTTGGAAAATACATTACTGAGACGATTGAGAACTTTTCAGAATGTCTTCCACTTTTAAATAATTCTTGTCAATGGAGAATTGTGCACTTCAAATTTACACTTTCAATATAGATGGGCTGTAACAATGGCTAATGTCTTTCCTTCTTGGCATGAATTAACATCTGAACACACACCTGAATGCTCTTGAGCAGTGGTTCCCAACCTGGAGAGATAGCAGGGGGGAGTTCTATCAGTGGTGTCGGAAGGGGGTGACACCCTGTGTCCTGCAGCCTCTGACAGAGAGGCTGCAAGCTCAGCTTTGTGCTTCAACCTCTCTCTCTGTAATCCAAAAGTGGTAATCCTGAACCCTTAGCTGGTGGAATAAAATTAAGAGGCAGCATCATCTTGTGGACACATTTTTTATAGAGATGGTGGAATTTCTTATTGAAATTTGACTTCACTGTGAGTTTATTACAAAGCCCCTAAACTGAATTTCTGGAGATATAGGGTGTGCGCATGCAAGTTAGGTGCGAGTGTCATGACATTGTAACGGGCAGGTGTCAGGTAGTGAACCAGGAACAACTAAGAGAACCAGTGTAGTGTAACTTGTCCTTTATTGAGGTACAGCACAAGAAACGAGTAACTGTTCAGTCTTATTTATAACGAACTATAGTCTTTAAGCCTTACACCGCACTTTAGCGCAGCAGCAGCACGTTAGGTACCCAAACCTTGTACACAAAAGCAGGCAGTTTCTAAGGGCACCCACAGGTAGTAAAGGCCTAAAAAGCTGCAAATATGGGTGTTCGCACTCCTTCTAGCTGGCAAGCAGTATGGGTGTTGGACCTGCCCCGTTCGCCGGCGAGAAGGAGCTCACTATTCTTCCTCCGGCAGGATCAGGAGCAGTAATCTTTTCACTGAACACCGGGTAGAGAAGCCAGTCTTCAAGTGAAAAGTCAGCTCCGAAAACAGGAAGTGACGTCACTGACGTCACATCTGGCAACCGGAACCAGGAACTATGCGTTTCAGGTACTGGATGTGACGTCACTTCCGGGTTTTCCCGATTCAAATTTGAATCTGCCCGCGAACATGTGGACGTTGGACTTCTTTAAAAGTCAGATCCGCCCGTTCACGGACCTGGCCGAAGTTTGGCCATCACTACCCAAAAGGGGACCTCTGATGCTCCACCCAGCTCCAGCTGTCTCTCCTGGGCTCTCGCAAGGCCTTCCACTCCAGTGGCAGGAATCCACCACACTTTTCCGGAAGGCAATCGGCACAGTTCTGTACTCTGGACTTGGGTTGTTCTGCTCCAGAGCCACCTGTACTCTACTTCTCACTGAATTCTGATTATGGGGAGACATGCTTCTGTACTGCATCCCTCCTTTCTACCCAGATCAACAAGCCCTGCACTTGACTTAGGGTGATATGTCACCTGTTGCTGGTGGTGTTACCTAATTTAACTTGAATGAAGATGTTCCTTCTTTTTTCAATGTCTGAATGTCTTTCATCTCTACATTTGCCATGTACACAGAAAACCGTCATGAGTTTTCTCACTCTCTGACCTCCTGGCAGGAAGCGACACCAGATGATATTTGAAAACATATCACAAATCTATTTAACATTGTGTGTTAAGGCTGAACAATTGTATTCTAGCTTGTTTACTCTATTCAGCTTCATAGCTAAGCCCCAATGTAATTGATTGCCTACCACACAAAGCACAAAGTCGGCATTTGCTGAACCAGCAAGAGCAAATTTAGACGATACAATAAGGCTGAACCTGCACTGAATAAATTCCAGCTCAGCTTTCTCTGGGAGCATTCAGGTGATTGAATGTGCTCATTGCACGCGGCAAGCAGGGGATCTAAGAATAACTGAGCTGTTTCTTAGCGGCATGATTCAACAAAGTGCTGGAACCTACATTTTCCCCAGCAAGACGTAATACTGGTGAATAACCCAAACTGTTTATTCCAAATACTGCGGCAGTGCTACTGCTAAGGCTTATGTGGGTTCTAACAGGTCAACCCAATTATATTGTATCTAAAGCTAGCCATACACGGCACGGATTCCCTGGCTGATCGATTCTGCACCCGATGGATTCCGGCGATTCCGCCGGCATCCACAGGTGAGAACGATTAGCCAATTAGGGAATCCGATCGTGGCAGCCCACCTTGTACGGCCGGATCCGGGAGGGATCCGTGTCCGATGGCTCACCTCCCGGACCGCAACGCCCCCTGATCAGAGCAGAATCGGACCGAAAAGACCAACAGGTTGGTTCTTCCTCGGATCCGATTCTGTGCCCCTGATCCATCGGATGCGATCGGACGGGCAAGGTGGGCTGCAGGGGATTCCGGCACGATGGATCTGCGTGCACGCGCCCGGAATCCATCGCGCCAGAATCCGGCACGAATCCGTGCCGTGTATGGCAGCCTTTATACTTTTCTTGTCTCTATACCCGTTACCCCAAAAAGATTCACTCTCTCTATTTGTCATGACAACAATTGGCTTGTCTTTAAAGCAATGGATAATCCTACAATTGTAGTTGTCACCAGGACAAAAATATAAAAACTATCTGGTCCGGCAAAAATTCAGCATCTCTCGTAGACACGAGCTAAGAGGAAAAGGCCGAAGGAGGTGCTTGTTGAAACAAGTCATGCAATTAAGATCTGAAAAATCTGGACTGCAGAAATTTAGAGCATTTTGTGGTTTTTAATTTTTTTACTCAAGAGTGACAAAAAGTGCTTGTTGAAACAGGTCACACGATTAGGTAAGAAAAGCCCTTTAAAAATTTCAAAAAATGTGGAACTGTATGATTCTATACATTCTTTTTTACAACAGTGACAGAAATGACTCATAGCCGTAAAAGTGTGAGAGTGCATATCTGCACACAGAATTGGGGGTCCAAAAGAGGTGCAATGATTCCAGGGATATGAGGACTTAGGAGGCCTCTGCATGTCATAAAATACAAGAATAGGCATGAGCGGCCCCAGGTATAACTATTGATGTCAGAGACTTTGGGGCTGCCCACTAGAGATGGTCAAATATTTTTTCAAAATTAATTTTGAGTTAATTGCAAAGCCCCTGAGCATGGTATCATCACCAAACATGCTGGAGATGTAGAGAAGGCTTGGGGGTACACTCCAAAAAAGTATGTCTCTAACACAAATAGTTTTTGCACAAGTTAAAAAGCAGAGATGGTCGAATTTTTCGACTAGCTGACTTTGTGAGCTGATTGCAAAGCCTCTGAAAATTATAATATCAACTAAATTGCTGGAGATGTTTAGATGTTCACACAACCCTTTTTGCAATTTTGGTGATGATATCATTTTCATAGGCTTTGCAATCAGTTCACAAAGTCAGCTAGTTGAAAAATATCAACCATCTCTGCTGCCCACTCGTATGCGTGTATTACGTGACATATGTGTCCCAAACAGTCCTGAGGAAGAAGACATCCCCAGCTGGCATTGCTGGATGACGCAGCAATATCGCAGGGAATAGGTAAGCTTCCCTAAATGTGGCTTAGGGTACATTTTCACTGTATAAAGTGGTAACCCCAAACTTATCTGTTCCTTTGGTGTTCTCCCAAGACAGTGACTAGACTGTCCGGTAGGCCTCAGGAAACTACCAGGCAGCAGCAGTATACTGGCTCTGTAACCCCAAAGCCCCCCGACCCCTACAGTATTCTTGAGTGTGGCTCAGGGTAGATTTCTATGTCAATATTCTTCAGCAAAAGGCAGGCTCATTGCTGGACCAACTTGGTGGGGGTGCCCTTGCCATATGCCCATATTACATTATATGGCCATCTTGGGCGTAAGAGCAGGTGGGAAATACAAACTGATTACATAGTTATCATTTTGTATTTTCCGGGGAAATGGGACCGCCAGGGGAGGTAAAATCATCCCAGTGTTTTCTAAATCTTAATATGGTTGATCTCAAATCAATAGGATCTTGGCCTTGTAAATGTCTTAAGCTACACATATTACCTATTGCTCAATCACTGTTCAATTCAATTGTCTTTTGCAATTTCAATATTGACTGTCAATCTTATATCCATCAATGGTACCAAAATACTGTGTTATCAATGCAAAACCATGTTGTTACATTTAATTCCTTCCCAGTTATAAGGATAAGGTGTGCGTATGCTCATGAATATGATCAAATTGATCAAATCACCTAGAAAACATGTCAGATTGAGGTTTGGGGATCCTAAGAGTGTGACTAACTTTAGATCTATTTAACTATGGTGCCAGAACAAGATGTACATATTTTTTCACATAAATAGCCACAGTTCACAGATTTGGAGATTTGATATTGTACACATTTAGATTGTTCAGGACACAGATTGTGCTACATGATCAAAGTCTATGCAGACATTTTTTGGGAAGTAATTGTCTCATATGGATACATCTAGCGTTTCTCTTTTTTTTGGCTAGATGAGTAGATGAAGACAATGAAAGCAGACACATGGCTTGGTAATTCCCATTGACTTGCTGAGGAGTTCATTTTCTCAGTTATGTTCTCCCCACGGCTATGGCACAGTAACAATCTTCCGTTTAGTCAGCTCAGGGGACTGGATAACAACCGTGCATAGACTGTATGCTTGTGCAGAGTGTCAAGATAACTTCTTAATTGGCAATATCTCTCTGACAGCACACTGCGGAGCGCTCAACATTTAGTTTAAAAGAACTTTGTCACTTTTTTATTTCTTTACTTTTTATTAAGTGGGTCCTTTTTTTAGTGCGACCATTGTCACTTGGGTCACGTCTTTCAGGTGACAAAGACGAATAGCATCTCAAGTGCTATAAGGTCATCACAAGGTCCCGTACCCTTAGGTTAACAAGTCTGAATTGCAGAGCTGGATTACTTGAATGTTCTTTTTTTTGGTCATTTTTAACGTTATGTTTTAGTTACTTTTAAGATATTCTACCACCATTTGTTGTATTTGTAATGCAGTAAACTTGCATAATGCCAATGCTGAACTAATTGGCCCTTCATTAAACTATACTTGGCCTGAGCAGCCCATATGCCAACACCACTGTTGGTAACTGTAAAGAAGGTGGGTAAGATACATTATGTGGTTCCACTGACCCATTTATTTTATTAACTAAAATGTATATAGTACTTAAATATTACACTGTATACTGGTACATCACTTACTGTCTCTCAGGGAAGGTCACATTTTAATGTATTGTCTAAGTTATATTTAAAGCGGACCTACCACCAGAAGTTCATGTTTGTAGATAATAGGGAAAAGAGCATAAAAAAGTACCTGTAATGAGTGATTAAGGAAGGTCCCCCACAGACCTTCCTCTCTCCTTGTTCTTATGCCGCACACAGTGGCACCCCTGGAAGAGCCCAACATCTCTGAGCGCACTGGAAGCTGGGAAATTACCTAATCTCGGCTATCCATTGAAAAGTACATAGACAAATATGTTCTCTCCTTGGAAGAGTCTGTAGAATTTTGTAGATTGTTGAGATGGTCCATTATGACACGCTGGACTTATTACTGAGATCGTTGACATGAGCCATTACCTTCCTTCCCTAACAATTTCTGGTTGTTGGTCATAAGTCAAGCCAGCCAGTAACTCAAGTGTGTACTGTATTTAAATTATTAAGTTAAGAACAGGATTTGAATCTGAATATCTGTTACTTTAAGAGAGTATGTTCTCACACTCAGTAATTCCATTTATTTAACTTGTAATGTATAGAGACTACTATATGGAAAAACAAGTTTTCTCAGGGTGGGGTGAGGAGCTGAGCCAGGAATTTCGTTAAAACCAATTGTGCAATGATGCCTTTATGACAAGTTTTGTAACGTATGACTGTAAGATGTAACCCTATAGCAATGTATTTAAATATGCTTGTAACACTTCCAGGTAGAAACAAAAAAAATGACATGGCCAATCATGTAACATCCATTAAATCATGATACAGGGGTACAATTGTGAATTTTTTTTGTTCAATCTGTAACCCTTTTTACATCTGAAAATGAATGCTGATTCTGAATGTGCAGTTAGTTTTTCTCTATCGCTTAACTTTTTTTCTCTGCCTCTTCTATTAAAGTGATAAATTATAGGCTATTCATTTAAATACATTAAATACAAGTCAGTATGGTCAGAGGCTGTGCTCTGTGTAAGGCACACATTTTGTTTTCTAACTACACATTTAATTACTTTCTTTCAGATCCATCTAGCTCTGATGTGCCTAAAAACCCTGATTCATTCATTCTTTCACCATTCCCAGTCAAAGGAGCACATTTGTAGAGCCAAGCCTATTTGGAATATTTCAAGTGATCACAGGGGTTCCTAACTGGACGGTGGACCTATTGCGTAATCCCGAAAGTGAAGTCATGAAGAGGGGAGGAGATGCAGGGGAGTAAAACTGGCAGCGGAAGAGGATCGCCCATTTTGTCAGGAAGAAGACACCCACCCTCCCTCCCATTTTTGTCTTCAGGCATTGATGGTTCAGGAGCGGCTGGTGTGCGGTGGTGTTGGAGGGTTTTTCTGTTGGTTTTTTTTCGTGAGTTCTTCCTCTCTGTCACAGCAGGCGGGTCCTTGACAGTCTCCAGGAAGATTTGGATGGAGGAACAACTTTGAGCTCTTAAGCCCCCCATACACCACATACAATTACAATGCAACTTCTGTACAACCAACTTTTCTTCTACCAAAACCATGTAATAGGAGGACCTTTCTACACCTTCCAATCACTATGTATTCTATCAGGGAGGTCACTATACTACATAGTTGTTGGTAGGTCTCATGAAAGTTGTATGGAGGAATCTGAAGGTGTATGGGGGGCTTTACGAGGGTCAATGACCTGCATGGTTTTTGAAATGTTTAAAATGGTCAAAGTTACTGGAAGAAGTCAATGTCAAGGAAGTACACACCAATTTGGCTTGGTAATGGTTGGTGAAGTGGGTGGTGATCCGGAAGCCGGAGGACACTGTCTGAGACCTGATGTTGTTATATATTGTTACACTGTTGGTTAATGAAGCTGAAAATGTCTGAAAATGAAGAAAATGTTCATCCACTTAAAATCCGACATTTAGTTTACTTTTTACTAGTCTTTCTTTGGGGGTTAAAATGTGAGAGTGGGGTGTTGATGTTAGGTTAGGAAAGGTAGGTAGGGACATTAAGGCTACATTTACATGGTCGTTCTCCTGTCTGCAAATGCCTACAAACTTGTGCAGGCCCTCGTGGGTGGTTTTAATAATGACCCTGTGACAGGTCTATCGGGCTGAAAGCTAGAAAACTGACTGGTGAACACCTCTTGTTGTAATCACTGGTCAGTTAGGCTAATTGGTTGATTATCAGGCAGTTAACAACCTCCCCTGTAAACAAGCTTTAACTGTGCCTCCTCCACAGCTCATCCAAGCTCAAGTCATATGGTTGTCGGGGGTTTACAGATGTGGACAAAGGGAACAAGTGATAACACTTATAGTTTAGCAGGATCCAGGAGATCATTTCAGTGCATACCTGTCAACTATACCAATTTGGTCAGGAAAGTCCCTTTCTTTTGTGGCTTTCCCTGCCAAATACTGATTTTAAAAAATCCTAGATTTTTTTCTGGCTTTTTGAGATCAATGTCATTTAAGGCCCCCATACACGTACAGATTTTTCATCCAATCAACTTTATTCAATCAATTTTTTTGGTTGATTGATTGAAAATCTATGACAGCCCACATGGTTAGATCAACCTAAATCAATAAAAATTGGGAAAAAATTATTGAAAAAGGATTGGACGTGTTGGTAAATTTAAATTGGTTGTATTGAAATGCATTCGACTTTCAGTCAATCCCCCAAAAAGTTGATCAAATATCTGTTACTACAGTTGACAAACATACAATCAATCACCAATTTCCCTGACCCCCAAAAATGTATCTTTTTAAGTTCATTGAACAGAAAATCTAGACGTGTATGGGGGGCTTTACTCTCCCACCCCACTTGTGCTGATAATATGGGGGGGGGGGACATTAGCAGGGAGGAGTGGCATGCCCCTCACCTTACTTCCTGCATTTGGAATGCAGAAGAGCCACAGTCCAAATACCGTAGGAATGTTTAAGTTGACAGGTATGGTTCAGTGAAAACTTTAGTATATAACAAGAAAAGTAAAAGTAACATAGGGAATTCTAGTTGAACATTCCCAGTGCAGTTTTTTTCTGCTTTTCTTGAAGAACATGGTAATGGTGATGAAATAGGCGACAACAATCATGTAGAGTTTGAAATTGAAGATCAAACTAATAGGACAATAGACAAACCTGTGTTGCCATCCATGTGTATGGGAACATTAAGCTTTCTATTCCATGTGGGTTGTAATTGGTGGTAGACACATAAGCCTCATCTATTGTCTGGTAACAGTAATTATCACTCAGACAATATAACCTCAGAGCTGTGCACTCCTGACTGACACTTCTGAGTGTTCCTT
This sequence comes from Ptychadena robeensis, assembly GCA_036250615.1. Lineage (NCBI taxonomy): Eukaryota > Metazoa > Chordata > Amphibia > Anura > Ptychadenidae > Ptychadena > Ptychadena robeensis. The sequence continues at coordinate 16,558,890 of CM070032.1, forward strand.
TGTTGCTACATGTAATGACTTTACTTTATCACTAAGATACACCGCTAGACAAATAAACACATTCCTGTCCCTTAACAGGCAACTTATTTCTAGATGTGTTTATGATTATTGTGTCCTGCTGTGAACAGATTTTTTCATGCAGAATCTGAATAACTGTTATCTTTGTTGAATGTTCTGTAGTCCTGTTTCATGCTATTTATTTCTTAATGAGGCTCTACAGATAGAACTGAACCATTTGTTAGTTCTTAGGATGTACATTTGTATCGATAGTCTAAGTGCTTTGCCATTTCACTTGTAAATCCAGTATATTTACCTCCCTGGAGGTGCCACTCCTTTCAGAACTGGGTGACAAAAGAGGTACAATGACACCGGGAATGTGAGGACTTGGGATGCTTATGCCTGTCAGACAATACAGGGGTAGGCATGGGCAGCCTGTCCATGTCCCCATTGTCACTGATGATGTCAGGGACATCAGGGCTGCCCGTGCCTACCCCTGTATTGTCTGACAGTGGGAAGGAAAAATCAATCCCTGGTTGCCTTTGCTGGAGGACACTGCCAGGTCGCAAGGAACAGGTAAGCTGCTCTGGGTTACCCTTTTTTTCTGAGCCACACCCAGGGAGTGATGTCACAAACGCCACTTCCGGTATTTGCAATGGAAGTGTTGTTGCGGAGTGTCATTTCTGCATTCCAAATATATTCTGCAAAATCACTTTTGCAGAGTCACAATTGGGGTAAGCGCTATGTCCCCTCCCTCCTATTTAACCACCACGCAATTCGATCGTCAATATGAATGTCATGCATGATTAAAAATCAAATGTCTGCCAAACATCGATGGATTGTACCACCACACAGTGTAATTCATTTCCAACCGATCAATTCCTAGGTGGGCAGGAATCGATTCCCTTTCAATAGACATAAATGGAAATATTTTTTGGTAGATCGAACGGAAATATCGAACCGTGTATGGCTAACATTAAACCCCTTCTCTCCTAAGTTTGGGGACGTAAGCACTGCTGTTTGTTAGAAGCACCACTGATGCTTTCAATGAACCTAGCGACCCCTGTTCAAATTGTTTTGTGTTGCCTAAAATATTTAAGCAATTTCACTTCTGAATACGTTTTAACAACATACCCCAAAATGTATATCCAAACGTAATCCAATGTAAGTTATATACCAGGCCGACTGAACATGGCATGTGGGAACTTTCCAAAAAGTATTGCTCTAGCTTAGTAATTGTTTTGTATAAATTAAGCCCAAATCCAAGACAAAATAGTTTGAGTTAAAATATTGACTTAACTTGACTTAACTTTGGACTTAATTTTAGTGATAATACTTTATCCAAGGGATTTGCTATTAACTCAAAATAAACTACCAGTACTCTCATTTCGTGACCATCTCTACAAACCCTACAATAACATACACTGCCTGGCCAAAAAAGTCACCACCTGGATTTAAATAAGCACATTGGTACGAGCCTCTTATTGGATAAATCCGGGGTTGCTGCAGTTGGTCAGGTCTAGGTTCAGCAGCAGTATGTGCTCCAAGAATGAGGTCAGCTGACTACCTGAATATACTGAGTGACCAGGTTATTCCATCAATGAATATTTTCTTCCTTAATGGCACAGGCATACTACAAGATACCAGGATTCATTAGGTTCAAGTTGTGAGAGAATGGTTCAGGAAACATGAGACATCATTGTCACACATGGATTGGCCAACACAGAGTCCAGACCTTTACCCCATTGAGAGTCTGTGGGATGTGCTGTAGAAGGCTTTGCACTGCTGTCAGACTCTACTACCATCAATGCAAGATCTTGGTGAAAAATTTATGCAACAATGGATGGAAGTAAATCTTGTGACATTGCAGAAGCTTATCGTAACAATGTCAAACCAAATGCGTAATGAAAGCTAAAGGCGGTCCAACAAAATATTAGTGTGTGACCTTTTGTTTTGGCCAATGTTTATGTAGATACTTTGTGGTAAAATTTCCAGAGTATAGAGTAAATAGGTGGAAAATATATGGTGGTAAAGTCCCCCTCCCCTGTTGTTCTAGATTTCCAATTTCACATCTATTGCAACCCAGTTGTCTTCTCTGCCCAAAATGTTTAATAGTTTTAAAAGTAAAGTATTATTCAAATAAATAGTTTTAAAAGAATGTCCTATTTGCTGAAGACATAGAAAGACTGCTGAGTCTTGACCTGCAGAATCTGCCCTCCTGTGATGGGTCATCCGTGTATAGGTTCTTGCATTCCTCACTACATTACACTGCAAAATACTTTGCAAGTTAATTTGTGATGGATACACAACTGTCTCAGTTTGTTGCTGGGACACCAACTGCATACAGGATGACTAAACTACTGACTATGTGCGGGCAGCACATACGTGGTACACTGGTACACAAAAGAACCAAAAACTAGCTATGTGTACCTTGGTTATTCTTATCACATACATGTACTTACTAGCCAGAGAGGGGAAAGATCTGTAGCATGTAGTGTCCCAATTCTCACTGATGTATGGGGGGATGTGATCTGTACGTTGCAAGTGTTTACTGGGGGCATCTTGTGGCTAAAGTTAAAATTGCAGTTTGAATTGAGAATAAAGCTGGAAGACCTTTAATAGCTGTACAAACACTTTTACTATATCATGTATATATCATGTATATATATTACTGTAAAAGTAAAAATTTTTAGATTGCCAAAACGATTTCAGTTTTTATTGTTAAATGTATAATTGTATTTGTAGGACTAATATTGGCATATGCAGTGCATTCAAATAGGAGCAAGGACGCAAGGTGCACAACAGTTTTTATTGTTAAATGTATACATTTATGTCACTTGGATAACCGCAGGGAAATATGGATAACTATTACGGGTTGCAGTTAGGGGTGTGAAAGATGGAAACATAGGACTTCTAAGGGTGTTGGAGATCTGGGGAGAGTCAGAGTAGGCATATGAGTAAAATCTGACAAGAAAAAAGCACAGCTTTTTTGTCAGCTTGACTTTTATAACAAAGGATGACATTTGGACCAAATGTAGTCTCAGGGGTTAGATACTAACCCAGAAAATGTCAGGGTTGCACTACTGAGGTAACCTATTATATTGTAAGCCAGATCGGGCCTGGTCCTTTACTCATCCTGTGTTATAACCTGCACCTGTGTTTATTATCTTGTGTTGCATCTCAGCATAACATATTTGACACTATATAAATAAATGATAATAATATTACTCAGGTGTGAGATCTGGGGGTTCAAACGGTGTTGTACTGTGAAAGTTACATGTGACCCAAAGCTAGCTGTTGGCTTGTGGATGGAGACAGCTAATCGGAGGATCGATCAGGAACAGGGAGGTCCATCTGCAGCAGAATCTAACATGCAGGAGGCTAAAGCAGAGGACAGTGAGGGAGACAGTTAGGTAGACTGCAGTTATTAATACCACGCTACATAGGGTGAGTACCAAACTCCATATCCTGGTACTCATCTGAGGAGCTCACTAAAAATGTTGTGTGCACCCCTGAGTGTAATAATAATAATAATAACAATGTGTTACGCTTCTCCCCTCTGATCAGGATTTTTCTTTCGTTTGTAGATGCTCTAACAAAAACCTAGTCTCACAATAGTTAAAGTACTCCTAAGGTGTGTTATGTGTTTGCTGCAACCATTGAGCATTTTACCTCCTTGGCGTTGAACAGTACCGATGAATTATAGTATTCTTCTGAATGAGTTTTTTATTTACATAAATTCTGCACAGGTTACATGTGATCCCATAGCGGGTAGGTGTAATGTTTGTAAAAGAATTAAGGAATACGTGTTAATTTTTGTCTTCCTTGAACGCTTCCTATCCACTCCCTAACCTACTGTTTAATGCTTACACTCTTTAATGCTTAAATTCTATTTGTAGGACTAATATGGACACATGCAGTACGTATAAATAGCAACAAGGACACAAGGTGCACAACCTAGTGAAACAAAGTAAAGTACTATAAATAATAACATAAAATAAAAAGGGACAATACTCATGTTAAAGGAGGTAGCTTGCAGGCTTAACAAGGATTGATCTCCCAGGGTACATTTAAGTGATTCTTTATGTCAAAGCTCAAATAGTTTAAAAAATGTTTTAATAAGGTGAAAAATGCTGTGTAGAAACTACAGAACCAAATAATGTATGTACAAGGACTGAGAAGCTAAATTAAAAAAAAATAAGATGTAGCCGGCATGGCACACAATATCGGTTGCACCATGTGCATGTCTATGACAAACATCAGACTGTTCTGAGACTAAGGAGGCATGGTTCGATACCCGTGCTATGTATGAACCCCAGCATGATGCTTCGTCAATTGGACAGAGAATCGATCCTGCTTGATACTTTGGACGAGGACCCTTGTATCCCTATCTAAAGTAATGGCAATCGAACAGGGATTTACCAATAGAGATGGTCGACCATTTCGACCATTTCAAGTTAATTGCAAAGCCTCTGAACATAGTATCATCACCAATGTGAATGTAGAGAAGGGTTGGGGGTATACAACCAAAAATAAGTATGGCTCTAACACAAATAGTTTTACCACAAATTAGAAATTTTAATTTTTTTTTATTTCTAACTTAATTTTTGCAAAAGCCAATTGTTTACTCAACCCTTCTCTACATCTCCAGCAATTTTGGTGAGGATACCATGTTCAGAGGCTTTGCAATCAGATCACAAAGTCAGCTAGTCGAAAAATCGACCATCTCTATTTACCAAGAAGTTGAATTCCTTTGTAAAGGAACTTTCTTTGAGCAGAATCAATCGAATGGGTGGACGTAATAGATTTGAGAACAATCAATCACCGCGAACGGCAATCAATTATGCTCGAATCAATTCAAAAGTTGACCCATTTATGACCACCTTAAGACTTATTTACTCTGTCCATAATGGTGACGCATGGGACATGTTGCAGGACAAAAAGTAGGTGAAACTTGTGTTTTCCAATTTAGGCTACTCAGATTAAATCAATATAGTCCTCACAGGATTGTGAGTCTGTGCCATTACAAGCATTTACCTGTGGTCTGTGATTGCGCTAAACGGTACAAGGTCCCAAAATTGCATATATTGTCTGCTTTCTATAGCTAAAAAGAAGAGCAGAAGAACAGAAGAAGCACAAGAACTAGAAGCTAAAAAGAAGAGCAGAAGAACATATTCATTTTCTTTTCCACCTTTTGAAAATTATTGCTAAACTCAGCAAACTAACTATTGGTGGAGGAGGGATGAAATCAAGGAGCAGCTATTTCTGCAGATGAAGATCTTGGCTGCTCTCTCTCATCCTTTCAGGATGTATGCACTGGTGGGAGGAAGCTTGCGGGTGGAGCCACAACAAGAAGGCTGAAAAGCCGTGCGTTACTGACCAGATCGGAGGTCAAAAGTAAAAAAATAAATGAATACTTACCTGATACCTTAACAAGTGACATTGCAGCACGGTGGGCTCTGAGCGCAAGGGAGGGTAGATGTCACTGCTGACGTCTACCTTCCCAAGTCCCCTTCCCAAGTCCCCTTGTGCCCAGCAGCCAGCCACATCTGAATCAGATGAAGCTGGAGGGGTGGAGCGTCACCGGATTCAGATCTGGGTTGGAGGAGGAAGCGAGACCTTAGAGCAGTGGTGGGCAACTGAGTAGATATGGAGGGCCACAAGTGCGGCCCTCGGCATTACTAAAGGGCCGCACATAAGATTTTCAATCTATACTGACTTGTAAAAAATTACAGCAGACAGAGCTAGAAGACATTATTTTAAATTTTTTAATAACATTTGATTTAAATTATAATTCAAGCATTAGGGAACACTGGGTATGGTAATGAAAATATATGTGTCATATATACCATCAAAGGTTGTGTGCCTCATAGATATAATTAAAGCCATTTATTACATTGATAGGGCACATAACCTTTGATTCGGCAGACAGTTAAGTTCCTTTGCCGTAATGCATTAGCATTTAGGGTTCAGGGGCTGCAAGTTGAGGAATGAGGGGGCCGCCGAAGAACTCCCAAAAGGCCGCATGCGGCCCCTGGGCCACAGGTTGGGCACCTGGGCCCTTAGAGGCTGCTGTCCCTGGATGAATACTGGAAACAGGTGAGTTATGTGTATATGTTTTTTATTTTATAGATTTTTTTAAGAGTTTACATCAGCCTTTCCCACTACCTTCTAAATGAGTCTGTATGTATCTTTCGACACATTGCAGGACCTCGGATTGCACTGGTTTGTCGTCTGCTGACTTCGCAGTCTAGAGGTCATAGGAATCCACATCTCCTTCTTAGTACGTCATTATACTCATATTTATTTTTTTATTTCTCCTATAATGGCTAGTCGCAATGTCTGCCCCGTCAGATCAGTTTTATATTTAGAAGAGAGTTACTTGGTTTGACACATATTTGTGATACCACCAAAAATGCAGAGAATGCATCAACCTCAAGCATGTCCTAAAACTTTTATCTGCATAGGTTAAGGAAGAGTTACAATTCCTGACAGGCCTGTGTTCTGTTTTACAGACTTGAACCCGAATACACAGCAGAAGGAAATAAGAAATCTCTCCCAAGTGAGGTAAGTCCTTTGTTGCAAATTCCCCTTTTTCCCTGAACTGTGGCAATTTAAAATGTTGGATTTCACAGACCTCCATCACTGTATGTTACCAGATCAAGCGTCATGAGCTGCGTATGACCAACATGTACAAAGTTCCGCCACATTGTCAGTGGAAATATCAGATTTATCAGGAGCAAAGTGCACATATACCACAACATCATTTATCTGAGAAAGTTTCAAAAATGTGGCTGTCAACAATTGAGGCCACAAGTAACCACCAGCCCCTTCCCCTGCTAATTGGTTTATCTCATAGAACATTATAATAAGCTGTTTTTTTACCTTAAGACCCCAATACATCATTAGTGATGGGCAATATAAGTCTTAACAAAATATCGCAATTTAAATTTGAGAATTCATGATCTCCAGTCATTATTACCTTCATTGCACAAGTTTGCACTTGTATGCGTGCATATTGTGAATGTGAATGCACGATAGTATCGGGTACCAATGTAAAAAAATCTTAACTTTTCACAGTTTTCACAGTCACAAAGATATAGCACTGCATTCGAGACATTCACAAATTCTTGAATATAGAATATTCACGATGAACACTATTTCCTATCACTTTTTGTTTTTTTCAATAGTTTTCTCTATAACAATAGAAATTAAATCCCATCAATGAAAATGCAAATGGTGATAAAAACCTGAATTTGTTTTGTTACCCATAATTATTCAAAAAACCCACCTGCGTATGTCATATCTTTTTTTTTACAGGTACATATGACCTCCTTCTGACCTACATTTATCACAATGGAGAATATATAGATAAAAACCCAGAATTTAGCAAACATAAAGTGTAATTGGTAAAAGCCTTTAACTTTGCAATCAGTAGTTAGTTGAGCCTTCTGTATTGTAGAGATAGTCTAACTACACCAGTGGTTTCCAAACGGTCCTTGCAGGACCCCCCTTTTCTATTTAGGAACATTATCGAGCCCCCCTCCCCATTTAAATACAGGTTCAGAATGAGGGCCCACGCCCCCCTGGAATACCACTGCACGAAGTTTGGGAACCACTGAAGGAATGATGAATAGTATCGAGCAAGATTACAACCTGTGTCCTCTATATTAAAGAAAAAAAAGAAGTTGCACTGAAATCCATTTTATACTTACCTCTAAGCTGTCACTATGGTAGAGAAAAAATAACCATACCTGCTAAACTCTCTTTTTTGGCAGTAACCATGTTTAATCCTCTCCTGATGTTCAATAAACTGCAGTAATATGCACAGCTACTAGTTTGTGCTATATTATGGTTGTCAATGGTCATACTGTATCTCCATAGGTTTGTAAAGGAAACCTTATGATGTGACTGACTTGTACTTCTAGACAGTATGTAGAGTAGGGGTGGCCGAAAAGTTCGCCTGGCGGACAGTTCGCGGTGAACATAGCATGTACGCAGTTCGCAATTCCGGCGAACATTTTGGGTGTTCGACCCGCCCCCTATACATTAACATGGAGACAAAGTGCGACCCCACACCCTATAGTGAGGTGGTACAGTACAGCCAATAACACTTCCTTTCGCTCCTGGAGGACACCCCCCATCCCCCACCTTTATAAAAGAAGCCCCCCAGTGGCCATTTTTACATTTATCCTGTGTCTCCAGTACTAGATAGATAGGGAGAGCTGCTGCTGATTGAGGGAAGGCTAAGCTACTTTACTATTACACTCCATCCAGTGATCCGTAGCTATAGCTAAGGTGTTCTGTTACATGTAGTTCATCATAACTGAATCACAAAAGTCCTTCTCTGGGGGTGGGGTATCCTGTATTATGCATTGCAGAGAGATCTGACTAAATTTAATGCGCTGCAGAAGGTACTGTCCAGTTACTTTTGGCAAAATCTGTAATCTAGATGTGATTTCCGGCCATTAGACCTGAAAATACAGCATTTTAAAGAATCCGTATTTTGGGGGATGTTTAGCCATTGGGGGGGAGCCTCTGGCATGACACTGTCCAGGTGGTTGCACCCTTTTTTATTGGTATTTTGGCCACAAATATGACCTAAAGGTGTGAGAAGTTCGCCCTCTATTGAAGTCAATGGAGGTTCGCCGTTCGCATGTTCGCGGCGGGTATTTGCAGAAGTTCGATTCGCCTGTTCGCGAACAGCCACAGCTGATGTTCGGCCATCGCTAATGTAGAGCAGGGATGAGAGACAAGGAAAATTAGTGATTATGTAGTAGAGATGGTCGAATTTTCCAGTTTTGTGAGCTGATTGCAAAGCCCCTGAGCATGTTATTATTAGAGATGGTCGAATTTTTTGTTAAAAAATTCTACGATTTCAAATTAATTGCAAGCCCCTGAACATGGTATCATCACCAAACTTTCTGGAGATGTAGAGAAGGGTTGAGGGTATACTTCTGTGTCTCTAACACAAAGAGTTTTTGCACAAATGAAGTTCAAAGTCAAGTCAAAATGTAAAAAATCGGAATTTCGATTTATTTTTTAAACTAATTTATGCAAAAACTCCATGTACCAGAGCAAAACTTTCCAAATCATTCCACAACCCTTCTCTACATTTGCAGCAATTTTGGTGGTGATACCATTTTCAGAGGCTTTGCAATCAGCTCTCAAAGTCAGCTTGTCAAAAAATTCGACCATCTCTACTCGTCGGCTAGAAGAAGGGCGAACACCATCCATTCTGCGGATAGTTCAGCCATCACTACTGATGAGGTTGTTTTTGAGAGGCATGGAGACCTGCCGACCGTTGGTTCCCACACAGTTGAGACCAATTTGCTATTATTGGAGCCTGAGAGGAAGTCTGTGTATGTGAAATTTGACGGTGACTGCGGGTCAATCTTGGAAAAGTGGAATTTCCCAAAATTACCACATACGGTTAGTGGTGAAATATCTGTCTAGATTCAACATTTCAATAATGACAATCTATGACAGTAACATGCTTTCATGCACTGAGCTGTCCAACATAAACTATTGCTCCACAATTGGCTTGAATGAAACATGCAAAGCTAAAGATTAGGAGGAGTGTACTCATACAGGGAGTGCAGAATTATTAGGCAAGTGGTATTTTTGAGGAATAATTTTATT
>CM070032.1:16578724-16590483 GCA_036250615.1 Ptychadena robeensis
TTTTTTAATGTTCGCCTGCCCATTGAAGTCTATGGCGCGTTCGCCGGTTCGCCAGTTCGCCGGTTTGCCGGTTCGCGAACATTTGCAAACATTCGCGTTCGCCGTTCGCGAACAGCAAATTCCGGGTTCGCGACATCACTAATCTCAGGCACATTCGGATCTCAACATGTCCATAAATTCCCGGCCAATCCCATTACATCCAAAGTAATGTCTAGCACATAAGGGATGCCTGCTAATCCTCTGAGCGACCGGCTGCAACGTGATGACATCATCACATTGCAGTTGGTCCCCCATTTGTCAAAGTAGGATTGTACCGTGTATGGGGACCTTAAAAGCCATCCATAGATACACGATTCCACGCCATAGATGAGGGAGATCGACCGCCGTGCTCGCCGAGCACTTGGTGGTCGATCTCCCCCAACAACAGAGGTGCCCACCTTGACGGATCAAGGTTTTTTTTTATTTAATGGCACCCTACCAGTTTATTTGTAATAGGCAAAGGAATCCCAGATTTTTAATCTCAACAACAACCTTTACTGAGGAATTTAACGCTCGCCATGACTGATTATCTGGAAAAGTGAAAATGGATTACTTTAAAGAGCGCTAAAGAGCAAAGACTCCTATTTAGCATCCCCGGGGGACCTTTTGCACCTTTGCCCTTGAATTTAGCCCTGACATTCTTAAGCCTGTACCTAACAGCATGCTTTAATATGTTCCCATTATGCTCCTTCCTTAAACTATGAATGTCCATATTATACTAACTTTGCATTAATCATTTGTCACTCTGAAAAAATGACATGCTTTAATAACAGCGCATTTATTTTCAGCAACAATTATTAACTATAGCAAGATCGTGCAGAGACCAGTTTTATAATGGCACAGAACTAGTTTGGCGACTTCTGGCCTGTAGCTGTTTTTCACATGGACGAGTTATATCCAGGGCACTAAACACTTATTATTGGGAGTCATCTCAGGTCACTGCATGTCACATTGACTGGCCCTGGTCACGCTATCCTATGTCTCTATTGCCACATGACAAGATGTCAGCAAACAAGGCTACGATCCTGTAAGTGCGTGCTAAAAACGAAATGACGGAATGTAATGTGAAATGCATTTTTACAGGATGTTGGAGCTTTGCTTTCTTTGTTTGAGATTAAACTATATGATATAATATAGTTGCTTGCACAATTTATACCCGGGATGACCCTTACTACAATACTGGGTTGTTGCAACAGAGGTAGATAGAGGACCTAAGTAAACAGGATTTATGAACAACTGCTTAGGTTGTGGCTGGGTCTGCAGTCTGGTATATATACCATGCTCACTTATCGATTCATCTCTACTTACTACTAGATGTTAGTAATGAGTTAAGATCACAAAGTTTGGGACCCAGGCTGTCCATGAATGTTCATTGAAACTAGTGCATCTGAAAATAAAATTGTATCTGAATAGATGGCACAACATTGGAGTACGAGGAAAGAGAACATCTTACTGTACAGGAGAGCAGCACAAAAAATCTTCATGAGCTGTTGATAAATAGCATTTACTTACAGAGGCGTAGCTAGAAATGACTGGGCCCCACAGCTAATTTTGTTCATAGGATCCCCCCACCCGGACTTGTCACTCAAATCCCCCTAGATGGACTCCGGAGTACTGTCCAGGAGGTTACCAGGAGCAGAGAGAGAGAAAATAAAAAGATCAGTCAACCAGGAACGGTAGCCTCTTTGGGGCTATGGGCCCCACAGCGCCACTATGGCTGCTATAGCAATCCTACACCACTGTTTCCTTAGCTGTTGATGAAGTTTCTAAGACTCTTGTGTAGGTGGACATGTAGACAAAAAACTAGTAGACAATAGAAGAGTAAGTGTCCATAATTTTTCTTGCCCAGTGGTGTCCTGAGAGGGCTGATCCCAACAAGCGAGGTGATGCTGACTTCATGTTATTGGACCCAAGTAAATTACAAAAAACACACACTGCAGAGCCAACTGGAGTGGGCTTTGGGACAGAAGTGACCCATTTCTTAGGGGCACTGCCACTGCATGTAGTAAGAGGATGGCTTCTCCAGCCAGTCATTTGTGAGCTGCCCCTGACCTTGATCTTAATTCTACATTTCTAATTGTCTACCTTTCCTTTCAAACCATTCTCCATTCCTGCTGTTGGAAAACATACATATGTCACATAGGTATATCACATCTTCCTCTATCATCACTTAGTTGCTGAAGCTTGTAGGAAATAAAACCACCCCTCACAGAACCTGGTGCACAGAGGACACCCATGACCTCATCCCCGAACTTCTGCAATCAGAAATGCTTGGTGTCTTCTGGGTCACCCTGGTCAATGCTACAAGATTTTTACCATAAATCTCCCATTAACTAAGCCTACTAACAGGGTTCATTGGAATGGGGGGATAAGGAAAAAGGAGGAGGAGGAAGTGAGGGGTGGGAGGCGAGGATGTTTAGAGGGAGGTTGGGGGGCAGTACCTTTCCCACTTGTCTGGAGGATGTGTGCAGCGTGGGAAGTTAGTACGAATGGCTTCACTCTTCCTTCTAATTTCCAACCTAACTTCCAACCCCTGGAAAGAGAAAGAGAAAATAATCCGTCCATAATCTGAGAACATTTTAGAACACCCCAGGCTGCCTTGTGCAGACAAACAGTAACATACAAATTCTTTTTAAGCCAGTAATGATAAAATGTATTTAGGGTTTACTGACTACAAAACGAGATACGTAAAGCAGACAGAAACTCTGAATAAATCAGACTGAGTGGGAGACACAAGAGAGCCATATGAAGTGTAGGCAGTCATTAAACCTATTAGCATTGTACCATTGTATCCATGGATTCCATTGTATGAGGCACTTACTGTGTGTATCATACAAGATGAAAGATCATTTTCTTTTTGTCATTATCAGTCATGCTCCTTATTAATGACAATGACAAACTCAATCACATTGAGTTTAGACAGAATGATGTGCTCCATCGGGACCTCCCGCCAAGCAATACACTTAGCAGAGGGGGTCCCGACGTAAGCCATAAGTTATGTTCCCACTTAGGCGATTATTTCTCTGCACTGGCATTTAATCGCCTGAGCTGGTGTTTTTCAATCACCTGCAGAATGCCTGCCAATCGCCTACACTACTTTCAATGGGCTTGTCCCCATTGATAGGATTGAAAATTGCCACCTCAGGCGAATAACTGCCAGTTCAGAACATAGCCTAACTCACATCTAGTTCTTCATTCCAATTGTGTACATGCAAATGTCAGGTATTTGGCCAAAGGTTAACCAATAGGCCCTCATTTATAGTGTGTCTGTTCCAATTTGGGTCAATCATAAATGAAACATGATCATCTGACATTTAGTTCAGTCAACATTTGATAGTCTACAGCAGCCAACAAAATCACAAAGCCTTCATATGTAGAATTGCCATAATAATTGCTGGAGGTGGCAGTTGCTTCAGCTGGAATGTTTCTAAAGTGCAAGAACTGTATTAAAATTATGTGGTTTTCAATAAATTTAACTTACCGTATTTTCTATGAAATACATTTTTAAGACCCCCATTCACATTTCGATTTTACCGTTCGATCAACTTAAACCAACCGATGGATGGACCAAAAATCGATGCCTGTCCACATGGTTTGATCGACCTAGTTCGATCGAAATTTACCGAAAAATCTATTGAAAAGTGATCTGACATGTCGGAAAATTTCATTACATTGAGTGTTATTTTGTTGTGATCGACCGGTTAGATACCACAGATTGTGGTTAGAGCAATCAGATAAAACTGTTGCCCCCAACCAGAATTTTTCTCTTTACCAAATGTAAAGACAGGGGGACTTTAATGGCCACCAAAAAAAAAGGTTATTAATGTATTGCATTCCTAGAGGTAAATCAAGATGTATATTCAGTCCAGTAGTAAGTATGAAAGTCTAATAATGATATAAAATATAAAAAGTCCAATATTTATTTGTTTGTTCACATCGTAGGTCCTGGATGTCAATATTCTCCGGGTTGGATATGACTAGTGAGTGTATCCAATTCATCTGCCAGATGGTTATCATACCCCAACGTGTGTTTAAAAGATGTCTTCATCAGGAAGTTTTAATATAATGCGGTACCAGGTTTTAAAATTGGAATTGTATATCCATATCTTCCAGCTGCAGAGTCACATAGCGAGAATGAGGGGTCGCTGATTGGTGTGCGCAGTTTCAATCATTAGGGTCTGTGAGTAAACTTAAGTAATTCGGCCTCTCTGTCCCAGGAACTCCAAACGATTTAAGTAATAAGCATACTTATACATTCTTTGGCAGACATTTTGGTGTGTTTACGATCGACTTCCTTCAATTATCAAACATCGGTTTCTTTATGTGAGAGGTAGTTTGATCGTACTTCAATTAATCGAACCAACGTCGATCAAAAATGACAATAGAATCTGACATCGATCATAGGGAAATTGAAAAATTTATGGGGGCCTTTAAACTAATGGAGGTTCATTTGCATCAGTTTTACATGCCAATGCTTCCATCTACAATAGGGATTTGCCAATTCACACATTTCAATAGGAAAACTTCCATTCACAAATTGGACTTTGGGAAAACCTGTTTGTGTAGCACATTGCTGAAAACATTGCAACTATTTAATACACAAATCCCTCAAGTAACATGCTTGGAATGCAATATCTTACCATTGGGAGAAGGCTTTTATTTCTTAGGAGATTTAGTTACATAAACAACTAGTGTAATAATAGTCAAAGCGGTCAATGTGGCTGCAATGGGGGTTGGAGTTTGGAAGGGAGCCCCTTCGGGGAGACTCTTATGGCTCATTAGGAAGATCTGTGTGCACACAAGATGGCACAAATCCATCACAGTATTATTAAAGTGCATCAAAGCACAATAAATTAACCATTTAGTCTAGGTTTTTATCATCTTTTTTTCACCTGATTCTTCCAGCCAATATCCTGTCTAAAGGTAGCCATACATGGGTCGATTTGTCATCGATTAATTTCTGATCTGATCGTTCCCAGCAATTGTGGAATTAGCGATTGATCATATTGGAATCAATGGAACACCACCTTGGGAATCTGATTTGGACAGGGGCCGATCTCCAAAATGGCCGATGCAGAGGGAGCTATGGGTCCACCAACGTATTTTAATTGCCAAAGATCGACCCCAAAAAACTATATGCCCGATCTGATTTTTAGTTGATTCTGATTTTGTTTAGTCAATCGCTCAGGGCAGGCAGAACTCAATTCATCGCCGATCGATCGTTGTGAACGCGCACGGTGATTGATCTGTCAAAAAGCAAGTGAAAAATCAACGCATATATGGGAGCCTTTAGGTTGGCTACGCTCACTAAATCTTTCTGTTATGCGTCTGCTGCGCACACATTTACAGCGAACACCAGAAATACCTTCAACGGTCTTTATTGGGGTAGTACAAAACAAGGCAAAAGGTCATACACAAGAATCAGTCCAAGGAAGCTTGGTACAAAAGGACAAGGCAAGAGACGTGGTCAGATAACAATCCAGGGTCAGGGCAAGAACTGCCCAGGCAATCAGGCAGGTTAGTTATTAAGCGGTAAACACAGAGGCGCACCCAAGCACACTGCCCAAAGGGATTGGTGAACGATAAGCTGTTGAATATCCCACAGCTGGTTGGGGGCTGTAGGAAATCAACCTTGCACACCGCCTGAAAACTTCGGCCCCAATGGCAAATGCCACAGGAGATGAATGGAAATATATGAAATGATTGTTGACAAATCTCAGCTCACATTAACTATTGTTATAAGGTTGGCTCTTTTTGAGCTACAGTGTTTAACCTTTTGAAGAAAAAATCTTGTAATATCACCTGCAGTCAGAGCTCCCTCAGCGCACGGGTTCCTCACTGGGGTGGTGCGCAGAATCTGCATCCACCAGAAGTGAGGTGATTGGCAGGTGGACCCGAGGGGATAAAATGCAGGGTCGCAAGTGAAGTCGCCCCTTTTGGATTCCAGACATGGGATGGCTTGGGGTTGGGAATGTTTATGTTGGGAAGGGTTTGTGGGGACTTTTCTTGTTATTTCCTTGTTTTGCTTTTTGTCACAGCATTGGTGCCCAAGAATTCTTCAAAGTGAAATGGGGTGAAGTGCTGGTGGAGGAGGCAGTCACCTTAAGTTCTAGGTTGCACTCTGGTACAGGGTCAATGACCCAAGGTGGGAAGGTCAAACATGATAAGTGTCCATCGAGCTGGTAGAGGTGTGGCTGGTGGCAGGTACTGGAGCTTTTGGTGTATTAATGTTGATGTTTATTTAAATCTTTTGGGGGGACACTGTCAGGGACCAAATGTTTTTTGCACAATTGATAAAGCTGTGGCATTTTAATATATTTATTTCTTGATAACTGTGTTCTGTCGTTATTTAATTAGTATTAAGTGGGGTTTTAAATGGGTAGTCGGATCCAGTCAACACTTCCCAAGTCAAGAAAGCTTAAATAAGTTAATAAGAGTATCCTGGAGTGCTAACATTATTTAAAAAGTTGTGAAGATTATTAAACGTTGACTCTAATCTAACTTTTAACTGTTTTACTTACACTTAACTAATTATTCCATCTTTTCCAAATCTCACTTGCCACAGAAGTTGGAAGGACTTCTGGGACTTTACAGTTAATTTATTATTTACACTAGAGATTAGAAATTCCGGCTAATAAGGATTGAGCAGTTGGATGTAATGAAAATTTTTGAGTTGCTGACTTTTTGACATGAACATGCAAATTGCATTTGCACGCAGATTGAAATTGAGCCAATCATGAAAAAACACTCCAGAGTTTCATTGGCTCCATTACAGTCTGCATGCGATTTTTATGCTTATGTCGACATTTAGACATCTGTTTCTTGATTATTTTAGTCCATCCCCTGTATAGACATACTTTATAGGATCACTGATAGTAAGGCGACTGTTAGCGAGCCATAAACCTAAGATCTTGAAGTTTACTGTACCTGTACACAAATTTCATAGCACTGCTCCACGTTTGTACCCACAACAAATGATGCATCGGTTATAGGAGTGGCATAGAATGTGGAGTCCTCCCATGTGCATGTAGAGCAAAGACTTGGTGGCCAGTTGTTCCCCCACAGAGAACAACCAATGTGACTACGTCGCCCCATTGCCCTAAGGTAGACCCTTGGTGGGGGTATGGGAAAAGGTGACCGATTCATTCTGCTTTTATAACTACTGATCTACTGGCTGTGATAAGAAACAGTCCTGTACAAGCTTAAATGAGGTTAATAAGGATTGATCTCTCAGGGCCATGTGCTTTCGAGGATGACCTCACTTCCTGGTTAGGGATGAGATCACTTCCTGTTTACAGATGCTAGAGGGCTCAACAGGAACAATGGGACGCATTTTGAAAAAGAGCCTCCACTCGAAACGCGTCCCATTGTTCCTGTTGGGCCCTCCAGCATCTGTAAGCAGGAAGTGATCTCATCCCTAACCAGGAAGTAAGGTCATCCTGGAGAGCACATGGCCCTGAGAGATTAATTCTTGTAAATTCTTTATGTGAGTATCTTATCTTGTCTTTTGTTTTGTTTTATTCTTTTCCATATTATTTAACCATTTAGAGTACCTTACTTTGTTGTACTAAGTTGTGTGCCTCGTGTCCTTGAACCTATTTGTCTGTTACAGGGGTCCACACTCCTCCATTTTGAGAGCTGCACACCTACACGCAACTTAAATACCCATCTCTTATACTGACCTGATTTTACTCTGTGATCTTTGCCCAGGTCCCATACACCCACTGTCTGGCCACTAACTATTTATTACCTTTCTTAGTCTGCCCACCATACATGGATGCACTCAATGCTTTTTCCTTGGCTGGCGGACAGAGCAGTGAATAACAAGGCATCTTAGAAAACTCTCAACGCCAGTCAGTTGACTAGCAACATCTTTGAGAAAACTTCAGCTAGCTCAATTGCTTTGATTTGCTGCTGAAGATACAGTATGTTGACTAGAAGACTTTAGACAAAGTGATGAAGATGGCATGTAATTAAAGAAACTGGTAAGTACTCCTATTCTACATAATCAAATGAAAGGTTTACTTTAACATGTGGTGGGGTTCACTAACAAGTTCACTTAGAAGGGGCTGTAAAAATGAATCTTGAGATAATGATGCCATAACTTACATGGCTGATTATGTGTTTTTCTGGGCTCCTTCACACTGTGGTGCTTCGGCATCGCCGATGACGGTGAAGGGAAACCGGATATACGGAACCGGATATAGAGAATTGCCTCAGCTTTCTGGGGGTATATCATGTTTTTCTTGTAGCGGTTGAGACTAACCCAAACTGCAGACAAACTGGGTTCATCTCAACCGCTAGGGAGATTCAAGTAATTGTCACCACATTGACTAAACTCAGTAAAACTTCCTATTTAAAGTGATCACTTATTAGAAACGTGGAGTCCTTACCAAATTCCCTCATGTTTATATAAGGTATACAACAACAAGTGACTGTTAAAAGTTTTACAAGTTGCTTTTCTGCTTGTCTTGACATTTTAAGTACAACAACATTAATGATTAGCATTCTTGTCAGTCGGATAAGATGTAGTTCTATTACATGGTTGAGATCCCAGCATGCCGTGCTTTGCTAATAGACTATCCATGTGCACAGTTAGAACACAGTGTTAGGAAGCTGAAAGATTTAAAAATGACATACAATGAAAATTTGCTACCCATGCACAATGGTTGATGACCATTCATTAGGATCATATATATAATATTGAATAATACTTTTGGTCAACAAAAGGAAACGGAACCAAGAGAAAGACCTGTAATTGGTAACTGAAGCGACATTCATAGCAAGCCTTTCAATGCACAAAAGCTCTTCATCAGGCTGATGGAACACTTTCAAGGTAATGGCACCTTCATTAGCCCATCATTAGCCTGTTGAAGTAGAAATTACATGGAAACATCTTATAAATGATCCTAATATCAGGAATAGACATGTATGCAAACAGCTTAATGAACAGCTGGGGGCCATATATAGAAAGCAAGAAACATTCATTAAACATTTACTTAAGGATCTTCCAGGAGTGTGTGCTGTAAATAATAATGATTTATTCTCCATCATTAAAGACTTGGTAAATATTCTCCTGCCTTCCATAGCCTATAATTGGGTAATGAAAACACAGTGACATACTATTGCTTCAGTGGTGAGCTCTTTCCTCCTATCTTCTCAGTGTACACCCTAGGTGCCCAACCTGCGGCCCTTTTGGCGTTGTTCGGCTGCCCCCCTTGGTCCTCCACATGCGGCCCCCCCAAACCAAACTGCTAATGCATATGGCATAGCAACTCACCTGTGAAGTGGTCACAGGCTGACCCAGCTTTCCTAATCAACTTTGGCGGTCCTACATCAGTAAAATTGGCAATGTTGGTCAGGGAAAGCAGGTCTAAATATGAGCACCCAGAGGCAGAAGGGGGGAGGGGGGTGGGTGCTGGCAGGTTTCGACTGCCTGGCGGCACCTGGTCCACCACCTACTGAGATATGTCAACAGGGGGAGGGTCTGGATCAATGTGTGCAGCCCTTAATTGATGTTGAGGGCCGCGCTTGTGGCCCTACATATAAACTCAGTTGCCCACCACTAATGTACACTCTTATGTAGTTCAGACTGACTAGATTAAGGTAGGAATACATGCGTCAATTTTTCAATCGATTCCCGAGCAATCGATCACTGTGTGCGTTTGTGGTGATTCTTCTGGAATCAATTGCAGCCACCCTTTCTTCGAGCACAGATCAATCAATACCGCCCAAAGAAAGCTCTATCGAACAGGAAACCAACATGTTGGTAAATCCCTGTTGGATTGCCAATACTTTGGATGGGGACTGAGGCTCTCCACCCAAAGTATCGACCAGGATCGATTCTCCGTTCAATCGACAAACACTTACCCTCCTGGGCGTTTCACTGAGTCCCAGATTTCTGTACCAAAAGCGTTATGCTGTTTTTAATTGAAAAAAAAAATGTTGTAGGCCTGTAACTTGCCAAAATATGTCCAAAAACAGATCTAGTAGACATCCTGAATATATGGTTTCAAACGCTTAAATATAAAAAAAAAAAATTTGATCATAAAATTTAATCGAAAATGCACAGAAATCTGCTCAAACAAGAATTAATTTATTCAATCAACCAATGCTGACAGAGCAGTCTGATACTCAGCGCAGGGAACAAAGTGGCGCATTGGCACATTTGCCGGCGGATTACCCACAGCTTGGCCGTGGCTAAGGGCTCGCTCCTACCACTTTGGCGGGAGTGCACCCTATTAATTTAGCTGAGCCATAATGCAGAAAAACTGCACCATACTGCATTGGGCGCTGTTTTTCCGCGTCTTGGGACACTTCCATTGATCTCCGGTGATCTGAGGTGTCCCTGGCGGCAATGTGCGGTGATGCAATCAAACGCAGCTTCATATTATCACGCGGGGGTGCCGCTCAAAGTGTCCAGTGTCCTCTCTGCATTTTTCCAACAGCAGTAGACACAAGCTCTTACAAAGTATTTACTTTTTATGCGTTTTCCTTTTTTTTTTACTTGATTGGATACAGAAAAAACAATCCAATCCAATCCAACATGAAAGAAAACTCATAATAAGCAAATACATGTTATTTTTTTAAATGTGACTTTTTTCATTTTGAATTGAATTGGATGCAAAAAAACACTCAAATGAATGTCAGAATGAAAGAAAACCATGAACAGCAAAGTTCAAATTTTTAATTTACCGCCCCTCCCCCTCCCAAAAAGTCATCATGCACGTGACAGTGCGATCCCGAACACTGGCATCTGAAGATCAGACAGCGGGGGACCCGGTAAGAAGACTAGAGATGGTCAAATTTTTCGATTAACTAACTTTGTGAGCTGATTGCAAAGCCTCTGAATATGGTATCATCACCAAAATTGCTGGAGATGTAGAGAAGGGTTGTGGAAACATTGGGGGAATTTTTTGCTCTAGCACATGTAGCTTTTGCATAGATTAAGTTCAAAGTTAAAGTCTAAATTCGATTTTTGAAATTTTTTGTTGACTTTGAACTTTGTGCAAAAACTATTTGTGTTAGAGACACACTTTTTTTGGAGTATACCCCAAACCCTTCTCTACATCTCCAGCACGTTTAGTGGTGATACCATGTTCAGGGGCTTTGCAATTAACTCGAAATCTTTGAAATGGTCGAATTTTAAAAAACCAATCCGACCATCTCTAAAGAAGACCTGCAAGCATCGGTATAGCCTGCAAGCCATCTGGTAGAAGGTTTTATTAGCCTGAGTTAAATTGGGCTAATCATTTTTAACAACTTTTTTTAACTCGGGCTGAACGTCCAGGAGGTTAAGCGGAGCGTGGTGACATCATCACCTTACGGTCAAGGGTTCATCAATTGAACAAACCTTGACCCGTGTATGCCCATTTTACAGCATTGACCAACCTTTCAAGATCTTGTACTTTAATTTTCATTCCACATGTTTTCCTGTTTTGAACAAGGCTCAATAGTTCCTCCTACTCAATTGAGATTTTCCTAAAATTTGATCGATTATGAATTTCTTTTTTCCCATGTGAATTTTCAAATGCAAATTTTTGTATTATATTAACAATAGTAGAGTGTTGTACCGTGTTAGCCATCGATAAATATAAAGAGTTTGGAGTTCAAGTGATACCGTTTATTGGCTAACTGAAGTCATTAGAGAAGCAACAGCTGCATTATGCCCCCCATACATACACAGATTTTAGCATCCGACAGACTAAAAACGATCAATT
>CM070032.1:16590583-16615938 GCA_036250615.1 Ptychadena robeensis
TAGTAGTATTTCATGGCATCTTTAGTCAATGGACATTTTAATTGTTAAGAGAGTTGAATACCCCTTATCTTTATTACCACCAATAACTCTTCCAAATGCCCCCCATACATGCAAAGATTTTAATGGGCGACGGATGAAAAGCGAGCAATTTTTTGATCGCTCGACTGAAAATCGGAACATGCCCACATGGTCCGATCAATTTTAATCGATCGTAATTGTGAAAAAAATCGATCAAAACATGATCGGACATGTTGGAAAATTTTTATCGGTTGAGTACAAATTCAGTACAAATTACGATTCCAAAAAAAATCGATCAAAAAAACCCCCAAAAAATCGATCAAAAGTTGGTTATTCAATGTGGAGTATATTCTATTTTCCATCAATCAATCTCCAATTGTACGATTGAAAAAAATTGATCGTTTTTAGTCTGTCGGGTGCTAACATCTGTGTATGTATGGGGGGCATAACTCTGACCACTATCTACACTAACTAATTCCTCACCCTCAGCTCAATCAGTCTAGTGTGTCTTGAGAAAACATTAGCTTTTTTTCAATATTTATGTCCTTGTAACTTTTTGTGTATAAATGTGAGCTTCTAAAACCAGAATTGTATTAGCCTGAAGAAAGGATCTGCGATATCCCGAAAGCTTGCTTCTCTAATGACTTCAGTTAGCCAATAAACGGTATCACTTGAACTCCAAACTCTCTGTATTATATTAAATAACATTCGCAGTAAAAAAAATCACAATCATAATTCAGATTTTCGTGATCAACACTATAACATATTTTTAATAAAATGTAAGTATGAATTTCGGGTCGATTTTTTACTTTTCTGTTGAAATGAAATTCGACTATGTGAAGTTTTGTGAAAAAACTTAAATGTTTTCTTTCTTCTCTTTTTTCTTTCTTGTAAGAATTTCTTCTTACAAATTCGCGTTGCGAATTCTTCGACCATCCCTTCTACTCAAACCTACACAGGCTGGATCTGCGTATGTAAATGGTAAATATTGTTGCCTTTTGCCACAGATGCAAATCAATATATACAGAGAAACTACTTAAAAAACTATTTCAATTGTTATAATTAAGATGAACCTTTTACAGGTACCGGATATCTGTAAAATCATTAAAAATACAATGTATTCTCTTACTGAAGGCCTTGGTGTGGAGTTCCTGCAGCTATACCTGTTGTTCATGTAATAAACATTTGGCCTTTGATCCTAGATGTGGAAGTGATGCTCATTGCATGAGCCGATTTGAAAGGACCATGATGGATTGATATAGCTGGAACCCCTGAGATTAGGTTGACAGATACAGCCTGACGCAGCACCATATGATTGTATGATTAGATGATTGTTGCAGAAGGTAGTTGAACATATCTTATCATTGAATTTTTTAATGCAGGTTTATAAAAATGATCCTTCCACAAGAGTAATTGTTCTGGTATTTGTTATATGTTGACAGCAGTTCCTCTTCCTTATCAAACTGTCACCCTTGAAAAAAGGAAATTTTTCTTTAGCAAAATGTCATCCACCTACGGCTTGGATCTACACTTAGGCTAAGTTTACACTGGTGATTCCCGAGCTGCTAGCAGCTCGGAAACCGCCAGTGCGCTCCCGCAGCCGCGGGATAAACGACTCCCTGTAGTCATTTGCACAACAGTGGAGGCGATTACAGGGCGTCTAATTAAGGACCCCATAATCTTTCTTTGTGACAGCTGTCCGAAAACCGACTGGCGGACGCCTAATGTGGCGTCCGCCCGTCGGCCACGCTAAACGGTCGTTTACCTGGCGGTAAAAAACCACCAGTGTAAACTTAGCCTTATTGTTGCTGAGGGGCAACGACTAGAATGGTTTAACCCAGTGGTTCCCAAACTTTCCTTGCAGGACCCCCCTTTTCTATTTAGCAACATTATCGAGCGCCCCCTCCCTATTCAAATACAGGTTAAAAATTGAGGAATACCTTCACGCCCCCCAGTTTGGGAACCACTGGTTAAAGACCTTAAGAACCTTCTGAAAAGGCGATCAAAGTATAGGAACTCCTTCCTACGTATCAAATTCTTAATCTTTACTCTTTAATAAGGATCTGATCCACACTTTTCAGCTAGAACAGCTTCAACTCTTCTGTAAAGTCATTCCACATAGTGTAGAGGTGTATTTATAGGACCCAGGGGAGGGTTTGTCCTTTACTTTGGAGGTCCCAGTGGGTACTCTAAACGTTAAGGACAGAGGCCAAAAATTAAGAAAAAAAAGAATTAATTCCCAATTCAAGCAAGTGGGAGAATCAATGAGGTCAAATTGTGTGAAAGAAATAGTGGGTTATTAAATTAACCTTTTGGTTGTTGAGACGCAAGCATAGGCTTGTGTGCCAACAATCGTAATGAAGCTTGTTGCTCCAGAGAAATTGTTCACCGTCTCTATTCGGTGGGCCTTCCTTCTCTTTTGGTCACTTTCTGGTTCCTCTGGGTTGCCAGGGTTGGTCAAGCGATGGTGCTGTTCTTTACTTGGTTAGAGTATGGGTTTGTAGGGTGGGGTTCCCCAGGAAAAAAAAAGGCTCTGGCGAGGCGTCCTTAATTTATACCAGTAATATATTGATTCGGTACAGGTACAAATAGCATTGAAGTGTTTCCTAGCTAACGCGCCACTTCTTAAGGATGACAATTATTGAAATGTCTGTTAAATCATTAAAAAAATTGTATATACTAAAAGTTATGTGCTTCTGGTTTGGTTATTGTTAAGCTATCATGTTTATATCATGTGTATATCATGTTTAACAAAATAAGTTCATATAATCGATAAAAAAAATGATAGGGTAAAAAGTACAAGATATAGATAAATAACTATAGATCTATAAATAACTAAATAAATAAATATATGGATATACATCAAAGGTTGCAAAAAAATTTGGTTTAAACTAACTAGACATGGTCGAATTTTTCGACTAGCTGACTTTGTAAGCTGATTGCAAAGCCCCTGAAAATAGTATCATCACCAAAATTGCTGGAAATTTAGGGTTGTGGGAATATTTGAAAAAAAAAACATTTTTGCTCTAGCACATTTAGTTTTTGCATAAATTAAGTTAAAAATCAAAGTATTTTTTAAATTTTTACTTGACTTTGAACTTAATTTATGCAAAAACTATTTCTGTTAGAGCAATATTTTTTCTGTGGTGTACCCCCAACCCTTCTCTACAGGAGCCAAGTTGGTGTTTATGTACCAGGTTGGAGATTTAAGTGGGACAGGAGTTGTGGAGTGATTTAAAAAAAAGGCACAGAACTTAAAATTTTATTCTCTGGAGCCAGTGTAGAGATTTGCAGAGAGCAGCAGATGAGGAGCGGTTAGAGGAGTAAATGAGTCTAGCAGAACCATCCATAATGGACTGAAAACAGTGGCATAGGAACAACCATAGCTGCCATAGCAACTGCCGCTTCTGGCGGCTACTCTTTTTTTTCCTTTACTGTCCAGGCCCCCATTAATATTTTTTCACCTGCTTGTCCCGACAATTCATTCTTAGATCCCGCCGGCTGGAGGGGGACTCCTTCCCTCCTTCCTCCCCCCTCCTCTCTCACTCACATCTGCTGAGCTGTCAGATAATGCTTCCTGTAGCTCCTCCTGCAAATACATCCTCCCAACTAATGAAAACACAGGATAAGACACACCCTCTCCCCCTCTCCACTATGCTGTAGAAAAGAAACGAAAAAAATCTGTGTGACTTTGAACATTCATAGCACGAAAACCATTCGTAGTATAATCATGAAACTTTCAGGTTCAGTAATGCCCTACTAATATTACTACCTACACCCCGTGTTTCAATCCTCTAGCTACAACACTTATGAGTTTATTTCAGTTAAAAGTCCAGCTATCAGATAATGCTTCTTCCTCACCAGTGTGATATACTCCTATATGCAACATTTCACTTGCCTACATTGGACACATAGATCTTTGAAACCCTGCATGGTAGAACATTGAAATTTTGGGGGTTACCAGTTAGGTCCCTGAGCATAATCCTTCCGACTAAACGCCCCCTATCAAATATTGCTTCGCTATGAGCATAAAGCACCAGTCTGCTGCATACATGCTTTCACTAATTTGAACACTTGGATCTTCAAACCCCTGCATGGTAGAACCTTAAAGTTTTAGGGGTTACCAGTTTACTCCTGAGACTACATCCATGCAAAATGTCATGCCCCTAGCTCCAACCCTTCCTACAAAGAAGTCAGCTATCAAATAATTCTTCCACAAGACCATAATGGCCTACTCTGCTACATGCATCCTTTCATTCACCTAATTTGAACACCCAGATCTTTGAAACCCTATGTAGTACAACCTTGACATTTGAAGGGTTACTAGTTAACCCTTGAGACTACATCCATGCAAAGTGTCATGCTTTTGGCTCCAACTCTTCCTATTATGAAGTCAACTAATATATAATGCTTTCTTAAGCATGCTTTATGCTCATAGGGAAGCAATATTTGATAGTAGGAAGAATTGTGCTCAGGGACCTGAAATTTTACATGGATGTAGTCTCAGGGGATAACTGGTAACCCCCAAAATTTTAAAGGTATACTACCCATACATTTCTGATAGGCAAGCACTACTGGGACTTGCTAAACCTGTCTCAATTCCATCATGCTTATGTTTCTCCACATCTAATATATGTATCATTTTGTTTATGTATTCTCAATCCACACAGTGCATAGTGTGCAAGAGCACTTGGATTATGAAATGAACTCTTTCATTAGTTCATAACTTGTTCAAGGTGCATGTGACTCGTTGAGCCAATATGTACCTTTTCTCTGACAGCACATAGTGTGCAAGAGCACTTGAAGACATTGGTCAAACCTCAGGAATATCATTGGGAAAATGGACTGCTAAAAGGACTGGTAGGCCAAGGAAGACATTTAGTCCTTTGGACACATTGCATTCCAGTGTATCCCAGTCCAGGATTTCACATTTACCTTGCAATCCAATCATTATTGTACCTTTACTTTAAAAAATGTGCATGCTCTTACTAGGCAACTATCTATAACAAATGTATAGTATGTGTTTTGAGCACAGCCATCTTTATTAAGAAGAACATACTGGTGACAGGTTCTGTACTTATAGCTAATGATTTATTACAAGCCATCTGTCATGTCTGCCTTTCATTCACATAGAGATTTACTTCCGCCATGTTTGCCCTTCATTCAGCTAGAGATGTAATGCTGTCATGTCTGCCTTTCATTCAGATAGACATGTATTGCTGTCATGTTTGCCCTTCATTTACATAGAGATATACTGCTGTCATGTCTGCCCTTCATTCACATAGATATATACTGCTGTCATGTCTTCCCTTCATTTACATAGATATATACTGCAGTCATGTCTGCCTTTCATTACCATAGAGATATACTGCTGCCATGTCTGCCCTTCATTCAAATAGAGATTAGAGATGGGCGAACACCAGCCCGGAGTGTCCGCGAACAGGGCGGGTCGAACTTTTAAAGATGTCCGCCGTCCGCCCTGTTCACGGACACATTCAAATTCCCCGCCTCTAGGCGGGGAATTTGAATCGGAAAAACCGGATGTGACGTCAGTGACGTCACATCCGGTCCATGGAACGCATCCTGGAACGCATCGTTCCTGGTTGCGGGAGCCGGATGTGACGTCACTGACGTCACTTCCTACTCTGAGCCGGAATCTTCACTACAAGACCGGCTTCATGCCCGGTTTTGTAGTGAAGAGATTCTTCCTCCGGCACGATCTCGCAGGTTCTGATCCTGCCGGAGGAAGAATTTAGATCTTCTTCTGGCCGGCGAACAGGACGGGTCGAACACCCGTACTGTCCGCCGGCGAGAGGATCGGCGAACATGCCGAGTTCGCGGCCGAACTGTTCTCCGGCGAACAGTTCGGTCCATCCCTAATAGAGATATACTGCTGTCATGTCTGTCCCTCATTCCCATAAACATACATACTGCTTCCATGTCTGTCCCTCATTCTCATAGAGATATATACTGCTGTCATGTCTGTCCCTGATTCTAATAGAGATGCATACTGCTGTTATGCCTGTCCCTCACTTCCTTAGAGAAACATGCTGCTGTGAATGTAAGGAACTATCTATAAAGGGGGCTCTGTTTCCCTTTAATGGGGGCTCTCTGGCAACCTCCAGGGGGTCTCACTGGCTCTCTACCTATAGGGAGTGGCAGGTCAGGGGGGCCCATAAAAACAATTTACTATGGGTCCAGTGATTTCTAGCTACGACCCTGACTGAAAATATGATAGTTTAATTAGAGAAGACCAGAGAGGATGATGGTGCTGTAGTCCAGATGAGAAATGATGAGAGCGTGTACCAGGACTTTGGTGGTCTCTGGGGAAAGAAAGGGGTGTATTTTTAGAAATACGGAGATGGAAGTGGCAGGATCTAGCAGTGTTCTGTATGTGGGGAGTAAAGGAGAGCGCAGAGTCGAAGGTGACACCAAGGCAGTGTGGTTGTGGAGTAGTTGAGATGACGATGTTATTTACTGTAAGTGAGATGTTGGGGGGAGGCTTGGGAGTTTATGCTCAGATTGAGTTTAAGGAATCTGTCAGCCATCCATGAAGAGATGGCCGATAGGCACTGAGACATATTGTACTGGACAGAGGGAGTAAAGGCCGGGGTGGGTAGGTACATTATGGAATTGTCAGCATATAAATGGTATTTAAAACCAAAGGATGAGTTTGCCAAGGGAGGAGGTGTATAAGGGAGAATAGTACAGGGCTAAGGACTGAGCCTTGTGGGATGCCAACATGGAGGGGGGTGTGAGAAGAAGAGGAGTCAGAAAGAGTGGCCAGTCAGGTAGGAGGAGAACCGGGAAATTGTGGAGTCACAAATACCAATAGAGTGCAAGGTCTGTAGAAAAAGAGAGTGATCTACATTGTCAAAGGCAGAGGAGAGATTCAGCAAAAGAAGCAAAGAAAAGTTGCCTTGGGCCTTGGCAGTGAGCAGGTCATTGGCAATTTTAGCGATGGCTTTCTCAGTGGAATGAAAAGATAGGAAGCTGGATAGAAAAGAGGGGCCCTGCAGGGAAATTAGAAATTTGGGAACCACTGGTATAATCACTGCATGCTGAGGTGCTTTATTTAATACACACATGGCCAACACAGTGATTAAAACACCTGATTTAAGGATTTCGAGAGGTGTTCCAATACTTCTGTGTGTATATATATATATACATAATTGTGTGTTTTGTTGATTTGCCTTTAATAAAGGTAGCTTGTATATTAACATACCATACTGGCATTTTTCTGCAGAACCTTTTTTCAGCTGCATGAAATTTCTTTAACAGATATACATTTCATCAGATAAAAGGTATCAGGCGTCACAGATAAAACACCTTACTGGTCATGAAAGCGATGAGCCCACATATGGCTCTAAGCATGATATGCATATGGGGTTTAAAGGGTATATCGTTTATTATTAGAATACGAAGCCATACTCACTAACTTACGCACTTCAAAGGCTTCAAAGACATATTTAAAGTCTTGTCTCTTTTTTGATGTTCCTAAAAAATGAGTAACGGAAGAAGAACCAGTTTGTGGTTGGATTATCAGCTTCCATGCAGCTGAAGCTTCCTGTCACTGCCACAAGCTATAGATTGCAGCCAAAAACTGGTATCAGTAAAAGTGATCATTACATCTTCTGTCCATATGGCTCCCAGGAGCAGCTGAGCTGGGGAGTTTGCATGAGCTTTCATTTCGGGAATTTCTAGTAAATTTTTAGTGCAGATGCATTATGTGGGTATTTAGTTCTAATTTATATTTACCATGCTTAATCTCTAAAGCCCCCCATACATGTTTAGATTTGTATCAGATTTTTCGGGCAACGACTGTGATGACGTCGGCAAACAATTTGGGTAAAAATCATCTGGGCACCCTTTGGCACGAAAAGCCGCTGCCTGGGCAATCGCAGCAAAGTACAGTGTGGTGTGTGCAGGTTAAAGCGACACCCCCTCCATCAACATGGAGGTCTATAGTGTTGCCCCCTTTAAAAACTCGGGGCCAACAGAAACTTGCTTAACGCCCAGGTGGTTAAATCAATCTAAATTACAAACATGTCTGTAATGGCTTCGATCGATATGGCGAATTAGCCGAATTACGCTTTAGATTTCCACCCGATTTTTTGGCCGAACGACCGCCGGAACAGTGCACGCGGTCGTTCGGCCAAAATATCGGGGGAAATTCTAAACATGTATGGAGGGCTTAAAGCTTTCATTTTCAAACTTGTTTAGGGGGAAAACATAGAATCTAAAATAAAAAAAAGTGTTATCTGCTGTCCTACATATATAAGTATAGTTATGAGCAGCCTAGGCAATATTCAAATTCGCAACATTTCTCAAATTATTCTCCAAATATTCAAATTGTACTCCAAATAAGTAATTTTGCGATCTCTTTTAATTTCAATTTGGAAGCATCGGCAGTTGTAATACGATTAATTGCAATGTGTGTTGTCACTGCGATATCTAGTGGCAAAATGTGAAATTGCAGCTGAAATTTGTGAAATCACATAAGACAACACTAAGAAGTAATTTTGCTAATTCTTTGTGAATAGCGACATTTGTTTGTGCGAATATTGTATGCGCAATGCATGCTGCTTTCCACAGAATCTTGAATATTCAAGGTTGCGAATATATAGCACTATTTTCGAGATCTTCTCAAATTCTCTAAATGCAGGTATTTGTAATAAATATTTGCGATTTAAATATTCAGCTCAACACTAATAAAGTATATATTATTTTTATTCCAAGCAAATTATGCAAACAAGATTGCTACCCTGACCCCCATGAAGATACTTATTTATTTTGTGCATTCAAGGTGCAGTTCTATGTAAATAGTGACAGACTACAGTGTAAAATAACAAAATTGTGTTGGTCAGGTGCATTTTGTAGTGCATTCCTCTTCAGTCAACCAATAAACATCAGTGATGGCCGATCTGCCCGCAAGGCGGACAGTTCGGCGGCGAACATGGATGTAGTACGGGTGTTCGACCCGCCCCGTAGAAGATCTACATTCTTCCTCCGGCAGGATCAGAACCTGCGAGATCGTGCCGGAGGAAGAATCTCTTCACTAGAAGACCGGCATGAAGCCGGTATTCTAGTGAAGAAACCGGCTCGGAGCAGGAAGTGACGTCAGTGACGTCACATCCGGCTCCCGTAACCAGGAACTATGCGTTCCAGGATGCGGTCCAGGGACCGGATGTGACGTCACTGATGTCACCTCCGGTTTTTCTGATTCAAATTCCCTGCCTAGAGGCGGGGAATTTGAATGTGTCCGCGAACAGGCGGACGGCGGACTTCTTTAAAAGTCCGACCCGCCCGTTCGCGGACAGTCCAGGCCGATGTTCGGCCATCACTAATAAACATAAAGTATGGTACCTTTGTCTGGTAAGGGGGCAACGGGGGCAATACTATGACCACCAATTCCTTCCATTGACCACCAATTCCTCCCATTGACCATAATCAGTTTACTTACCTACTGAACCCAATTAAAAACTTTGTTGGCATATAGGTTAAACAGATAATATAAAATCTGCAATCATCCAAAGGTAGAAATTGGTAGTTTACAGTCACACAACTTGATTTTCTGTTTAACCCTATAGACCAGTGGTTCTCAACCCGGGATCTCCGACCCTGCAATTGATGTCACTTCCTGTATTTGAAATGTGGAAGTGCCAGTGTGGAGTGTCACTTCCATGTTGCAAACACTCTGCGACATCACTTCTTACACGATCATGTGTAATGTCCCCTTTGTCCAATTTTACCACCTCGGTTGTGCAAATGATGTGCGAGGTGGAAAGTTAGGAGGGAGAGTAACGCCCCAGTTCTAAGCTTATTAACTGCAGCTCTAATGCTTTCAGTGAACACGGTGGCCCCTGTGAAATGGTTATTTGACCCATGAGGGGGTCCTGACCCATAGATCTTCTGCTATAGACAGAACTGTCTAAAACTATTTACACAGACCAAAAAAGTGTAAAGCTGGCCATAGATGTCTTGATCCATGGTCGGCTTGTAGCAGACGTGGTGACGTCACTAACAGAACTGACAGGAATCCTGTGTGTTCCACATACACAGGGATTCCTGTCAGATTGCAGCCAATTAACTTGGAGGGGTAGGAGACTCTCCATCCACATTATCTGCCTACAACAGGATCGGCCACAAAAAGTACCAGCAGTATGGATCATGATCCGACCTGCCAGCTTTTTGGGTCAAAACTGCAAGGTGGGCACCCCTGTAGTTGCGGGCGACCAACCACTATGCATTTGGCATGAGCATGCATGTGATCGCCTGCAACTACTGTCGGGAATTGGCATGTCTATGGCCAGCTTTAGACACTTTCCTGGCTCCTGACTTTTCTTCCAAATATCATATATTTGATGTGTTTATGGTTGATTTGCTCAGGGGTCTGAAACTGTTGGTAAAGTGCATGGTGATTACCTTAATCTGCATCGATGTGGACA
Organism: Ptychadena robeensis; assembly: GCA_036250615.1. Lineage (NCBI taxonomy): Eukaryota > Metazoa > Chordata > Amphibia > Anura > Ptychadenidae > Ptychadena > Ptychadena robeensis. The sequence goes on from CM070032.1 coordinate 16,601,050, forward strand.
TAGCGATATAGGTGGCTCTCTACAGATTTTCTTTAGCACCACGTTTTTGTAATTCTTTTGTGGTAAATTTACTATTTGTACGAAGTCTTTTTTGCAGCTGGTGATACACGCTATTTTAAAAAATGATCTTATATTTTAGATTACGGTATTCATTTAGATAAAAATGTTTTGAACAATGCATTTATATTGATTAATCAATTATGCTGCTGCTAAGTTCTTCATTTATTGATATACTTACTACTCTTACATATACAACTAGCCATCTACCTTTACCTACATGGATTGCTGAAGCTGCAGATATCATGGCGGTCTTTACAGAACCACTTTTTAAAGATGAACTTTTCATTTTTCCATATATTCTATATGATATATGATTACAATTACCACCTGCTTTAAACCCAAATAAAGCAGGACATGTGAAATAAAAGTTCACATCTGGGTTATGACCCACTGTAATTATAGCTAGTGTTGAGCTTGAATATTCAATTTTCTAATATTTAGCTTGAATATCGCCATTTCTGCATTTTGCGAATATATAATCGGATATCCGTCGCAATCGCGATTTTTCGTGATTTATTGTGATTATCGCGATCCCATTCATTTCAATGGATCGCGATTATATAATCGCGATGTGATTTTTTTCAACGGGAAATGACGGATATTCTCCCAATCGAATATCGGAGCTCCATTGACTTGCATGCATTGCGCATATTTGATCGCAATTGCGATTTTTAGATCGCAATTCATGTCCACAAGTGTGGATATTTGAGATTACGAATATGGAATTGAATATTATAGCGGATATTCGCGAAATTACCCAAATTAAAGTATTGCCTAGTCGCTCATCACTAATTATAGCATCTTTATTCAGAACTAAGGCAAGTCAATTCAGTTTTGCTGGAAGGAGCACTTCTGTTAATGTCGGATCATATTGGGTATCCAGCTTTGTGCTCAGCCTTGGGCTATGAGCATTGATCATACAGAGGCTCTCTGCAAGGTGTTCTATCCCCTACAGCTTCCCAGAGTAAGCACGACAAAACAAAAACTCACAGGTTTGACATGGTTGGGCTTTCCATTTAGAAATACCTTAAAAAAGGAAACAAATATATAATAATAGAAATGCTGCTTAAACCATTGGAATGCATATGACTTACCTTAAGAGGTGGGTATATATTCAACCAAGCTGGAGTTCAATTTTATAGGATGAGTGTAATTTCAAAATAAACGTATCCTTCCACTTACTATGCCAGCCTTTCCTAACCCACCCAGGGCCAGTCCTAGGGAGATTGGCAAACTGGGAGAGCAGTCATTACAGCTATCTTTCAGGAATTTCTAGAGCTTTTCATGTTCCCTCTGATGATAAGCTTTATGGAGATGGCGCTTTAATTTTTCAGCAGGACTTGGCACCTGCCCACACTGCCAAAAGTACCAATACCTAGTGTGATGTTATCAATGTGCTTGCTTAACCAGCTTAAGCCTGCCATACACGCACGCGCTCGCGGCCGTTGGTCGGCGGCAAAATCGGCCGCCAATTGGGGATGCCCACATGGGGTAACAGATCCCAGATCTCGTCCGGCCAGAGAACGGACATGTCCAATATTCTCTGGTTGATGCCAGCCGATGCCATTACTTTTAATGAAGACCGGCGTCTTCATTAAAGGTAACGGCCAGCACACAAAGGGTGCCCGCCAATGCAGTCAGCTCGGGACTGCAGCGTGATGACGTCATCACGCTGCGTTCAAGAGCTGATCTTAGCAGCTCTGTCGGACCCCACTCAGTGTGTGTGTGGGGGCCTTAACTCCTCTGAACTAAACCGCATACACAATTTTTGGGTCATGCAGATGAGCTTAAGGTTGTTATCAAAGAATCCTTGAACTCTATAAAACCTTAGCGTTGCCATGGGCTGATCTCCATGCTACACCACATTTAGGCAGTAAGGGGTTGTTCCCACTATACGTCAGGACCCCCTTCACTAAGCGTATTGCTTGGCGGGGATCCCGACGAAGCACATGGACCTAACTTGCTCAGCCGATGCTGTGTTTAGACATCCGCCGATGCAGAGGCTCAACATACTCCACTATGTTCAGCCTTGCATCGGCGGAACGGCTCGGCGCAGTGAAGACACAGCATCCTCCGAGCAGGTAAATCTATGTGCTCCGTTGGGGCCTCCCACCAAGCAATACGCTTAGCGGAGGGGTTCGACATATAGTGAAAACATAGCCTAATTCACGCAAAAGAAGCCCATATCAAGTATTGGGTGGATATATGGGCATAATTTTCAGTAGGCCAACATTTCAACTTTTGTATAAACAAAAAATATTTTTTTATTGGTCTTATGTAATCTGCTTTTCTGTAAACTTTGCGTTTATAACCTGTAAACCATAATCAACAAAATTACGGTAATAGAAATAATAGAATAATCGAATATTGTAATAGAAATTAAAATACCTCACCCTGAGAGCCTGAAGCTATATAATATTTCACTTTTTTAATAAAATGATTGAAATGAACTTTTTGATAATATTCTAATCTATTGAAATGCATAATATATATATATACATAGGGGTAGCCACATTTGTCTATTACATATACTATTTCTATATCATCTCACATTGTATGTTTATAGAGTGGCATCTCATGAGCTTCTAGACAACTAGGTAAATTGGTGGTAATGGATAAAGTACTAAAGTGTTCAGTTTAAAATCTCAACATTTAATACAACTCTTAAAATTTTGAACATAGAACAAAAACACTGTAGAAGTTGAAGGCAAATCCTGCAGGAAATATGTATTAACTGAAATAATCTCTTATTATTATTATGCATATTTTTTTAATGATAATCTTTCAGCCAAAGAGCATTTAAATAGACTAACCAGATTTGCAAATGTTACTTCTTTCAAGATGATGTTGCTGTACTTTTTGTGCAAATAGGATAAGCCTGTAAGACTAATACTGCACATGACAGGCATCATGGATCGTACTTATGAAAATGTAATTTGGTGTTATGAAGCTCATACTGTATCTGAGACTTTCCGTTTAAGTAAACCATAGACATAAGATTGAGGTCGGACACACAACAGGAATTTAATCTAATATATACAATAAATATATTTCCACTATTAGTAAGTCAGACCTTGTAGTTCACAGCAAATGAGCCCCATGTGGTAGTTCCTCACGCTTAAAGCAGACTTAAACTCAAAATTATATTTTTGAAATGGATAGTTCCCCACCCACCATCACATCAGCATAGCAAGTGTGGGCTTCAGGAGGACCCAGGTAGTTCCATACCTACCATCACATGAGGATGCAGGTGTGGGCTTCAGGAGGGACCAGGTAGCTCCCACTCCCCATCCACCCTCCATTACATGAACATAGCGGTTGTGGGCTTCACTAGCAATCACCTCATTCAACCACCATTACATGAACATATTTTGGTGGTGGGCTTTATAAAAGACAAGGTAGTTCCTTACCTACCATCACATGAGAGTAGCAGGTGTGGGCTTCAGGAGGGGCCAGGTAGGTTCTCGCCCAACTCATTCACCCACCATCACGTGACCATAGGGGCTGTGGGCTTCAGAAGGGATCAGGTAGTACCCTACCTACCTAATTCACCCGCTATCACATGAACATTCTGGTTGTGGGCTTCAGAAGAGACCAGGTAGTTCCCAACCCACCATCACATGAGCATAGCTGTTATGGGCTTCAAGACAGACCAGGTAGGTCCCCATCCTCCATCACATGAACAAAACAGGTGTGGGCTTCAGGATTGATGAGGTAGTTCCCCAAAGGGTTCAGCAATAAGCGCTAAAGCCAAAAACAAACACCTGAGTTAAAACCTGATATGAGTAATAATTACATTAATTATCACAGATAACCTGAAATTTAAAAATCACCTACACACATTCAATTCCCAATAACCAGCTAGAAAGTTTTATATGTAATCATATCCTTAATAATTAGATAAAAACCACAAACCAGACAATTCTACATTTTTCACAAAAGCAATAAAGTACAAAAATCACATAAGACCACCAACAGCTATAAAAGGATGACCCCTACCAAAGCCAAAACTAACCACCAGCAAAACCATAACCTCACAACATGAAATAAATGTTTCAAATCAATAAATACATTCAATACATAACCCAATAAATAGTGAACTAAATTTCTTCCAGATAACCTGGAGCTCATTCCCAATACATTAACCCCTACATTCCCATACTTATTCCCGAAACATTAATCCTACAATAACTGATAATACAAAAAAAACCATGAATCTAGAATAATTTCAACCAAGCAATGTTATATGTCTTAATAAAATACATTATGACATATAACATACCACACAAGCTCAAATCACAAACGTCAATCCAGAGAATTAAGAAAAGGCAACACACATATATTTTAATACCGGTTACATGTCATAATAACATTTTAAAAAGAATTATTTGGAATGCTTGAAAAAAATATGACTTTGCGAGTTAATGAGAAGGCGTCTGAACATGGTATCATCACTAGTGTTGAGCTTGAATATTTGAATTGTGAATATATTCAATGAATATCAACTATTCGCAATATAGCGGCTGATATTCACAATTTCAAATATTCTAGATATTATTCACTGGCAAGCTTATGGCCATGCATTGCAATAATATAATCACAATGTGATAATAAATACCTCAATCGCAATGCGATTATTATTGCAATGATATATGTTGCATGCCCATACATGCGAATTTCATATTTAGCAATATCGAATATTAGTAGACTTATTAAAAAAATATCGCAAATTCAAATATTGCCTATGCCGCTCATCACCAATCATCACTAGTGTTGAGCGGCATATGGTATATCCGAGTTCGCGTAATTTCGTGAATATATCAAGGAACATTCGAAATTCGATTCGACTGTATTCTTTTGCCTTCCATCGTGCATAGCCGCAATTATTCGCAAAGATTCACGATCCAGCTTTACAGGTTCTCTTCTGCATTCTGTGATCTTAGCCAGTACGAGCACTGTGCGTATTGCATGTATCCATTCCCAATGCGCACAAATATGCGCGATGTATGCTGGTTAACAATGTTGAAGCATAATATGACGAATATCCATATACAGATATCTGAGCGCACATTCGCTAAATGTTGTCGTATATATTCGAATTTCGAATATTCTCGCTCAACACTAATCCTCACAAAATGTTGGATATGTAGAGAAGGGTTGTGGTAACATTACAAAAAAGATTGCTCTAGCACGTAGTTGTTAAAGAAAAAAAATTCAAAGTCAAGTCAAATGAGGACAAAAAATACTAAAACGTGCTAGAGCAATACTGTTTTTGTATTTTGTTGAAAATTGCTTTGTAAATAACTCCATTGCAATTTACAGATAAAATAGTCAACCATTTTCTCTCTTCCCCAGACCTACATCTGAATCAATTGTATGAAATCCGGTGACATAGTGCTTGCCATACACATGCCGATAAGGGGCCGATTTTTCACCTGACCGATGGGCGTGCGCACTCACGCAGTCGGTCAGCGGAAAAATTGGCCACTAATCAGGATGTGCCCACATGGGGTGACAGATCCCTGTCGCCCCACAGCTCGGCCGGCCAGAGAACTGACATGTCCGATAATCTCTGGCCGATGGAAGCCAATGGCATTAGCTTCAATGAAGACCGGCGTCTTCATTGAAGCTAATGCCGGCACACAAAGGGTGACGGGCGACTGAAGGGGCCCCATAATGCACCAGGGTGCAAACGTGAAGACGTCATCACGTTTGCATTCCGGTGATTATCGGGGAAGGTCTGTCTGCACACGTTGGGGTGTGTATGGCAGCCTTAAGTCTACTTTGCCCTGACAATATATAGTCCTCTGTGTCACCCAGTCTGCCCCCCAAGTATCCTCAATAGAACGTTAACCTACAGAAGTTAGACGTCATGTTATTCCAGGAAATGCAATTCATACATTGCATGCACATACACAGGGAAAATGAGAGATAGCACAAGAGGAGCCGTGATAAGACAAATAATACTCAGTCTTTTCAATATCAGATTAAATTGTTAAGCTGTGTCCCAATTCGAGCCAATGTGATGTGCGTTCTAGTATGCTTTTAGATGTCAGCTTCAAACACATACATTATATGAAAGCAGCTACATAGTCTGAACATCATCATTTGTAAATGCTGGTTTGAACCCAGCTGTTCTGCAGTACCCTCAACCCCTTGGTAACCATGAAGTGCTATCTGTTCCATGCTGGTACTAAGAATAGAGAGAGGCAATGCCCTCGCATAAGCTGCATTCAGAAGCAATTATCTATTATTAGGATGACACAGTGATTTTACTAAACAACTATTAGTCATGTTACACAGGGATTCATTGAATATGTTCTGCTTTTGGTCAATTGTCCTACCACACCAGGGTTTTCAAATCTAGAAGCGCGTCCCCTATTTTGTATCTATGTACTAAACATCGCCCAAATAAAGTCTCTGGTGCCCCAGATGTGCCCATTTGCAGTAACCCTCTCTTCCCTGGTGATTTCATGACATTTAGTACATAGCAGCATAGCTTTGTGCCCTGATTTTTGTGGGGTTTTTTCATTATTTTTATAAAAAAAAAATATTTATGTTACATAATTGTTTGTTTCAAACATTATTATAGTCAGGATGTCTATTAGACCCTTGTACGGACAGATTTTGGGAAGTTACAGGCCTACAACATGAAGAAACATTTACCATTGAAGTCTATGGTGCGCTTTTGGTACAGAAATCTGGACCTCAGCAGTGCGCTAGGGAGGTTAACTCATAAATCAACTAATTTATCAATGTCGGGATATTTGAAGCAAAACCTATATAAGCACAGCCCTAGCTTTGTGCTTTCATAGTTTCTAATATGAAAAGAGTCCTTCAGAGCAGAAAGTGAAGAGAAAATTGATAAATCACCCCTTTAACTTATTCCTCTTCATTTGTAGCTTGAGCTTGAACTACAGAGTTTAGTTAACTATCGGCTTTGTTTTAGCAAGCTGATGGAGTCATTTATGATATACGTCTAGCTTTATTCCTATAACTATTAAATATGAAGTATTAACGTGCAATATACAGCATGTTCCAGCAAAGTGTGCAGGGGTGGGCTGCAGTCTCTTTGGAGATGGGTAGTGATGGCCGAACAGGCAGATCGGACTTTTAAATACCGTATTTTTCGGACTATAAGACGCACTGGACCATAAGACGCACCCAGTATTTAGGGCAGTAAAAACCAGGAAAAAAAGATTTTATACGTTTTCACATCAATTGGGTTAATGCAATGAATTCAATGAATGCAATATTCAATTCAGCCCGTAGGTGTTACTAGCAGCAGTGCACTCTCAGCACAACGTCATTCTCCACACTGATCGGGAGGAGGAGGGGAGCCAACAGCTGCAGAGTCTCTCCTCTCCTCTGCTCTCCTCTGCCGATCTTGCTGTTACAGTGTCCGTGTGAACTGTCGTGCAGTTTCCAAGGATGGATGGCAGTTCATATATCTCTCTCTTCATTGCCTATGCCAGCAAGGCTCTGAGCTCTACTGGCATAGGCAATTATACAGTTCAGATGGGAGAGCCAGATCTCTCAACTGACAGCTCCTCCAGCTCCCCGGCTAATCTCCACATTCAGACCATAAGATGCAGACCCAATTTTGGGGGTAAAAAATACGGCTGCCTGTTCCAGGGGAGATTCAAATTCCCCGCCTTTTCAATTGGAAAAACCAGTGACGTCACATCAGGTACCTGGAACATATAGCTCCTGGTCCCGATTGGTGGATGTGACATCACTGACTTCGGAGCCGATTTTTCACTAGAAGACAGGGTTCTCTACCCAGTCTCTACTTAAATGATTCCTACTCCAGTGGGATCTTACTGCTCTTGATCCTGCTGGTGGAAGAATAGTAAGCTTCTTCTCGCTGTCAAACGTGGCGGGTCCACCACCCTTACTGCTCACCGACTAGAAGGAATGCGAACATCCTTGTAGACAGGTCGGCCATCACTAGAGATGGGATTTACAGCAAGCACACAGATCAATTTATTTTTGCACCAGGTGTTCATTGAAGATGATTTGTATAAACACTGCAGGCTTTAAAAATAATCAATTTTTTTTACATATTCACTCTATAAGACTCCCAGGCATCTCCTTCCTGATTTTTTTGGGGGAAAAGAACATTATAGAACAAAAAATTCTGTGAGCTAGATGAAATTTCACAAACATTTTCAACCATCTCTAGGTATGAACTCTTCATGTACTGTTCACTAGAGATGGTCGAAATGAATAAAATTCGATTCTACTTAAATTTCGAGTTTCCCAATCAAATTTCAATTTGACTGCGAAATTTCGACTTTTTTCAAGTCGAAATTTCTAAAGTCGAAAATTCGCATAACGCCACAAATTCGCATAAAACACTCAAAATTCGCATAAAGCCTAAAATTTGCATAAGGTCAAAAATTCACATAAGGTGGAAATTTGTATTTGCTGTATGAGCTATAATAGAAGAATCAGTGTACATAGTAGCAGAGCTTTACAATCAGAGCTGAGATTTAAACCCAATTTATACACAAACTTGACATGTTAGAGCAAAACGTATTGTTTTCAAATGTCCCCCCAACCCTTCTCTACATCTCCAGCAATGTCCCCCAACCCTTCTCTACATCTCCAGCAATGTCCCCCGACCCTTCTCTACATCTCCAGCAATGTCCCCCCAACCCTTCTCTACATTTCCAGCAATGTCCCCCAACCCTTATCTACAACTCCAGCAATGTCCCCCGACCCTTCTCTACAACTCCAGCAATTTGTGTGTGTATACCATTTTCAGGGGCTTTGCAATAAGCTGACAAAGTTAGCTAGCACCATGCGAAGTTACGCCAATGCGAATTCTCGCCAATGCGAATTTTCCAATCTCTCCCGCATGCGAAAATTTTAAACAAAATGGCGATACTCGCACGCGAAATAGCGGCACGGCAAATCAAAAGCAAAGTTCTTTTTTAAGTTGAAATTTCGTTTTCAGTCGAAATATCAGGCTGATTTTCGACTTTTTTGGCGAAAAGTCGAAATGACCCCATCAAAATTCGACTATGCGAAATTTCTACTTAAAAATTCGCACTGCGAATTTTTCGACCATCCCTACTGTTCACTACAATGGCCTTGTACATCTCTTTGTGAAGCACTATGGAAGTATAGTTATTATTAGTGATGATCGCGAATATTCAGATTCCAAATATTAATCGCGAATATCGGCAATTCGTTAATTCGCAAAGATGGTGAATATATTGCCGAATATTCAAAATTCCGGATATTTGGTATTTTTTTCCCATTACACATGCCTCTCACTGCAAGTGGACGAATGGGAAGGCTGCAACAAGAGCTTAGCAACACTCCCTGCGACCATCAACAGTTTTAATTGGAATATTGGGGTGATGCGAATATTGCGAAAATCGGTACTTTTGAAAATTCGCATAAAAATTCGCACCATGTTAAACATATATTGGGTGCGCGAAATTCGCAATAAAAACTGCCGATATTGGCAATAAACAAAAACCCTGAATATTGCCGAATGCGAATATTTTCCGAATGTTTTCCGAAAAATTTGTGGCATGCCGCGAATACGAATGTTGCCTATGCCGCTCATCACTACTTATTATATAAAAAAAATTATATTAATATGACTTAAAATCTACTTTTTAAGCATTTTATTCTATATATAATATTATATTATTTTATATCCTTAAACAGATAAGAAGCTACGTATTGAACACTGTTCAGGGCTTTTAATATGTGTCACTGATAGTGATGGCCGAAGAGTTCGCCCGGCGGACAGTTCGCGGTGAACATAGCATGTTCGCAATTCGCAATGCCGGCGAACATTATGGGTGTTCTACCCGCCCCCTATACCTTAACATGGAGACAAAGTGCGACCCCTCACCCTATCGTCAGGTCATACAGTAAAGCCAATAACACTTCCTTTCCCTCCTGGAGGACACCCCGCTTATAAAAGAAGCAGCCCAGTGGCCATTTTTACAATTATCCTGCGTCTTTAGTACTAGATAGATAGGAAGAGCTGCTGCTGATTGAGGGATGGCTGAGCTACTTTACTATTCTACTCCATCTAGAGATCTGTAGCTATATCTAAGGTGTTCTGTTACATGTAGTTCATCATTACTGAATCACAAAAGTCCTTCTCTGAGGGTGGGGTATGCTGTATTATGCATTGCAGAGAGATCTTACTAAATGTGATGCTCTGCAGAAGGTACTGTCCGGTACCTTTTGGCACAATCTGTAATCTAGATGGGATTTCCGGTCATTAGACCTGAAGAAAACAGCATTTTAAAAAATCCATATATCATATTGGGGGGGGTTTAGCCATTGACCCCCCTCTGGCATGACACTGTCCAGGTAGTTGCACCTTTTTGATTTTTTTTATTGGTATTTTGGCTGCAAATATGACCTGAAGGTTGGAGAAGTTCGCCCTCCAATTAAAGTCAATGGAGGTTCGCTGTTCGCATGTTCGCAGCGGGTATTTGCAGAAGTTCGATTCGCCTGTTCGCGAACCGCCAAAGCTGATGTTCGGCCATCACTAGTCACTGAATATGTTAAGATTTATATACATGGGGGTCATATATATGTTACTAGTTGGTTTGGTATGTGAGCTTGTATCTTAGTTACAAGTTACCTTTAAGCCGCCAAGACTTACTTTGTGCCTTTCACTATTCATTACCTTGGTGTTAAAAAATAAATAAACAATAAAATCCTCTTAAAAGAAAAAAACAATAATTATAGCTTTAGAAACTAGAGCAAGCAGCTATTTGCTTAAAAAAGGCCATCACTTCCAATGAGTCATTCCTTCCAAAGAACACTGTGTTCGGCCCTGTGTTTCTTTATTTCAAAGCTTTTACAATTTTTTTTAATTTTTTTATTCCAGGTCGTCTTGGGTAGCCTTAGCGAATATCATTGTAACTCTGAACAGGAAACATTTTGAGATCCTGCCAGCAGCAACCATGGCAAAGTTCTCAAAATAAAGATACAAAACTTATCTTGAAGTTTCTACAAGGAGCGTGATGAGAGAGAGAGAGGGGTGTAAGGGTTGCAATCAGCCCTAACTGATTTTGCATGTATTTGGAATAAATGATAAAAATAAGATACCACTAATAAATATACAACAGTCTAGGTTACTACATACGGATGCTGATACAATACGAAATGGAAGGCCCTCTAATGCAATATGTTTATAAAATACTTTTGATATATCAGAGAGAAATGTTGGACCAACATTTAGTAATTGAAAGCTGTAAAGTAAAGAAAATGATTTCCAGGTCAAGGACAACAGTCAGGGGCGGTCCTAGGGAGATCAGCGCCTTGAGGACGAGCACCCCCTCTGGCCCCCCCCCCCCCCATGGGAAAACATCTCTGGTCTCTCCCAGGGTGTTGTGTTGCTGAGGTGACACTTACGGACTGCTGTGTTCTGTCCCCCCATACACCCCCCCCCCCCCCGGGGAAAGCATCTCCACTGCCGGGGAGGGGGTGCTGATAGAGTGAGTCTCCTCTACTCCTTCTCTCTCCTTAGGAGGCTGCACGGATATGCATGGATATCCTTAGGCGAGACAGCTTGAAGAGCTACTGGTATGTCTAGGGGAAACCTTTATCAGTGTTATGGCAGAGAATGTCTAATGCTTTACAATAATAATGCCAGGTATGTATGAAGGAGGAGATCTGCCCCATGGTATATTTCATTTGCATTTAATGATAATTAGTGATGGCCCGAACTGTCTGCAAGGCGGGCAGTTTGGGCGCTAACATAAATGTTCACACTCCTTCTAGCTGGTGAGCAGTATGGGTGTTCGACCTGCCCCGTTTGCCGGCAAGAAGGAGCTCTCTATTCTTCCCCCGGCAGGATCAGGAGCAAAAAAGTTAAAAGCCGGCTCCGAAAACCGGAAGTGACGTCTGTGATGTCACATCGGGCAATCAGAACCAGGAACTATGCATTGCAGGTACTGGATGTGACGCCACTGACATCAGTTCCGGTTTTCCCGATTCGAATTCCCAGCAGAGGAATTTGAATCGGCCCTCAAAAGGGGGACGCCGGACTTCTTTTAAAGTCCGATCCACCCGTTTGCAGACGGACCTGGCCGAAGTTCGGCCATCACTTATCATAATGGTTCCAACAATGTCAGGCTGAGAGGTTGACCCCCAACATATTTTCTACTAACCAAATCTGCGCCTCTATGCAAAAAGTTGGGACACCTTGTACTAGGGAAAATTGGCATTCCTAATTATAAGTAATAACCTTTACTTAAATGGGATTATACCAATGACATTTGAGGGTTTAGCAAGGTGGTCAAACAGAATAAAAAAAGAAAGGATAGAACAACCAATCATACACAACAATTTAATTTTAGGAGTAGCTCTATAGGAACAATGGCTGCTTAGAACTTACAGAGATATAACTGCGGGCAGACTTACCTGTCCGCCGCATTCCCCCGGGGCAGGGGGTAGGCGGCGCCATAGACCTTGTTAATGGAGGGGCGTTGCTTTTTTCCAGCATGATCCCGCCGTCACCAGTGAGGCCAGAATTGTGGCAGCATTTAAATTGCTCCACCAAGATTGGCCGTGGCGTGCGCAACGCTCAGGAGGTTAAATTGCATGTTTGAGAGTCATGTTCGATGACTAATACGTGGCTCTATTAGTCATCTTCTGAGATCTGGTAAGTGGCTCTTCTTCTAATAAATATCAATATACAGTGTGCTCCCGCTCTACACACCCTGCTGGAGCATGTCATACCCCTCCTCCTGTCAGGAGCCTACCACCCCAGGAGGGGTTAAGGTAACATTCCGCAGCCCCCTTGACATACAGCTAACAGTTGATTTTTTTTTTTGCACCAGATCTTCACCTAAGGTTTCACACTATTTTTTCTTACATTCACTGTATTAGATACACTCACATTTCCGTAATGTTGTAGTAAAACATGTGTCTTATAGTGCAACTATGGATCACATTTATCACTGATAAGCATGTCCATTACATAAAGTGTTAATATCCAGAGCTGTTATTTTTGTAATGTTTCTGCTTCATGGTCACATCACAATAGGATTGTTTAGTTGTATCCTTTGTTCTTCTGTTCTTCCCCTGACCTCACACCTGAATATCACATTTACCAGCCTCTACCAATGGCCTCCTGCACAGGTCCATTCTTTATGCAGTCTATTGTATAGGTTAAACGTTTCTTTAAATAATAAAACATATGATACAAAGGAAAAATCACAGAATTGTACTTGTGGCTAATTCATGTGAAAGGAATTCCAGATCTATTCAAATCATCTGGAACATATTCATTGTATAGGCAACAAGAGTCTTCAACGGTAAGATTGAAAAACAATATAACACTTTCCCGATTGAGGTTCTACAAATCCTTCACCCTGTATGTGGCAATCGTGAATATTCTAATCGTAATTTTGATTTGGAATATCATCACTTTGCGAATTTGCGAAGATCTCGAATATAGCGCTATATCTTTGTTATTGTGAATATTTAAGATATTTTACATCAGTACCCGGAAATATCATTGTGTTCGCAATATGCACATGCACAAGTGCCGATTTGCATGATGAAGTTGAAATGTAATAATAACTGGACATCACAAATTCTCAGATTTATGAATTTATTTATAAATATACTGCACAATTTCAAGAATGAATATTATGAGAAACATTTTCAAAATTAATATTGCCTATGCTGCTCATCACTAGTGCCGAAGTCTATTTTATTTGCCATCTTTGAGCGGTTGTGTGGTCCCTTGTTGGTTTAGTGAAGAGCTTTGGGAGTTTGGATCTGGACCTGAAGATGACCTGATGATGGTAGATTGATTGACTGGAGTGGTATTGCTTTATGATTTTGAACTATTGTGGTTCTAAAGTTAAACTTTGTTATTACATTCAGTCTTGTGCAGCTAAACTTGATAACTCTGATTTCCCTAAGCTGCTCACCGTGTAAATTAGAATCCACAGCAAATCATGTAGAGCCAGACTAATTTCCCAAATAATGGACATTTGGCATAATCTAGCCATTGCCTTCTCAAACCCCTTGTCCCCCCCATTTATTCATTGGATTTTATTGTGATCAATCATTGAAACTTATCCCTTGGGGGTGACCCCAGATTCAGGATGCCATGTACACCACAGGTCTGGCTCCTCCCACTAGCCATGATATTTATAAATTCCAAAGAGATTCACACAAACAGTAATGAGATCATTGGGTCTAGAACAGCTATATGCAAACTACAGCCCACGAGCCATATCCCCCTGTTGTCACTTTGGTTATAAGATGCTTTGGTTCCCCTCCGCTCACATCCCTGCAATGACCACATATAATGCCTAGAGCAGGGGTGGGCAAACTTTTTTTTTTTTTTTTTTTTTAATAATACTTTATTGAAGTTTTCCAAAATACAAATCATACACAAACGGTATCTGTCCGTATTATTGTTGCTGGAACATATAGTACACTATTATAATAAACATAAAGATAACAAGATAAGAATTAGGTACCTTACTAATCAAAAAAAAAAAAAATTAAATAGTTACTTATTCATAAGAGGTATCATCTTAAAATAAATGGGTACAAGAGAGTAAGATCCATAGACCTTTCATCTAGTTTTTCCTTCCTCAAGCATTTGAAAATATTCTATATTGAAGAGACCAATAATACCTTAAGGCCACATAGATATTTATTATAAATTCAAAGCTGCCTTGCTATAGTGTAGAGTGGGGTGTAGATAATAATTGATGCTCTTTTAAAAAGGCAAGTACAATGTCCTTATCCGTTGATGGTAGTATTGAGTAAATATATGGTTTCCATCTTTTGTAAAACTTGACTGCTATTGTTTTC
>CM070032.1:16616038-16628382 GCA_036250615.1 Ptychadena robeensis
TTGTTGGTAGATCTAAAGGAAATTGTATGAAGTGATCTAAAGGTGTATGGGGGGGCTTTAATGAGAGAATTTAATAAACAAATGTAGGTAAACTAAAAGCAGATTAAACTTCAGCTTTAAAGGTGGTACAATTTTTTTTTTTTTTTCACAATGCTAAAGCAAGAATGTGACGCAACTTCCAGAGTAGTTAGACATATAAAGAAAGAAATGCATTCCATCTGACCATCATTTAGACCTCTACTATCCTAAAATAGATCTTGGGACAGATGTACCCATAAAAATACAATTCATTTAGTCAGCAGTTTATCCAGGAGATGGACAACTGGTTTAGACTTGGAGCTCTGGAGGTGTTTTATTTATGAGAGCTGCTGGGAAAGCGCAAACAGCATGTCAGTCATCGATAGAAAGGAGTAATACCGTCCTCAGCAAGTGCCAAAATATATCATCTTCAGATATCTTCCACATCACCCTGATACCATCTAATCCCGCTGAATTATTGATCGTCCCCTTCTTCTTTCCATGATTTATCTCTACCGGCCATAAATTAATTAGCACCGGGCAAACTGTGCCACTGTTATTAATGTCAGAGGTAGACCTACCAATGTTTCGTATTTGTCAGCAGTCACTAGTTTGCCAAGACATTAGAAAAAAGCTGGTTTATGGGGAAAAACAGCTATTGGATTTAGGATGAGATTCCCAATACAATATCTGTAATAAGAATTAAGTGGGACCCTGGAAAGGGCCTCATTGGGCATAATCCACTCTGGTTCAGGGTGATCGTGTTTTTATCTTCAATGGAATGGTCTTCTAGGATGTGGTGGATATAAAGTAACAATGCATAGAGAAGTGTGGGTCTTGCTGTCAGGGCTGCGAGACAATGGCGCCAGCGTTTGCAGGCCCCTCCCCCCTTCCGTCCCTGCCGTGCAGTCCGTCCGGCAAGGCAGACTGCATCAACATAATTTGTGTCACCCGTTGTCACCACAGCTTTAGTAACCTTATACATGACGGGTTTTTGTGTACACCTTCTGCAGGCATGGGGAGAGTGCATTCACAGGTGCTATTGCTCCTGGTAATAGTCCTCTGGCATCTCCTCCATTATATTAACGCGGATGGTGCATGGCTGCCCTGCCCGTGATAGCATCAGTTCCCTGAACTACTGGGTTCCTCATGCCAATCTGTTTGTGAGCTCAAGAGTTAACATTTTGTATGACCCCTGCTTGCCTTTAGACTACTCTTTGGATTAACCCCTGGATACTGTGTTTGGTTGGACTGATCTGTGTTTGACTCCTGCTTACCGTTTGACTACTCCTCTGATTAACCTTTGGATACAGTGCTTGGTTGGACTGATCTGTGTTTGACTCCTTCTTGCCTTAAGGCAACTCCTCTGATTAACCCTTGGATACTGTGTTTTGGATTTCATATGAAAATCTTTGTTGTATTGATTTAATTTTGAGATTTACATTTTGGAGTTTCCATAAAAAAAGCTTTAGTTACCTTATCTATGCCGGGTTTTTGTGTACACCTTCTGCAGGCATGGGAAGAGTGCATTCACAGGTGCTATTGCTCCTGGTAATAGTCCTCTGGCATCTCCTCCATTATATTAACCCGGATGGTGCATGGCTGCCCTGCCCGTTATAGCATCAGTTCCCTAAACTACTGGGTTCCTCGTGCCAATCTGTTTGTGAGCTCAAGAGTTAACATTTTGTATGACCCCTGCTTGCCTTAAAACTACTCTTTGGATTAGCCCCTGGATACTGTGTTTGGTTGGACTGATCTGTGTTTGACTCCTGCTTGCCGTTTGACTACTCCTCTGATAAACCTTTGGATACTGTCTTGGTTGGACTGATCTGTGTTTGACTCCTTCTTGCCCTAGGACAACTCCTTTGATTAACCCTTGGATACTGTGTTTTGGATTTCATATGAAAATCTTTGTTGTATTGATTTAATTTTGAGATTTTAATTTTGGAGTTTACATAAAATGAATTCCATAATCATCAAAATACCAAATAAAGGCTGGAAATGTCTTGATTTGCATGTAATCAGTCTATTTAATTTATTAGTTTTACCTTTTAAGTTGAATTAGTGAAATACAGGAACTTTTGGACAATATTAAAATTTTCACAAATCAGCTGTATTGGTCTTTCCCAAAGATGGTCAACAAGATGCCACATTGGCATGAAGGAGATGCAATATTCACCTGGGTATAAAAATGTATGTTATTCTTAAACCCTCATGTAAGAACTATTCCAACTTACAACCAATCCTAAACAGATAAAAAAAACACGGAACACAACATTTCTTGGGAGAATAAACAGTTTTTAACTTTTTTATTACTTTTTATTTCACGTTACTTATTCTGTCTTTCTGTGGTCAAAACATCCAGTATGGGGGTTGCACCCTTCTGTCTATACAAGGACTCCTTCCCTGGACTTCATATCCCAGGCGCAAGCTATTTGCTGCATATGCAGGTATGCAGGAGATCAGCGCCCCTGCCCTCCCGAAAAGCATCTCTGGTTGGAGAGCCGGAGATCAATCCGCTGGATGGGGTATTGCCCCCCCCCCCAAGCATCTCCAGCCACTGACACCCTGGAAAGCTTACCAGGGAGGGGTTGCTGCTGAGTCACAGACCTCCCCCGAATTATCTAAATGATAGGCACGTGCTGGGGGGAGGCATCTGCCCAGATGCTGCCCCATGCCATGATACTTCCCTGGCCAGCCACCCATGTTGCCCATGCCTAAAACCTCCACTGGGTAGTCACCCCAACACAGGAAGTACATGGTGAATGTTAAGGCTGATTTTTAAAGATAATTAAATAAATAATATAATAAAATAAATGCAGTAAGTGTACAGAAACAAATAAAAAGAATACAAGTTTAAGTGTATTTACCTAGCTTTGTAGTTTTCCATCAGGGATTAATAACCATTTAAATCTGAATTGCTGCCAGCTAAAATGGTGCATACTGGGGTCCAGTTAGGTCTATGGATAGATAAACAAACAAAAATGGTTTGGAAAAGTGAAAAGAGAGTACCATACTGCATCCCCCATTCGCCTACCAATAAGGAGACTAAGAACTCCAAGAGACTTTTGTGAATTGTGAATGTAATTATATATCATGTTCTAATGAAGGATACATTTTTATACATCAGTGGAATAATTGGTGCCCTTAAAGTCCCTTGGAGTTCCTAGTCTCCTTATTGGTAGGTGAATGGGGGGAGATGCAGTATGGTACCCTCTTTTCACTTTTCCAACCCCATTTTTGTTTGTTTATATATACATTTGATGGGATGTTGGCATGCCATGACTTAAGCTGGGAATAGACAGTAGGATGTACCGTCTATTCCTTATGCAATTCTTTCCACTAGGAGCGGCGTGTTGACGTCATCACGCCCGCTCGCTAGTGCCGAGAATCGGATGGCACTCTTCATCTGCAGCTCATGAGTTTGGCTGGGGATGGCTGCCATCCCCAGCCGAACTAATGGGATTGGGCTAAAATTTACCATTTGATTTCAGCCCAATCCTCGTCAGTTGCAGCCTCCAATTCCTGCACGACCCAATCCTTAAGGGATGCGGGAGCGTGCACGGCATCGGGGATCGGATCGTGCAGGAATTGGTACGTGTATGCCAAGCTTTATAAGTTAGAGGGAACGGTAGCAATTTTTAAACATTTAGGTTTATGGATACAGACAGGAGGAGATAGCAAAGGGATGAGTATCAACCTACAGCAGCTTCCTCATTGTTAAACCACAGGATAGGGACAAGCCCATCACTAGGCTCCAAAAAAAACTACAACAATAAACTGAAAAAACTGAATCTGAAATTGTATATGTCTTACTTTATATTTATCAGAGGGGGGAAAAGTCTAAAGTTAAACAAATCTGCTCTAACAGCAGCTAATGAATGTTACACGGAGGAGCCAGTACAATGATATCGGCAGATCACAGCTATGTACATAAACACTCAGATATAATTATGTCAGTGTAACAGTGTGAGTCTTCCTTCTATTACCGATACACAATATAAGTTACATAATATGTCATAAGACCTGGAAAGTTTATCCCAAAACACAATGCTGCCCCTGAGCTTTCAGATGTAAAGGATATCCGTAGATTCCAATAATTATAGAATTAAAGACAGCTGCCATTTCTTTTTATTTTTTCAGCAGTGAAGACCCTTGAAGTGTAATGAATTCCTGATGTAAATAAATTTGTATTGCTTTCATGTGTTGTATTCAATGCATTCATTGCCATACAAGGCCTTTATATTGCAAAACACTCAGTCTGCACTATGCATTTCTTAATTTCTTTAAGGTACCAATACAAAGAACCAAGAATCCATTCCCACAACTGAGACAGGGTATAAGAAACTCTTAGTCACCCAGAAACCAACCAAGTGCGACCACGGATTCAGCACATTGAGTAGGGGCAATGTTTGCAAACATATCCTGCATGCTTTGATCTTCTAATTGTTGTTAGCAATAAGCAGCAAAAGTAAGTAGTATGTAATCCATCCCAAATTTTATTTAATTAGATTGCATCAAAACTCGTTTGTTGCTATCCAGATGGTCTTTGCATGCATTGACCATTGCCTAAACTACAAGTTAAAAATGTGGCATTGATCGCTTTAAATATGAGTCAAAAATATGCGCATTAAATTGGAGTTTGACGCTAGTGGAAACTTGTCTCCACTTGGCACATTGCAGGAGACATTGCATAAACCTTAAGCTAGCCCAGATGTAGGTAAACTAAGGCCCAGGGGCCATATCTGGCCCTTAAGTAATTTAATCTGGCCCTTTGTCACCTTGGTGTCAAGACACTTTGTCTCCCCTCCATTAATTCTAAGTGGTGATAATGCCCAGAGGATGATTATAAAGGTCTCCTACTACAGGCTGTAGTTTGCTTAAATTCACTACCCAAAGCCTGGTTTTTTAATTAACCATATTATTTGGACTATAAGACGCACTTTTCCACCCCCAAAATTGGGGGAGGGGGATGCATGCGTCTTATGGTCTGAATGTGCGACCACCCGTGATCACAAATTGGCTCCCCACCAGATAGGAGATCAGCTGTGTGCAAATCTCCCTTCTGCTGGGACAGCTGACTGGGAGCTGAACGGTAATGGTTATATTTGCAGAGCCCTGCAAATATAACCAATGCAGAGTGTTGTGGGGAAAGCTGCACTCACAGGCAGTTTCCTCATACACACAGCGTAGAGGGGACAGGGAGATCAGCCCTGCAAATATAACCAATGCAGAGTGTTGTGGGGAAAGCTGCACTCACAGGCAGTTTCCTCAAACACAGCGTAGAGGGGACAGGGAGATCAGTGTACTGATTACGCTGTGCCCCCCCCCCCCCTTCTCCGTGTATGAGGAAGAAGAGATGCCGAAGTCTGCTCTCTAGTGACATTGTTTGTGTGGCTGAAAAGGGGTACTGCATGAGATTTTTCCACTTATTCTTTTAAACACATGAAATATTTTTGTTTTCAGATTTCCAGCTCTAAAAACTGTGTGCGTCTTATGGTCACTTTAATATATAATGGTGACCAGTATGATTATTATTTTTTTTCTAAATCAATTTATCATTATTTTACATAATATATGTTTGATATTTTCCACCCAGGCTGGGATGAGGCCCTTACAGGTTCATCTTCCGGCCCCTCTGTCTAATTGAAAAACTCATTGGGGCCCACGAGTCAAAACATTTGCGCACTCCTGAGCTAGCCATACACACATCAACTTTAGCTAGATCAATCTTGGATTCGATCAGTCTAGCATTGATAGATTGTACCACCACACAAATACTTGTACCATTCACAGCAATTTACTTATATGGCCGATCACTGCTCAATCTTTTTATGTTTGATTTCCATCACTTTTGGTCTATTGATACTGGTAATTTTAAAAAAGATTTTTTAAAGATCGATTTTTAAAGTCGATCAAAAGGAACAATCAAAAGGAAAAATCAAACTGTTTATGGCCACCTTTGAGGTGGGTATACACGTGTAGATTTTTTCTTCAACTGCCAATTCAATTTTTTGTTCGATGTCGTTCTCGAACATCGTTGGTTCATTTATCGAATGTAATATTAGATTTTTGTTCGTCCATCCTGATATCAAATGAAAATACATTAGAAATTACAATGACAGAAAAAAATGTACCAACATGTTCGATGACCTATTGAACGTTTTTTTGTTTAAGGTCGAACAAAATTTATCCATCGAACAAATTGGCCATTCTAGATTTTTGTTCAAACAACCAAAAAATATTTCATTCTTCATTGATCGAACGACAAAATCTACAGGTGTAACCCACCTTTAGAAAGATAATGGGTAGTTGCGCACAACCTTCAGCAGTGATTACACAGCTATAGTGATATCAGTGGCCAGATAGGCCCTCAGTGGGTGTATGGGGCCTGAGCAAGGATCACAGAGTAAAATGGAGTCAGTATGAGGGGTGGGTGTATAAGTTGTGTGTAGATGTGCAGCTCTCAAAAAGGAGGGGTGTGGCCCCCTGTAACAGACAAATAAGAACAAGGACAGAGGCGCACAGCCTAGTACAACAATTGGTTAAATAATGTGGACTAGGATAAGATAAAACAAATTGAAACAATACAGCAAACAAGATACTCACATTGAGAGAGGTTTACAAGGCTGGCTCTCTCAGGGCCATGTGTTTTCCAGGAGGACCTCACTTCCTGGTGGGGGAGAAGAGATCACTTCCTGCTTACAGATACTGGGGGGCTCAATAGGAACAATGGGACACGTTTCGAGCAGATGCTCTTTTTCAACAATAGGGCCTTTAGACCAGCTGCTGCCTTTTGCTCACATAACTTATGCTGATTGGTGGTCTAAGGCTGGGGACATCATCCCACTACTAGAGATGGTCAAATTTGTTTTCCAAAATTCGACCATTTCGACCATTTCGAGTTAATTGCAAAGCCCCTGAACATGATATGATCACCATCATGATATGATTTTAAATTAATTTATGCAAAAACTACATGTGCTAGAGCAAAACTTTTTTTTTTCAAATGTTCATACAACCCTTCTGTACATCTCCAGCAATTTTGGTGATCATATCATGTTCAGGGGCTTTGCAATTAACTCGAAATTGTTGAAATGGTAGAATTTTGGAAAAAAAAATCGACCATTTCAGTGATGATACCATGTTCAGGAGCTTTGTAATCAGCTGAAAAAGTTAGCAAGTCGAAAAATTCTACCATCTCTACCCACTACCATGTGAAATCTATGGGTGGGGGTGGGGCAGGACAGGAACTGACCTTTCCTAGAGCTCTAGAAGAGAGGATCAGGTCGGGTATAGCTGCCTTTCGTCACCCTAACACCTAAATGAGCAATTAAGGGTTAATATAAAAGTTAATGCAGTTCGATGTTAACAATGACTGTAATTAAAATTCCTACGTCAACAAACTCAAAACACTCACTCACAATACATTTAAACCACAAAAATGTAGCGAAACATCTGGGGAAATAAAAAAGAAACGTCCTTCTTCACGCGGATGCCTTCCACTCAACAGGACTCGTAAAAGGAGTTTCATAATTCCCTGCAATTATCAGCGCGTTCTACAAATATAGCAATAAGTCAAGTCATGCCTCGGAGAGCGAAAACAAAGCCATAAATATGGATGATGAGTGTGCCCATGTAGGGCGATGGTGCATTCAATGTGCGCTTTGTGTACTTCTATATTTGTTAATGTTCGGGCACCAAATACTCAGCAGATGTTATGTAATGAGAGCGTTCTAGAAGATACCAATAGTAAGTATAGACAAGAGAAGATGTATGTTGTAGCTGGTATGTAGTAATTGGAAACATGCAGGTCTACACGTGCTTCTTTGATTATGCAGATGTAAGCAATCATTCCCACATTACCAGGAATGTATATTGGCTTTAATATTTGGGTACACCAGGGTAGACTCTGCAATCTCTAAGATCCCAGCTCCGCCCACCTGGCACTCTCCCTTTACACGTAGGCACAATGGGGTGTAGTGCATTAGACCAATTTATAGGTTAAGCTTAGTATGTCAATATTTGCATTCCCTAGTTCTTACAATTCAGTTGACAATTCAATTCAGTTGATAATTACAATTCTAATGCCATTTTTCAAAAATATGCATGCATGTGTAGCACATACACATTACCTGCCCGGTGAATCCTCTGTTCTCACTTCCTTCTGCCACCGCTGATGGCTCAACGCCATGTAAACAGAGGATCCGCCGCAGAGGTTGCACTTATGTGCATCGCGTGTCCTTGGCAGTGCCCATGATGGAAATCTTGGATAATTTGGGTAATTTGTACCCTGTTGGCCGATTAACAGTCTCTATAATATAAAATTATTTGGTTATAATGGTGGCAGTCTTCGGTGATTTACGTATTCATGGAGTGAGGAGTTTTGGTTATGTTCCAGCCGAGCTGGGTACACTGGCCCGTATAGATAGTTTTCCATTCAGTTACATGGGAGCTGTAATATTTTATGTATTACATTGTGAATAATTCTAAAACCATAATCAAGCTATGGCTTTAAAAATTCCAACATCCAAACAAGTGTTGGTGTTTTTTAATTATCTTAAGGTATTGGTATAAAGAAATAGTTAATTATTTTCTACATATTAGCCCTTTTCTAGTCAAGCATTCAGTGGTGAGGGTTTGATGGGGTTATAAACAGGGCCATTTCTCCAGCTATGCGAGGGGCCACAGCTGGTCCCTGGGAGGCAACCAGTGCCCTGCCCTACATACATATCCGGCACTCTCACTGACAGGGGTGCATTCCCTTCCTGTTCTGATTGGAGTTGCCATGGGGGTCATCCTGTGTGTGGTACAGTTGTTCTCAAATAGCACAACCCACCCCCATGGTCTACAGCAGTGGTGGGCAACTGAGTTGATATTAAAGGGCCGCACATAACATTTGTAATCTATACTGACTTGTATAAGCATTTTATAATGACAGCAGGCAGAGCTAGAAGACATTATTTTTAATTTTTAAATAACAAAACTTGTTTTCAATTATACTTTAAGCATTAGGGAACACTGTGGTATGGTAATGCACATTTTGTGTCATATGTACATTAGGTTGTGTTTGATGATGTGAGGATGTGTAATAAATCAAGATTAAAACTCATTAGGAAAGCCGGGACAGCGAGTGAACGCTACTCATGATAATATAGAGAATGCCCCATATATATATATATATGCCCCCATATATAAAATCAAAGTTTATGTGCCTCAAAAACATCATTAAATACTTTTGTGCCCCTATTCTGAGGTTATGTGCAGCAATATATATTATACAATCATCCCCCATTCATTGGTGAGATAGTGGGAGCATAGGAACTCACCTGCCCCGCCAACTTGCTGTGGCGAGGATGCGTCAGTGGGGGATCGGCGGACAAATGAGTTCCTATGCCCTACGCAACTGGAAGATTGAGGGGGGCCGCCAAAGAATGCCCAAAGGGCCGAATGCAGCCCCCGGGCCACAGGTTGGGCACCGGCACGGGCTCTCTCCCCAATCAGAGTTGCCGGGGAGGGGGGGGTATGGGAGGTGAAGGGGGTTGTTTTCAAACAGGACACAAAAACTTGCATATGGCCCCGGCCCCTACAGGATAGAACAGCCCTGGTTGTTAATTACCTCCAAGTTCCTTGTTTGTGATTGGTCACTTGCTTGCCAAAGTTGAAAATGCACAGATATTTGTAGCCAATGATGTAGGGTAGGCACTGCAGAGAAGTTTTTACAAACATGTTACATGCAGAGACTATACCATGGGTTGGCAAGCCAAAAACTGTGCTGACACTGTCACACTGACATTGCAGCTTTGGTTTTTGAAGAACATTAAAGTCCTGTTGGTGACTTAGCACTTTTATACACTTTTTTTGGAAAGTTTGGTGGCACCCTTCTCTGGAAAAATGGTGTCACCTGGTGTGATTTGCACGCTGGGCTAATGACACCACTGGCCTTTGGTTACCTTGGGAAATAGATAAGGGAACTTTTGCTGTTCTGTAGTAAGATATAGTGTTTAGCAGCATATGGTATGTTCGACTTTCTCTAATTTTGCGAATATACTAAAGTCATGAAATTCGATTAGACTGTATTCTATTGCCTTCCATTGCGTGCGCCCGTTCGCAATGATTCGCAAAGATTCGCAATGCAGCTTTACAGCCTTTGTTCTCCATTCTGTAATCTTAGCCAGTACGAGCGATGTGTGTATTGTGCATATTCATTCGCAATGCGCACAAAAATACGCGATGTATGCTGGCAAACAATGTTGAAGCATAATATAACAAATATCCGCCATTGAGAATATCTGCGCGCACATTCGACAAATATTGTGAATTCTCGAATTGGTGCATATTCGTCAAATATATTAGAATTTAGAATATTCTTGTTCAACACTAGTAAGATAACCTGACACCTGTAATTTATCACTTGCTTTAGGTCCGTGACGGAGAACCTATGGCACGGGTGGCAGAGGTGGCGCTCGGAGGCCTCTCTGTGGGCATGCGAGCTGTCAGCCAGCACAGAGGAAAGAACTGCAGCCTATTGGCTCTCAATGCTTACCCTCTCTTCTGATTGCACACAGTGTCCAATACCCTCTTCTATTCTATCTGATAAGAAAGTAGAGTGTGTGTTTATATGTTTTGTGTGTGAATATGTGTTGTGTATGTGTAATTCAGGTAAAATGCCATGCCTGAACTTTGAGATAAATAAGTGGGGTTTGAGTTTGGGCACTAAATGGTTCGTCATCACTGCTTTAGGTGGTTTTGAGTGGAAGATCAAAAGGCTCTGCACAGAAAAAAAATGAATTTCCTTACCCAGAGGAGTACACTCATCCAGTAACACAGTAACAGAGTGTTTCTACAAGAATTAGAATCCTCGGTTCTCTGTATATTTCTTTCCAGCCTTTACATGATTATTGTTATCACTCAGCTTTGTGGAGGATCTTCATTTGCGCAGAGTACCCTCCAGGTATTTATCTTTATGAGGTGTGACGAGATGTCTTCCTCCAGCTTTTGTTCCATCTAATGTCTTCATGTTCATGATATCTTGGGTCACACCTAAGCTATTCTTCACTTTATAGGTCACATAAAAGGTACACAAACCTGTGGAGGCGCTCAACCCTTTTATGGCTGAGATTGCATTCACAACTTCACATGAGGTGATTGTATTTTCCACCAGAGGTGTGAAAGTGAGATGTGAGCATGTTGGTAGATGTTCTGTGGTTTCTTTTGCGTTGGCAAATGTTTATTTTGTTCTTTACTGATTTTAGATGATCCAGCACTGCTTACTGTGCAGGCAACGCTCCCACTTGTATGGGAAAACTAAAGATGGCTGGTGACCAAGGTATGACTAAAGGTAGCCGTACACAGCCCGATTTTCACCCGTTTTTGCGGCCGATCCCCAACCACCCGGCAGTTGCTCTGTCAAAAATCGGTGATCCGACATGCCGGTAAACTACTGACCCATCCTATTAATGTCTAAGTAATGTCTGGCACACCAATCAGCTGAGGGGCCGGCTGCAGCGGGATGACGTCATCCCACTGCAGTCGATCCCTTATCTATCAGGGCAGAATCGCCTCATGTATGGTTACCTTAAGGCTAGGTGCTCACAGGTTTTTTTCAGTGTTTTTGGTGCAACTGTGCCCTTAAAAAATACCCTGGCATCTGGAAAACCTCCCACACTGAACTGTCTTCTTCATATGTATTATCAACCCCCTGGGCTTTACCAGCTTTTCACACCATTTTTTATGGCACGAAAAGCTGATACACTGTACTCCGCTATGATTGCCGGCTCTCCCCCCAGCCCTCTACACACCGCCATTAGACACTGGCAGTGTGTGGGGAGAAAAGCGACGCTCCCTCTATTAACATATGGTAAGGGGCCACCATATAATGTTTTTCAGTGGTAATGGTGTAGTTTTCAATACACAGCAGGATCAGGTATTTTCCTGGCTGTCATTGTGAGATGTCAGACTTCCGCCTGGCTGTCACTAGGGATGGTCGAAAAATTAGCAGTGCGAATTTTTAAGTAGAAATTTCGACTTTTTCGCCGAAAATTCGCACAGTCGAATTTTGATGGGGTCATTTAGACTTTTCACCGAAAAAGTCGAAAATCAGCCTGATATTTCGACTGAAATCGAAATTTCTACGTAAAAAATAACTTTGCTTTTGATTTGCCGTGCCGCTATTTTGCATGCGAGTAGCGCCATTTCATTTAAAATTTTCGCATGCGGTAGTGATTGGAAAATTCGCATTGGCGAGAATTTGCATGGTGCTAGCTAATTTGTCAGCTTATTGCAAAGTCCCTGAAAATGGTATCCTCACAAAAATTGCTGGAGTT
>CM070032.1:16637611-16659730 GCA_036250615.1 Ptychadena robeensis
GAGGGTCTTTTCCCCCAGAGCCCCCCTAACGGGAGTTTAGGCAGGGATCCTTGAGGGGACCTGTTGACTTTTCCCGCCCTGCAGGGTGGCCAGGTCCTGCTTCCCTAATAACCCCCCAGGAGGCTGGGCGATGTAACACAGGAAGGTGTCCCTTTCAGGGGGGAAGTCGTGAGACTGAAAAGTCCAGTAGTACAAGGAGTAAAGTGGTCAGTGACAAGCGGGTGATCGAGGCTGGCAGCAGCAGATAGAAATAGTCGGTATCCCAGGCAGGGGTCGGCAAGGCGGCAAGCAGTTAATAGTCGATAAAAGGAGGCGGGGGGGTCGGGGGAGGCATGTGCGGCAGAAATAAGAATAGTCCGATAAAACAGGCGGGTTGGTCGAGGAGGCGTAGGCAAGAAAGAATAGTCGATTAGCAAGCAAGGGTCAATAACCAGAAAATAGTCACAGGGAATTCACAACACATCCACTCTCAAACTGTAATCCTACAAGCACTGAGTGCAAAGGGCTGGCTGGTTTATATAGGAAGTGTGCCCCAAGGTCCGCCCCTGTAGGAGGGACGGACACTCAGGAACACACCCCCGCCAGCCCTAAAACTCTGAGAGGGCTCGCAGCGCGCCTACGCGCATGCGCGGCAACGCGCCCGTCGCGCGCACAGCGCACGGAGCCCCTCCCGCGATCCAGCTGGTGAACAGCAGCAAGAGGCCCCCTCGTACCCCGAGTGAAACCGCAGGAAGGCCCACCACAAGGTACAGGGTTAGGGAGGCTAAGGTGGGGTTTCGCACAGACTAACCTGTCCGGATGGTCCAGGAATCCTGACACTAATAAGAAGAGCTTTTAATTTCTCAAATCACTTTCACTAACCAAAATAAAAAACAATTACAAACGATAAAGTTCTGACTTGATCTGACCAATCTGCCTTCTAATGGAAGAAGATTTTGTACAATTGTAATATTACGACTTGACTACTTGTAAAGGGATCACACTTTTGAGACAGGATAAAGCAGGGTAACACCTGCCTCTGAGTATACCCTGCATGACGTCATCACGCCACGCGGCTGTCAATATCAGAGAATGGGGAGAGCAGAACTCCTCTCCCCATATCCTCTCCTCAGCCGAGCTTGCCTGAGACCTGGGCAAAGCATCGGACAATCGCTGTAATTAATGGTCTCTTCCTTAGTACGGCTGTTTTCTAGCGGGAAACGGGACAAACAGCTATAGGGGAGATTATTGGGCAGCATCTGTTGCGTGAGCACGCACTGCGCCTTAGAATCCCTGCTCCTAGTACCCCCGTGCCAACCCGGGACCTGTGGCATAACAATTAGTCATACTTGATGGAAAGGGTTTAGCACTGGCTAGTCCTGCAGGCACTTTCACTTTTCACAGTTTTTCCAAGCTATAAGTGTTAATAGCATCCCTGAAATTCATAATTACAGGAGTAACTCACTCCCTAATTTATCTTTAACATCACAGAACAACTTCAGTTAAATTTTATGATTGATATGATGACCTGGATGAGTGACAAACAACATGCACTAAATGTCATCTAGCTGAAGATTTGCTTCCCCTTCACATAGTAGTCATGTACACATACAGTATGTGTATCTCACAAGACCCCTGCCTTGCTAAAGACACTGAGGGAAAGGGTGCTGGACTGTCCAAGCATGTCTCCAGACCTCAACCCTATTAAGCATCTGTTGGGAATCATCAGGTGTCACTATCAGTGAAGCAAGCCATCATTAGGCTGAAAAAACAAAACAAACCCATCAGAGACAGCAAAAACAACCATTTGGAACATTGTTTAAAACGAGGAACGCACCGGTGAGCTCAGCAACACCAAAAGACCCAGAAGACCATGGAAAACAACTGTGGTGGATGGAGAAGAATTATTTTCCTGGTGAAAAATACACCCTTCACAACAGTACACTCAGAACACTCTCCAGGAGGTAGGTATATGTGTGTCAAGTCAACAATCAAGAGAATACTTCACCAGAGTAAATGCAGAGGGTTCACCACAAGATATAAACCATTGGTGATGCTATGCATACCACATCATCAGTGAAGCTTGGTAGTGGCACTAGAGTGACAGGAGCAGGTGGGTATGGATGGGCATGAGTGTGTAATCGGGGAGGTGGGGCACTCCTCCATCTCTCACTAATTAAGTGTGGGTAGGGGAGCCCCAATCAAGGGGGCACCTTGGCATAACTGGGTGGGCCTGGCCTGTCCATGGAGCTGACCCTGGGTTGTAGTGTCCTAGCGTGGCCATGTATGGCTGCCAATGGGACTAGTTCTCTTGTATTTATTGATGATGTGACTGCTGACAAAAGCAGCAGGATGAATTCTGAAGTAGAGGACTGGTAGTTGCAGTAGAGGCCTGGCAGAGCATCACCAGTGATGTTTATGCATTCCAGACTTTAGGCTGTAATTGATTGCAAAGGATTTGCAACCAAGTATTGAAAAGGAAAGTTTGATTTATAATTATTATTCTGTCCCATTACTTTTGATCCCTTAACAATTGGAGGCACATATGCATACTGTTGTAATTCCTATGCCGTTCACCTGATTTGGATGTAAATACCCTCAAATGAAAGCTGACAGTCTGCACTTAAAGCACATTGTGTTTGTTTAATTCCAAATTCATTGTGGTGGTGTATAGCCCAAAAATTTTTGCATTGTGTTGATGTCCCATTATTTATGGACCTGACTGTATGTGTATTGTGAAATGACTGTAGATGTAATGTAGAACATGCTGATAAAGCATACAAGTACAGAATGTCACAGGAACGCCTTCTAACAGATAACACCCTTTGAAATCATTTCAGACATTACAATAAAGTTGGGATACAAATGTGTTGTAAACAAGCCAGTTTGTGATTCTGATAATCTCAGATAGGTAACAAAAGTCTCCTCAGCTCCGTCAGGGTTCCGATGGGGCTGAGGACACAGAACCTGTCTGCAGCTGCCTGCTTCTCTCCCTCAGAAGCTGTGATGGGGGAAGGGGGATGGGGAGGTACTAGCAGCTCCTCCCTCTCCCTTTGTGCTAGGCTGCAAGCTCACTGACAATCTGTGACCTCGCAGCCTCTTCTTACGGCCGGGTCCCCCTAGCTGCTTGGGCCCTGACGGCGGCCTGAGCAGCTAGGGGGACCCGACGGACAGTGCTGGCACACAAAGGGTGCCCAGCTGATTGTGACCCAATGTTTTGACCGATTGACCGCACGTGATGACATAGGCAATATTTAAATTCATGACATTTTGCAAATAATTCTACTCGATATTTGAGCATTGCAAAAACATATTTGCGATTACCTTCAAAATGAATGATCATCATGTGCGATTTATTTTTGGATTGCGGATATATATTCGCAATCCATGGCCATAAGCATCCCAATGCAGAATATCGTGAATATTGGAAATTGGGATTATCCGCTGCTATATTCGAGAAATTCTCAAATAGCTGATATTCACCGAATATATTCGCAATTCAAACATTCGAGCTCAACACTATTTATTAGACCTGCAAATGCCAAATCAGTTTCTTTTCAATACCGTTGTATATCCCAACAAAGTACCCAAAGCTGTATAGCGCAGTTCCTATGCCCATGATTTACAAACTAAGCATGCCCCACCAGCGCCAGGATGCCTAAACCAGAGTTAAGGCTACAGTCGGCTCAATATTTGAGCCGTCCGATGTTCCCTGCAGCAGCGTGATGGCGCCCTTACGCTGCTGTCAGATATCGGAGGAGCTTGAGAGACAGCTCTGCTCTCTCCCCAGCTCAGCCGATGCTTTGCATGGAGACCCGCGGTCTCTAGGCAAAGCAACAGACATCGGCCGTTTTTACGGTCATGTCCGATATGGCTGTTTGAGCGGGATTGATTCGTCCCACTTAAAAACATGGATGGCCGCATATTATATGGGCCAGATAGATGGCCGTGAGTGCGCACAATGCTCAAAACGACCATTGAACTGGCCCATATCTGCATGTCTGTACCCTGCTTTAGACACTAGAGAAATATAATCTGAGTTTTGTAAGAAATTGCCATTGCCTAATAATAAATAACTCTTGTGTTTGCTGTGATGACACTTTCTGCAGCTATGAAGGAAACAATGTGGAATGCAATGTCTGCCAGTCATTTCTCTACAAAGAAAACACCAATTACTGATCTTGGCAACAGGTGTATGGGATGATTGCCTAGCTGCTTGGGAACATGGACAATTATGGGGAGGTGCAGGGTGAGCGTTATATCATATCTATACGTTGGAAAATCTTGGCATGCCTTCTAGGACATTCATAAGAAATACGTGGAATTGTTGACTTGAACTCAGCTTATTGGCATCAACATGAAATGTTGAGATTGAGAAGGTTAGGACCTACTAGAGCATGTGTGCATTCAACAGGGTATGGTTGGCTTCTGGTGGGATTATCCAAATCACTAATCTCATGTAAGTTCTAACATGTTTATGTGATTTTAAAATGATGTTTTAATATTTTGAAACCACCTTGTTCCTTGTTCAAACATTACCTGGTATGAGTTTACCTGGTAAACTCTGTCACAAGGTTTGCTATGATTTAAAGCGGATGTATACTAAAAATCTTAAAGGTATATACACACTGCTCAAAAAAGATACAAAGGTAAGTCATCCTAGATCTGAATTTATGAAATATTCTTATTAAATACTTTGTTCTTCACATAACATACAACAGTTATTCATGGGAGACAAATGTATCAACCCATGGATTAAAGTGGATAAAAACACTACAAACTCATCCAACTTTGATGTAATGTCCTTAAAACAAGTCACATATATACTCAGTAGTGTCCTCCACATGCCTGTATGACCTCCCTACAGTGCCTGGGCATGCTCCTTATGAGGTGCCAGATAGTCTCCTGAGGGATCTCCTCCTACACCTGGACTAAAGCATCCCCCAACTCCTAAACAGTCTGTGGTACAATGTGGCATTGTCAAATTTTTGTGTTATTTTTTCAAGCAGTGTATATAACATTTAAGTTTGGCTAACCTGAGCCTGACAATCCTTAAATAAACATACTAAAGTACTGTTCCATGGCATCACGAAAGATTTAATATTTATCTGCCAGGTTTCTGGGGGTAACTTCAGCTGTGATACAATGAAAGGCCACTGGGGGCACCATATAATGGTTTTCAGTGGAAAAACCGCCAGTGTAGTTTTCAATACAGATTCGCGATCCTGTACTTTCTCAATTAGCACTGCTCTCAGACATGTAGGCTCTTCCACTTGGCCACGGTGCTGCATTATCAGAGAAAGAGGAGGGGATAAAAGGTTCATTCTGAATTTACCCAATACAGAACAGTGCCCTATTATTGGCACTTCTAGCAATAGAAGTATAAAAGTGGGTGGTGAGTCTGCTTTAACAAATGTATAGTTCACTGTTGTCACCATTGCAGTGTAGTGCCACTGGCAATGCAGGGTAATGTCCCCTTTAAGTGATTCTCTTTGGTCCCCAGGGTACTTAAGGGGAGGGTCAGCCCACCAGCGGATCTCAGCAGGAAGAAGTCTGATGGAGTGGATGTAACCGGGCATGTGATCCACCCTGAGAGTCAATACCTGCCTCAGTCAGGTCTGGGGAGCTGGGGAGCAAAATAGCACACACTCTTCCTCTACGCACTAGTTACATTTTTTGCATACCGTGTCCAATATCTACCCTTGCCAAGGTTCCAGTGGGGTGACAAGTGGTCCCCGCCACATGGAGTACAGACTAGGGCTGCTAGAGAGTTCGGCAGGTCCCTGCTGACCTGTGGCCAATTACCGGACAGTGCTGGCCTTTCTTCCCCTGGCCCCATGTGGGTGCAGTGGACTAAACTGTGGAGAAACTCTGGTTCTGGGACTATTGGGGTCACCCTTATTGTTGAACGTTTGTGGTTGGAAGTTTTAACTGGCACTTCCCTGTTGGGTCATTGGAAATAAAGCTTTGGTTTGCAGAAATTGCCTCCTGTCGTTAGTTGATTTCTGAACCTTACACCATCAATGTTCCAACCTGTTAGAGACAGAATGGGGCCATTATTTGGAGTGCATGTAAAAAAGAAGTTGCTGGAAATAGAGTCCAGGTGATCAAAAGCAGAGGAGCTACAAATGCCTGTGAGTTCTGGGTATTTAGTGAACAGCTAGATAATCAACTGTAAAAAGTTCTTACGTAAAGAGAGATGGAAAGATGAAACCATCTGCTTCTCATACACTGTTATAGCTGGTGGACAGGGATGGAGGAGAAAGGGCACTCGGATGGTTAATAGGGTGGGGTTTATTCAGAATTTTACTGGGACCACCAGTGCTAACATGTGCTACATCCCTAATATATATATACACCGTATGTATGCCTGGCCCTTACACATGTGTACTGTAGCAAAACATATGGAAGAAGAATACCTGTTTTGCATACGTCTGCTAGAAGTATGTAATGATGTACAGCAGTGTGTCGAGAGTTAATTCTCTGTGTAATTCTACATTTCATGTGTAAACATGCGGTCACACCCCTCAAACACCTTACATTGGTTATATATAAGTATTTCCATGGATATGCCTAGTGACACCTTTGCAGTGTGGGAACACATTTCTCAGAAGCATATACAACAATGGCTGTTTCCTTCATTTCTAGGTAACAACCCCACAAGGGAAGGAAACACTTTGCAGATTAAGGGTTAATCAGCCTATATGTTAGATCTGGCAATTTGTTAAACGTTCTTCCTTTGTGCATTGAAGTGAAACCACAGAACATGATATTCTTTCTTGCAGCTTTGTGAAGGTCCTTGTTGCTAGATACTGGATCCTGTGTAATGAGAATGGCACGACAGAAAAACCAGTTTGACTTGTTCTGCTCAGTGAAGAACATTAAACATCTTGCAAGCAGGTCAAGGGGCTGTTTCCTTATTTATCTTCTCTAAGATGTCAGGGTCAATGGTTCCTCCTCAAGAAGACGGATACTGTAATTCTAACTGTAAATAATACATATTTATATTTGTCCATCATATCATCACTCCCAACCTGCCCTTTCCATTCTCTCCATCTGATCCCCAAAAATGCTTCTCTCCAGCTTCTTCTGATCTGCCATATGGAACTCTCTCTCACATCATCATGTACAATTGTAGTGACCCGAAAAAGGGCCACATAACTGTATATAATGCGCTGTGTATTTTACTGTAAAGTGTTTTATATAGCAGGTGTGTGTCCCTTTAATGGCCACACTTGTTGTTTATCAGTTGCTGGAACCGTTTTGCAAGAACAGGGTAAATAGCTTTTCCCGCTATTTTTGCTCTCTCCTCCAAATGTAACAATTCTGTTCTGCCCAGTTACAGGCCTTATGCCAGACCCTGTCTGAGGTGATAAATAGCAGTTCCTCAGAACATTCTGGGCTTTTCTGTTGATGCTCCCCTATAGACCTGTAGCTTCCCTCAGTCGTGTCCCCAGACGAGTATCCTTGGATGAGGTGATCTCCTATGACCTACAGTGTGACACCCTGTCTGGACTGCCTATCGTGCTTCATGCCGGAGAGAGCCTACAGCACCCCTGGTAGCAATGCTTGGCAACGTTTATTCCCAAGTCTGAACCCCATCTCTGTCCTCTGGCGTTGGAACTGCATTTACATGCTCCTCAATAAACTGTAAATAGCCCCTACCAGCTGCGTGGACCTTCGCTTTATTGGGGTGAAAGCAGTGTTTGGTGGCCGGAGAGAGGGCATTCATCCCAAAGTACCTGGTCGTGTAGGTAGCACACTACACTGCTCCTATGCTACACTACACAATGTATATGACTCGGGCAGGCCCAATACATAGGACAATGTGTTATGGCCAAGTACTTACACTCCAAAACTTTATACCAATACCTTAAATTAAATAAATTACACAATGACACTCATTTAAATATTGCAAATAATAAACCACAGCTTTAATATTTTTCTTTAATTTCTTTAATTCACAAAAAATGTAATACATAATATATTACGGTATCAAAAGAAAAGTTCCCTGACAGTGCATCCAACTATATCACCTGTACTAGCCACTACCCGTACCATCCCTTCTAGCCACCAGCCCCTTTTTTCCCAACTCTGTGGGTACATAACCCAAGTGCCTCATTCCAAGAATACTTAAATCACCAAAGACTGTCGCCATTATAACCTGGATCTGGATCTCCATTTTATATTATAAAGACTTTTAATAAGCCAAAAGGGTACCAATTACCCAAATTATCCAAGGTTTCCTTGACTGTAGGACTGGGACCTTGGCGACAATGTTTGCCCCCCAACTAAACCATAATAAATAAAAACACAACACCACTTCTTTGGAAAATTGTTTTTCATATATTGTGGAAATATATTTTTGATACAGTCCACAGCTTAACCTCCCTGGCATTCCGGGAAAAGCCGCCGAATGGGAGATCGCTGCTGAGTACACTGTACTTCATCATAATTCCCCGCCCTCCCTCTACACAATGTCGGCATCAATTCAGAATGGGAAAAGCAGCACCGCCTCCCTTACCGATGACACAGAAGACTCAGGCCCAGAAGGTATCCGTGAGCCTGCAGCAATGCAGAATCGCCGCAGGTTCACGGAAAACCGGCGACTATGCCTGATTGCCCAGTTTCATTTTCCTGGCACTGACAGGGTTCCGACATGCTGTGACATGAAGAAAAAGATATGACAACAGGAAAAGACATTAAACACAGAAAACAAACATATTAAGGGAGGAAGGGTGGGTAAACTCCTTGATTCAAAGAGGCCATCCCTTCCTGTAAGCCCCTCTAATAACACTACCCTACTCCCTCCTCTTCCTATCCCAACTCCTAGATCCCTACCAATCCTAGCTCCCTGTCTCCAGTCAAGGCGCCCTCCCACTTAGCCTCTCTCTCGTTCCCTTGCTAAAATTATGGGGTTTGTTAAGGGACCGCCATGCTGGGACAAACAACTCTGCAACCTGCAAAAAATTAGATGAATAACATTACATAACTACATATGCATAAAAACCCAGTAGGTAGCAGAAAATTAGGACGGGAGGAAAGGATTGATCCTCAATCCATTTCTTCCTTTACCGGACCTCCCCTATTCCTTCCACTAAACTCCACCCTTTACCTGAAACCACCTTAATGTCACCATCTCCACCACAAAGCCCACCTTCCACAATACTCTTTCCTCCTTTTCCTTCTGGTTTCCCTGTCAGGGTGCATAGCATACTTCCTGTATATGGGAAGACAACCAGCATCCACCCACATCCCGGATCGCTGGAGGGTAAACAGTAGTGATGAGCGGCATAGGCAATGTTCGAATTCGCAATAATTCGCGAATAATTCTACTAATATTCGATTCCATATTCGTGAATATTTGCATTTGCGAGTGCATTTTTAATAAAAATTATATTCGCCTCTCAATAACCTTCAAAATGAATGGTCACATGAGCTATTTATTTTCGCATTGCGAATATATAAGTATCCTGTAATCATCCCAATGCAGAATATCGCGAATATTTGAAATTGCGAATATCCACCGTGATTACTTTATTACGTGTTTACTTCCTGATCCTCTTAATCCTCAGCACTGCATCCCGGTATCTCTCCTGACTCCACGGCTTCTGACCCCAGGCTTGTTAATTGGACTTCCCTCACTCTTGAACGTATTGTACCACGTATTGATTCAGCAAGCCATCTTGCACGGGTACATTCTAGGGACCGCAACCTGGGGATTACCTGCAGCCAAATCCAACTCCCTTCGCGGGGAGCTCTGGTGAATACCAGGTAGTCCCTCAAACTCTTCGCCCCGGATAGCACCCCTGCCAATCATGTGTAGCACTGACACACGTAGGTGCTGCTGTGTGAAATGGGACAATATTCAAGCGGGTCTCACTATCCAGTGACACCAATTCAGCCTCGCTGACACTTTCTTCCCTTGGAATCTCTGATGGCCCAGCCCTTTCACCAGTAGCAGCTCTGACCAATTTAGACACCTTTGCAGATTCCTTTCTGTATTCTCTCCCAATAGTTCTTTCAGTAGCACTTGTATAATTGAACAGGCCTCTCTGTATCCTCTCACAATAGTACTCGCAAAAGCAGACCTCTCTGTATCCTCTCACAGTATATCTTCTTTACTGAACTCTTATGTGAATGGGCCTCTCTGTATCCTCTCACAATAGTACTCGCAAGAGCAGACCTCTCTGTATCCTCTCACAGTACATCTTCATCAACGAACTCTTGAATGAACTGGCCTTCCACTTCCAGCACCCCAGTAACCGCACTTTAAGCTGGCTTCCTTCACACTGACCTCGATTGCTATGTCCTCGCAAGGCACACACACACCTCAGGTTCCAGTGACTCTCAGGATCCACCTCTGGACAGCAGCTTTTCTCCTGCAGGTTACTCGGCAGTGGAGACAATTAGGCCTTGACTTGTAGCAGCGCTCAGCACCATCTCTCAGC
This sequence comes from Ptychadena robeensis, assembly GCA_036250615.1. Lineage (NCBI taxonomy): Eukaryota > Metazoa > Chordata > Amphibia > Anura > Ptychadenidae > Ptychadena > Ptychadena robeensis. Next base: position 16,648,042 of record CM070032.1, read on the forward strand.
CATCACACCAGGGCAAGCAGCCCCTGGCCTGACACACAGCAACACATCCCAGGGCCCCAGGAGGGGACACCCCAGGGAAGAACTCCTGAGCAGAGGTGATCACTCCTATTTATAACATCTAGCACCCCCTACCAGAATCTTCTATCTCTGGGCAGATTGAAAGTATCACTTCTGCACAAAGCTCTGTCAATCACCAAATAGATACTGTACATTTTCTCCCTCCCCTGTCTAGGCAGCTGTCCCAGCTAGCAAGCAACCTCTAGAAACACAGTTAACCCCTTGAACACTAGTCACCTCTACCAGAGGGGCTACACTAGCAAGTTGGTCCAGTGGGTCCACGCCCTTGATTCACCGGTGTCACCACAGCCCTGGTGTCACCCGCCGTGACAATGACAAAGGAAACACAAAGGGCAGAGTCTCCGTAGAACGGTATTTTTACTAGGTGCCCAGAGATCGAGTTTGAACTGATAATATGTACCCTTCCCTGGTTCTTTGTTTGACTCCATTGATTGACCAATGATAAATAATAAACTGCCATTTTTAATGATATACTTATTTAAGACCTAATGACATCATCAGTGTGTATCTGTCCTTCAGAAAGTCTTAGTGGGTGGAAGGAGCCATTGAGGCTATGCTGGACATAGTTTAATTCCTGAAAGGCAAATAGTTGGCAGCAAGACCAGGAAAGAAAGAACTAGAGGATACAGCTTGTCCATTGGACGGTAAACAATAGTTTGTCTTGCTGCAGCTTGTAATTCGCACTGTGAAATCCTCTTACTGTTACTGTGAAATAAGGAGAGGATTCTCTACAACTGAAAAGTAAGTAAATACCAGCCCCCTCCTAATAAAACTAAATGTTCCCAGGATCTATTTGTCAGTAAATCAAAGTGATTGTTAGGAAAACGTGTTTTTAAAGACTCCTAATGATTGTTTGAGTTAATTGCAAAGGCAATGACCATAATATTGTCACCAATTGCTGGAGGAGAGGCCTGTGGCAATAAGGATGCGGTATTTTCACATACCTGTCAGCCCTCCCATTTTGGCCGGGAATGTCCTGTTTTTGTATGTGGCTTTCCTGTCCAAATCCCAATTTCAAGAAATCCCGGATATTTCATGGATTCTTAAAATCGTGCTTATTTAGCAGGGAGAGGGTGTTACACACATTATCAGCAAAAGCGGGGTGAGACATTAGCCGGAAGAGTAACACCCTCTTCCTGCTAAATCAGTCGAGAGGTAAGCCCAGTACCGAAAGTGACATCACTGGAACACAGAAGAAGCATAATCTCCATACCGGAAGTGTCAGATCTTGAACCTGTGACCAGCAGCATTCCGGGCCCACTAGGCTGTCTGCCCTCCTGGATCTCCCTTGCTCCAGCCTTGCCTTGCTAATTGCCATGATCTCCTGCACCTGCTACTTCCTATTTATATCCTGCACCAGGTCCTTGCTGATTATTGTGCTTTCGAGCTCTGATCTAGCTTCATCTTCTGCATCCTCTCTGCTACTAATACCGAACTCCTGCTGCCGACCCTGAACCGACTACCGACCATTCCTCTGCCTTCTCCGTTTATCTGAACGACAACCGCTGCCGACACGGACTGTCTCACTACTCTGCTTGCCGCCCGCCTCGACTCTCTGTCTGTTATCCCCCTACTATGTCTCCTGCGGCCCTTGCCACTGGACTCCACTCCACCTTCCAGCCTGGTGTCCTCCTACTCAGATGAGCCAGATAGGACACTTACAGGAAGTGACATCACTGACATCACTTCCTGTATGTCCCTTGTGTTTGTTTGTTTTTTAAGTTGACAACTATGTATTTTTATGAACCTAAAATAGTGAAGATAAATGCATTTTTAATGCTGGAAAAAAAATCATTTAGACATTTATAAAGTGTTAAAAAAAGAATATATACAAATAATCAATAAGAACAGTGATAAAAAGTAAATGCAGAATAGTGAAAGTCCGGAAGTCCAATGTAACATATCTCTGGGGGTCTAAATCGAATGTCCTTTCCATGGAACTAGATGTGTACTGTTTCCAAGAAATCCTCATGAGTTTAAAGTGGTTGAGCTTGCCTTGTAATATGGTTGTTAACTGTTAATTTGTCATAATCCTGGAAAGTTCAAAAAAGAAATAACTGACTTTTCCCCACAATCTTTACGCTCTGACTTTCAAATCGAAAGCTTTGATATTCAAAGACCTTTACAAGTAAGTCCAATGTCAATCACGTCACGCAGCATGATCATTCGGGATTAGTTCCAAGCAACAATATTCATTCACCGAACCCTTGAGCTAAAATGACAGATTGTATTTGGTGCTATGAAAACACATAACATTTATGAAAGCTGTGTAGTTATTGGTCATTCAGAGTCAGGGTTAGGTGGGGGAACATGGTGAGCGATAAAACCTTGATTGGTAAGCGGCAAAACTGAGGAGATGGCGTCATGAAGAGATAATCAAGAAAAGGGCAAGTTGAGGTGCCCAAGGTCCATAATAAAGATGTTTGATTGGCACATAATTCATAGAAATGGAACAGAAAAAACAAACTTCAATGCATGTTATGATGGCTAATGGCCACCTCATCAACATGGGTGTGATAATGTCTCTCATACAGTAGCGCTTCTGAGTTCTCATGAGACAAATGTCTCTACGGACATTTTTAAGCCTATACTGACAAAGTGCCCATCTGCCACGAGCAAACACATTGAAGGGTGTATATTTGTTTGATTTCTAGGATTTTTGCACCAAGAAAATATTCTTCTCATGAACCTTGGGTAACTCATGTGGTCCCTTTTTCAGGTTATCTCATGGACTTTGAAAACCTCAGCTTGCCTTTTTCTTTGGTTATCTCTTCACATGACCATTTAACCACAGAGCTGCATGACCAAAGATGGGGATAGTTTCAAACTCCCCCTATAATTTTAGGTTCTCCAGTACTCTGATATTCAGCGTGACACTCCTACATATTAGGAGGTACTCCTGAGCAGGCAACCTACATATTATTTTATCATAATTAATAACCCCCTGAGTGTTACAGGCTTTTTGCGCCATTTTTTATACACTGTACTCTGCTGCGATTGCTGGCTCTCCCCCTGGCCCTCTACACACCGCCGGTGTCAAATAGATGCCGGCTGTGTGTGTGGAGAAAAGAGGCGCCCCTTCCAATAACATGGAGGTCTAAGACTAAGACGCCGAAGACACACAGCCGGAAAGGCTCTGTGTGCCTGCAGCTCTGTAGAAGTGCTGCAGGCACACGGAGAGCCTGCGGTTTTGCCCGATCCCGGCACAGGCGCAGTTTGATTCATGGTCCAACTGCACCTGTATTGGCTTTGGGCATAACGCCAAGGAGGTTAAGTGGCAACATATTACACAGCAATTCTCAGAGTCATTTTGCTTATTGTCTCTCAGAGAAGCTCACAATCTATAGTCCTTACTAAAGTCATATGCAACTGTTATAGTCTGAGGTCAAATTAACACATTTTTTTTGGTGAAAGACAATTAAAGCAGATGTACACTCAATATGTAAAAATCACATATGTAAAATTAAAGTTGGACTTACCTTTGATCTGGTATGATGGTGCCGCAGTCCTAAAATAATATACTCACCTGCTGTTCCGTGGAATTGTTTAAGCGCTTCCATATTTATTCACCAGGCTTCCAAAGGTTAACTCTGGGTGCAATATATATACTGTAGACACTGGTTTTCTATGGGAATTTTCCTCAATTTACTCTCAATGACGAGCTGAGATCACAGAATTACCCGACAAACACTTCGCTCTTGTGACATCTTGCCGCCGCTATATGTAATCAGGACCAGGAAGTGAGGGAGGGCTGTGGGGGATCTCTTAAATGACTCCTTACAGGTGCATTTGTTTGTTTATTTTTATGCTTTCCTCCTTATTATCGGCACTTCTAGTGCCATATATGTAATGATCATTTTCTGGTGGTAGGTCCGTTTAAACATACCAGCATGTGTCAGAGGAGACCAGAGTACCTGGAAGAAACCCACACAGGCATGGAGAGAACATGAAAACTCCTTGCAGATAGTGAGAAGACACAGATTCAAACCTGCTATCTCAGTGATGCATGGCCAGAGTGCTAGACACTAAGCCAAGTTACGTTGTTTCATACAAAAATATTTATATATATATATATTTGACAATGCTGTCTCCTGCTCTCATATGTATTAATACATGAACAACGCAGCACACCTACTTGTATTCTCTCTTCTACTTTACCTCTGTTGCGCACAGCCTGAAAGAGGCTGATTCTAAGTCAAGTTCAGTACATTGCTTGAATTGAAGAAAATGTATTGCATTATGTATTAACGGATACAGAGCTGCATTTTTTGTGTTTATATTCTGTGTGTGTCTGGAATTTAGCCTTAGAATCCCACATGATAACCCTGGTGGTTCCAATGCTCAAGGACCAGCAATGTTACATTGGGGATGGGGAGAGAGACCTTAACCTTGAGTACGCTTTAACTATGATTAATTCATAGCTGAAACCGACGGGGAGAAAAATGAAAGCATATATAACCTGCTCTAAACTTATAATTAAAACTTTTTTCGACATGCTTGGGGAAAAAAAGGTATTGATATCTGTGGATTAAGCTTAATAAACAGAGAACAAGCATTTTCAGCAGCAAACATTAAAGATGGCAGCATTTTGATGAATCTGAAGCAAAAACCCAAAAGCTAGCCATACATGTGTCGATTCCATGGACGATCGATCACCCATCCGATCAATTCCGGCGAGGCCACAGGGGATCGGATGGGCGATCGCCCAATTAAGCCTGTCCCTACCACCTTGGGCCAACGATTCCTGGACGATTCCGTGCCTGATCGATCACACAAATGGCAACTCCCCTTGATGTGTGCTGAATCGGATCAGAAAGACCAGCATGTTGGTTCTCTGGCAGATCCGATTCAGGGGGCCATGTCGATCAGGCGGGGTCGATCGGGCAAGGTGGGCTGCACTCAATTCTTAGCCGATCGATCGGCGTGCACGCGCCCGGTGATCGATCGGCCAGGAATCGTGTGCAGAATCGTCCCATGTATGGCCACCTAAAGGGACCTACATGTTTTGTTATCCCCATTGCTTCAGATATTGACTTTTTATGAAATGTTTTTTATAGTACAAAATCTATAATGAGGAAATTAATCCAACATTGAGAAACCTTTAACTCAGTGGTTCTCAACCTGTGGGTCGAGAACCCCTTGGGGGTCAAACGACCATTTGACAGGGGTTGCAGAGTTCTCTGGAAGCATCAGAGCTGCCTCCTGAACTTAGGAGGGATGGGGTGTTATGCAGCCCTCCCTCCCTCCCTGGGGGTGGGAAAATACAAGGGAGGGGTATTACACTTACCTGATCTTACCCGGAAGAGACGTAGCCGCGTGTCACTTCCCGTATTTGAAACACGGAAGTGACACTCTGCACCCGCCTCCATGTTCCAAGTACAGGAAGTGACACTTTGCGATGTCACTTCCGGGGTCATGGATCTAAAAAGATTGAGAACCACTGCTTTAACTCCTTTTGTGTAATTTACATAATTGCTCTTTATGATTCCAGGTAGTCCTGGTTGTGATTGGGATGGATGCTGATAATACTGGGGACTGTCCTAGGGTGGTGCGCAATGAAATCCACCTGTAAAGAACGGATTGGGTGTTATGGTTCCCCCCCCCACCTCCCCCCCACCAGCTGTGTCAGCTGTGTATCTGGAAGTTGCTTCAGCTTTCCAGTAGTTAAGATTCCTGCCACCAAGTAAGAAAGCATGAGGAAGGTAAGTACTGTTTTTTTGGACAATAAGACGCACTTTTTAACCCCCAAAATTGGGGGAGGAAAGTGTCTGCGTCTTATGGTCCGAATATGCAACCACCCGTGGCCGATGATCGCAACTTGGCTCCCCGCCAGCTCTCCCCCAGCAGATAGGATATCGGCTGTGTGCAGATCTCCCATCTGCTGGGAGAACTATGGGAAGCTGTACTATATTGGTTATATTTGCAGTGCCCCGCAGATATAGCCAATGCAGAGTGTGTGTGTGGAGAGCTGCGCTCGCTAGCAGCTTCCTCACACACGCAGCAGAGAGGAGACAGGGAGATAGGTGTGCTGATTTCCCCTCCCTCCCCCCGTGTGTGAGGAAGAAGAGATACCAAAGTGTGCTCTCTAGTGACACCATATTTGTGGCTGAAAAGGGGTACTGCATGAGATTTTTTCACATCCATCTAAACCCCAGGTGCCCAACCTGCGGCCCTTTGGGTGTTGTTCAGTGGCCCCCTTCAGTCCTCTTCTTGAATCATAGATTATGTGCCCCATAGGTATCATTAAAGGCTTTGTGCATTACCATTGTACAGTGTTCTCTAATGCTTGTAGCATAAATAAAAACAAGTTTTGTTATAAACATTAAAAAATAATATCTTTTAGCTCTGCCTGCTGTCATTATTGTTAAACAAGATAGTAGAAATTGAAAATATTATGTGTGGCCCTTTAGTGATGCTGAGGGCCGCACTTGTGGCCCTCTATATCAACTCAGTTGCCCACCACTGATCTAAACACATTACGTTTTTTTCTGATTTCCTGCTTTAAAAACTGGGTGTGTCTTATGGTCAGGTGTGTCTTATAGTCCGAAAAATACAATATGTTTTTCTTTTTTTGTGTAGTAGTTCTCCAGGATCTGAACTGCTGACAGGTAAGTAATGTGCCAGTTTAATGTATGTGTTGTTTTTTCTTCATTTTTAGTTTAAAACCGCTTTAGGCATTATCTGAGGAAAGCCTGGTTCTGGGGGGTTAACTTTTCTCACTCTGTACATTTGTACTTGATTGTTTAATAAAGATGGTCAATGAGATGCTGCAATTTTAACCTTAGCAAGCAAATTTAGGCAAACTGTATGCAAATTAAAACGAAGGCACTCAAGTGCAGTGACTGTTGTACTCTATTTGCTCTGTTTCCGTCTGCATACAATTAACATGTTGAGATTTTAGCATCTCCTTGACCATCTCTTGTTGGTCATTAAGTTGTCTATAACTGGAGAGAAAATTCTGACAAAACCACTGTAATTCAGGATAAAGTCACCCTGTAAAGATAGGAAACTCTTTAAAATTTGTCTTGGTGTATATGTCAGTAGAGAAGGCTTGACCGTATATTTTCCTGAGCTGTAAAGGAAAACTATTGGCATATACATATACAGAAGACATATACGAGTTAGAAGAATTATGGCTTAGGAAAAGCATTGACGGAAGAACGATGCCAATTACCATATATCATGATCCTTCACTCTCCATTGCATCTAGCAGAAGGGAACTATTATGGAATTATTTTGTGCCATCTCATCATTTTGGGGGCCGAGCAGTGATTCTCGTATTTCACCTCCCCGCAGCTCTCCAAAGGCCCAACTACAGAAATTATAGATTGTAAATTTGTATGCTATAGAAGATCCACAGAAGCACGACCCATGATTCTCCCAGCATATGGCCTGTTATGTAACTCTATGTGTCCCGCTGTCATCTGTTCCATTTCTCTGTCTTCCTCCGACAACATCTGCTTTTCATATATAAATCCACAGTATATCTTATTAATTCATTTTACAGCAGGGTACAAATAATGTGATACAAAATGGCGGTAAAGACGCAAAGAAGTAAGTGCTAATGAACAGTGTTGAGTTATTCTAATATATTCGATGAATATCCATCATTCAAGAATTTGCAATATTTGGATATTCGTCATATTATGCTTCAACATTGTTTATGGGCATACATCGTGCATATTTGTGCGAATGGATACGTACAATACGCACAATGCTCGTACTGGCTAAGATCACAGAATGAAGAAGAGAAGCTGTAAAGCTGGTTCGTGAATCTTTGTGCACAGCTACACGCAATGTAAGGCAATAGAGTACAGTACAGAATCGAATTTTGAATGTTCCTTTATATATTTGTAAAAATAATTTGCCACTCAATACTACTAATGAACTATTCATACCTGTTTCCACTACTTTCTTTCCAATGATCCTCCAATGTGGTGTTGGTTATGTATAACAGATGATGAAACCGCCATAAAGACCTTATAGGAGAGGAACTCTGTGCAGCATATTGACAACACATGTTGTTTCACAGAGTGGGCAAATGCACAATTTGTCCACTCTGACTACAGGAGTCTAATAAGTAGAGATGGTCAATAATAAGCATAAAATAAAACATTTGGATGTATTTAACATGCAGACTGCAATTCTATGTGATTTAAAGGCTTAGTCTTACACTGGGCGTCCTATGTGCGTCATTATGTGTGCAGGGTGCCCAGTGGGTGGTACAGGTACGCTTACAATACTCAGCAGAAAAACAATGGGCATGTATTGAAGGCATTACTGGTCATATCCATTGATCCATTTTCAATGGACACATACTATGCGTACTAGTCCCGCATTGTGTTGTGTAAAAAACATGGTGCTCCACATCATAGCCCATAGAAAACTACGAGCAGGGTCTTCCCCACACCAAAACTCCTCTTCCTGTTCTTCACACAAAAGTCCCTCCACCTAGGGCTTTCTTAGCAACTGACATCAGAATATTTTGAAACTAGAAACATCTTGGGTTTCAATATTACATTTGTGCATACATGTGCCTTGTGTCACCTTTCTTAACCCCTGTGCCCCAAATCTGTAATGCGTCTGGGCACACAATCACTACCAAAGCAGAAATCCAGGTAACAGTCTTTATTGGGTATTCTAAAAAACAAGACAAGGGTCGTATACTAACATCAGTCCAAGAAAGTAAGGTATAAATGGATTAGGCAGGAGACCTGGTCAGGAGAAATCCAAAGCCAGGGCGAGGAGAGTTCAAACATACTCCAAAATCAGGCCGGACCAGTTCTACCAACAAGACATTTGCAGACTGACAAATAGCAAACACAGAAGCACACCCAAGCAAACTGCTATACAGGGGCTATAAAATGAAATCCGGCCGCGGGCAGCACTTCCTTCTATAGAAATTAAAGCTGGCCACCTGTGTCTAACACAAACAGCTCCACTGTGATGTCAATCTTCTATTGTGGTGGTTCTTATATTCTCCAAAATACGGTAAGTTAAAAATGACGTTGAAATTCATACTTGACTTTGAACTTTAATTATGCAAAAACTACTTGTGCTAGAGCATTGCTTTTTATAATATTCCCACAGCCCTTCCCTACAATTTTGGTGATGATACAATGTTGAGGGGCTTTGCAATAAACTCACAAAAATTTGAAAGTCAAAAAAAAAGTGAGCAGAAATATTTAATGTGTCTATTTTATAGAATATGTTCTGTGACAACTGTCACAATTACTGATACCCATATCTTTGGTGAGATTTCCTCTCATTTCTTTTGCAAGACATGAATTACATATAGATGTTCTTTGCCCACACTGAAAACGATAACCTGATAGGGTCTCTGCCTTACTCTGTCTAAAAATAAAAATTGTTAAAGTTCTGTTTTGGCTCTTCCTTTGTCATGGCATAGTATAGTCAGTATTTTAAGTATGAATTAGGTCACAATACTTTGTGTCCATAACTACAGATTGGCTTAACCTCCCTAGCGCTCACCATAGACTAATGGAATTTTTTTATGTTGAAGGACTGGAACTTCCCAAAATATGTCCGTACAAGGGTCTAGTAGGCACCCTGAATATAATAATGTTAAAAAATAAATGTAAAAAAAAAATAATAAAAGGTATCATCTGAATGATAAAATCTCTAAAATACTTATTTGGTATGAAAGATTTCAACAGTATGTATTCATATTGAGGTTTTGTTTATAATCAATTTTTATTACAATTGGAAATGTGTCTTGCGTTTTTTTTTTACTTTGTATTGTATGGATACAGATATCACTCTATCCAGTACAATTCCCTTTGGCAATCTCTCTCCTCTGGTGTGATGAACACACCAGGGGAGGGAGGGTTAACTTCAAAGGCCACATCTGGGAATTTGGCCACATCTGGGAATCTGTTTGTCAAGCGATTTACATTTGGATCTCCCACCACCCCTGCCCCCCCGCCATGTGACGTCACCAATCAGAGCCACCGTGAATAACAGTGAGTATGCGCTGCCGGGGCTCTGATCTTCACCAGACAGCTCCCTCTCGTCCAGAGCAGTACTGACAGGACAGCGCTGGATGAGACGGTGCTGTCAGAAGCGCTAAGGGGGTTAAAAAGTAGAGATCATATACAGTTCCTGACAAAAGTCTTGTCACTTCTCTATTTTGTAGAAACTCCTGCTATTAACCTGACTTTAAATAAATCAGTTGGTGCTAGAAATATCTCATATGAAAAGCTAAGGCCCTCCCAAATGATGATGTTTAATGCACTGAAATAAATTAGTTTCACTGAAAAAAGATTTGTCATTTAATCAAGACAGAAAGGTCAAATTTTGGCAAGGCAAAAGCCAATTTGAGTCAATTTGACTGTAAATACAACAATATGTCAGCAAATGAAGTAATGGTGCTGTGAGATCCAAATGTGATATCTTGTATGACTGCCATGAGCTTGAAGGAGAGCATCCATGCGGTTTGGCAAGGATTCATACAATTTATTGATGAAGTCATCAGGAATAGCAGAGAAAACAGTCTTGCATGCCTCCCAGAGTTCATCAATATTCTTTGGTTTCGTCTTCCATGCTTCCTCTTTCATCCTACCCCACATATGCTCAATGATGTCTGGTGACTGGGCTGGCCAATCCTGGAGCATCTTGATCTTCTTCGCCTTAAGGAACTTTGATGTGGACATGGAAGTATGCGATCCATCCATCCTGCTGCAGAATTTGGCCTTTTTATGGTTGGGAATATAAGAGGTAGCTAAGATTTCTTCGTATTTTAGACAATTGATGTTGCCTTCCACCCTGCAGATCTCTCGCACACCCCCATACTGGATGTAACCCCAGACCATGATTTTTACACCACCAAACTTTACTGTTTTCTGGGTAAATCTCGACTCCATGCGGGTTCCAGTAGGCCTCTTGCAATATTTGCGGCGACTGTGGTGTAATTCAACAGATTCATCTAAAAAATCCACCGTCTTCCACTTTTCCAGCGTCCATCCTTTTAGCAGGCTCTGGGCCTTGGCAAATGCAACATGTTTTTTCAATTGTCCTTTGTTTAGTGCCGGCTTATGGGCACTGATTCCACCATGGAGGCCATTTCCAGACAGAATCTGACAAACTGTTCTGGTTGACACAGGGACTTCAGGTGACCAGGTCTCGTGGAGCTCTGCTGCAGTGGAAAATGGGCTGGCCTTGGATTTTCAAGCCAACAAACGGTCCTCTCGAGCAGTTGTCTTGAGGGGTCTGCCTGACCTGGGCTTGTCAAAAACTTCTCCAGTCTCTTCAATTCTTTTTTTTTATCCTCTAACTTGATGCTGAGACACAGTGAAGGTGTCTGCTACATCAGCAGTGGATCTGGTCTTCAGCCTCTTGATAATCAACACTTTAGTCTCAGGGTAAATCTTAGGCATGTTTGCAGAGGTCTAGTTGCAGTTGATTTGAAGGTCTAGTGTACTGGGTTTCTTTTATACACACCTGGGACAAGGTGACAACACTTATGTCTTGGCAAAAACTTACTCAATGGGCTTTACCAAGCTGTGAATATTAGAATACCATATTTTTCAGACCATAAGATGCACATTTTCACCCCTAGAATTGGGGGGGGGGGGTGTCTGCGTCTTTTGGT
>CM070032.1:16659830-16673316 GCA_036250615.1 Ptychadena robeensis
ATTGAATATTGCATTCATTGAATCCATTGCATTAACCCAATTGATGTGAAAACTTATTAAGGTATTTTTTTCTGGTTTTCCTGCCCTAAAAACTGGGTGCGTCTTATGGTCCGGTGCAGCTTATCCGAAAAATACGGTACTTTTTGTCAGTTTTATTTTGCACTAAAACACTGAAACTTTTGTCAGGGACTGTACTTTTCTTTCTAAAATAGACATATCAGTTTACATAACACACACCATGGTTCATAAATACATCAACAATATTCTGTGTGTTAAATTGAATGATGCCATCAGGAAATTATAGAAAGTACATTTTCACAATCGTTAGTATTTCTGGAAAGCACTGACAAGAATACAATGATGTGCCAGGTCTCTTCCCAGCACTAATATACTGATGTTGCAATATAAGTCTCACTCTAAGAGACGCATTGATTTGTTCTCTAGTAAGCAGAGGCTTGACATCACATGGTGTTTACATATTCAACAATAGAGATGGTCAATGTGATATTAACATTTTTACAGAAGCATGCAAATTGTATGGGACTTTTGTATTTTATTGGCGGTTTCATTCGGCGTACAGTTTGCATACATTTGCGTACTGTGCCCTTAAATTCTTTGCCCCAAGAGACCCCGGGGTAGGAAGGATAAAAAGCTTTAGTCCAGACAGGGGAGGGGCGATCTGGAGGAGTCAGTACTGATGAGAAAGCAGTACCTGGTCTAGAGATCCACCCATACTGCGTGCAGGCAGCTGGTAGACTCAATAGCACGCATCCCGTGGATAAGACCAAGTTGCATGCAGTTTGGGACACATTGGCATCATCATAGATACCCAATTTTAGTGGGGTGGCGTTACCCATGGGCATCCAATTGGTGGCGACTGGTGGCGTCTTTCCTGGCCCTTTCTTTCTGCAGAAGAGACTGGTGGTCCTCACCCTTCTTTTGGGAGTTATTATTTAAACCATTGAAGACACTGCATCCTATTTGAGACTGGCTAACTTGTTGCATTTCTGCTGTCATGTTGTCCTGCTCATAGTTCAGCTTTTTTTTTTTTTTTTTACATATTAAATGTCTATTGAATTTTTACAACAAAACATAGCAAAAACAGCTAAACAACAGCAATGAAAAAAAACTGGAATACAAAACAGAACAAGCACAGAGCAAGTAAACTTAATTACACTTGGGGTGACAGAGTGGCTATACCAGGGGAGCAACCGTCACGGTTCATTGAGGGGTAGCAGGCCTAGGACCTGAGAGCCACACACACTGGTGACGTGGTCTATGACCAGACCAGTAGAGAGCTACACTCATAGTTCAGCTTTTAACCTCCCTAGCATTCATAACGAGCCCAGCGTGTCAGGAATTTGTTTGAAAAACAAAATCCATACAAGCTGGTCTCCCATAAAAGCTGCATATCCCTGGAAAGCTTCGGCCCCAGCATTTATGGGATTCCTGCGTTCATAGTGACGTGGAAGGCACGGGGGGTCCATAAACCACATATGATATCCCCAGAAAATATAGATATTAGACAAATGTCAGCTCACCAGGGTTAGAAAATTAATCAGAGCCTTTAAGTATAGTATAGTGCATCACATGGATGACTCACTATTTATTGTGTAGATAATTTTTTTAGGTACAGTTGTTTATGTTTGTGTATGTGATTGTGGTTTTCACATACAAGCTTCTTTTTGTTTTCTTTTTTTTTTTGTTTTCATTTTGTTTGTGTCCATACATGCATACAATGTAAATGTATAGGGGGGGGGACATTAATATTTTAATCATTATGCATTTCAATAGTTGTTAGAGTAAAGAGATGGTTGAATGTTTTTTATTAAAAAATTAAAAACCAATTAGTTGACTTTGTGAGTTAATTCCAACATAGTATCATCACCAAAATTGACGGATATATAGAGAATGGTTGTGGGAACATTACTACATTTCACAAGTTGTAATTTTAACTTAACTGTGAACTCATTCTATGCAAAAGTAATGTATATTTGTAAGGTTCCTCTACATTAGTGGGAGGACAAAGTAGACGTCTGGTATTTTAGTAGTAGTGCAGCTGGTGGGGGGCTGCCAGGAAGGTAAATCTGACGTGGACCAAGAATATTTGCATGGAAGGTCAACTTTGTCCCATGACTCTGACATCTATGGGCTACAGCAGGGATGGGCAAACAATACGTTTTAAAATTTTACAGAGGACCAAGAACATATAGATGTAGTGTAAGTGTGAACTAATATAAATGTAAAAATCATAACATAAAAGGTTTAATGGGCTGGAATAAACAGCTAAACTGGCCGGATATGGCCCACAGGCCATAGGTTGCCCATGTCTTGGCTAGAGGCATAGAAATAGGATATTTACATCCTCCAGCAGGATGTGGCCGGTGATAGAAGTGATCACATGTGTACATTGACTTCCACACAAGCTCATTTTCGTGGACCAGTTGATAGTTTTTCATAAAACAGTAAATGAGTGTCACAGGTAAACCACAGAAGACAAGTTTATACCAAGGTGCAGATTCTATGGAGCCCCCCCCCGGTACTTACCCCGCAAGAAATTATGGCCTTGGCTGCAGGAGACTCCCAGGTTGCGGGCAGAACAGAAGTCGGACAGGCAGTAAGTCAGGGCAGGCTGAAAACATTTAAGACAGTCCAGTGGATACAGCAATACGGTAGAGCCTGGATAGCATAGATTAAGGACTTCCTGCTACCTAGGGGTTCCTTAAATATAAGGTCATGTGGCTTGATTGGTAGGACTACAGGTGAGCTATCAGAAGTGCCAATTAGAGAAGATATAAGAGCACCCAGCACAGGGAGTAGGAAACAGGAGTCACATCAGGCACCTTTATTAGTATCACAAGCAGAGGGAGCCGGTCTACGAAAAGTCAGTGTCCTCTGAGGTTTTGGAGGTGGAACAGCAGAAGAGGTAGAGGGCACGTGGGCAGTTACAGATCGCCAAGTGACACCGCGATCTGAGACAATGGGTTAGGACTGTGGCGGAAGAGACTGAATAAATGGTCCTTTCTGTCTGCAATAGACAATAATATAATCCAAAATTGGGCAAAGGCCTGGGACTGAATCCTTCACTCTATGAGTTTAAACAAGGATTCAAGGTAAAGGGTTTGTGTTTACTGAACGATTACCATGGTGCTGCACATTGTGGCACATTCATAACTTATTTATGTAAACGTATTAAAGCATCCACATCAAAATGATCAAAGGCATACACGCAGTGTCCTTAAATAAATGATGAAACTTAAAACAGACGTGCAAAATACCAACCTACGCAAAGTGCTGGATACAAGCCTACCGTGCTCAAGGCATGTGCCCTTCATCAGTGGCACAGTTGGATATCCTCAAGTTTCTCTGAGAGCTGTGAAAGCTCCATTGTCCTGTAGTGGAAGATTTTGATGATTGAAGGCAAAATACATGATCAGCTGGCATCCACTAAGTTGTGCCCTTTGTCTGCCAGTTACCCGATCCATCTCTTCCTTTGTAAATACATGGACAATGATTAAATGACGTAGCTGGAATCTGGCAGGAGGAACCAGTGCAAGAACTAGGACAATAGCAGAGATTGTGTGGTGCAAGAGCAGGAAATATTGAGGCTCATTAAATTATAGAAAGGTAATATGTATTGCATTCAGACACAAAACAACATCCTCATCTTTCATCAAAGCTAAGAGTATTGTTATGTGTCGCTTATTCTAAAAACCTGTCTGTTACCATCTAATTCATCGAAAAAGGAAGCTAATGAAATGACTGCAGACTGGATCCACCACTTTGACTAGACAATTTAGAAATAATTATTTGGTAGCTTTCCAGTTTATAGAGCATCAAATAATACATTTCATCTGCAATTTTAAACCCATGACTTACTGTTTATAAGCCGCCCCGAATATAAGCCAAGATACCTAATTTTATCAAAAACAAAAACTGGAAAAACCAGCTGACTTGAGTAGAAGCCTAGGGTGGGAACTGCAGCAACACTGAAACACACAGCTATTTTGGGATGCCATTGTTTCAAATAGCTGTGTACAGGTTCAAGAATCAACTAAACTGTAAACTGTTTATTAACCCCCCTGGCATTCCTGTTAGTCTTGCACTGGATGAGGTGGGGCCTTCTGGCTGTGATCGGAGTACTGGTAGCACAAAATGACCGATCTGCACTGCTCCGGAGCCTCCGATCTTCTGAACTGGCTTCTGCACGGAAGCCAATCATCCCCTCTGGAGTGACGTGATGATGGGGGGAGATTCAAAAGCAAATCTCACGAAAACAGATTTCTATGGAGAAAACTGTTTTCTCATATGTACCCCTTTGAAGTCACCAGGTCCATCACACCAGGGGAGAGAGGGTACCAAAGGGAATTGTACTGGATACAGTAATAATAGGTTTAATTTACACAACAGTATACACTTTACATGCTCATTACTTATCACTTATTTCAGTCACTCACACATACTTTCATCTGGGTTTAGTGGTTTGGACAAGAGGATATGCTTTTCAGTTAGGGTTGTTTTTGTTTGATTAGGTTTAACCCCAGTTGCCTTTTTGATTGCCAGTGGCGATGATGTTGGAGCTGATAGGGAGGCGTCATGGGACTCCACGGGCTCAGAAGTTGTTCCCAGTTGTTTTTACCACTCCCGTTAGGGGGCTGGGGGGGACCGTCCCCACGGTGGTCTGCATCGATTTTTCCATGTCTGAGTGTAAACTCATTTATCTACATGAGTAAGTATATATGTGTACATGTATACATATATATGAATATTTTAACATATGGTGAAAAGTGATTAGTACTATTTCTAAATAGATTTTGAGACTATATCAAGGGCTGGATCTCCTGAGGAAGCCGATACGGCAAAACACGTCGAGATAATGCCCAGCAATAGTATAAAGCAATTATATGGATTATATGTTTGTAACAGCAATTTTTATGTGAATTGTCAAGTGTATTCTGTACTATGTGACATCTATAATCATGTAGTGATGACATCAATCTTGAACAATTATGTATGTACCTTGTTTTTAATAAAAATCTTCGATAAACGATATCAACCATCAATTTCTAAAATGTGCCTTAAAAGTCTAGGAGTTTGAGCCTCCATTCTGGAGAGGATGGATGAGAGTCGATACATAGCTCTCTATACCCCTCTCGGTTTTTGTTTTTTGTTGAGAGATTTATGGATGTCGGCACACTATGTTGGAAGGGGAAGTAACAACAATTTCTTTTGAATTATTTATGAAACAAACTAACCCTGAGCTAGACTTAGGGTTACCATCCTTGTGAGCCCGCAGCGGCTGAATATCAGGGAACTTGCCGATCACTTTTGGCACCCCCTCTTCGGCGGGGGGCTGCGCCATTGCCTTCCATGTTAAGGAGGCAGCGTCAGTTGTGTAGAGGGAAGGAGGGAGGGCAAGGAAACTCAGAAAAGCAGATGGCGAGGAAACACAGCTTTGATTGCCCGTACCGCATTGTTGAAAACTATGCTGTACAGGCAAACCACCAGGGAGCTTAATGGTAAGAGAATGGACAAATGATCCTATCATACTAAATACAAAAGCTAAACACCTGGCATTGCTTGTCCTCATTGACACTTTATCATAAATCCTGTGACAAAGTGAGGGTTAAAAATTGTATTTGATGGGAGATACATCGCTCCTGGATTGAGACGCTACTTTTGGTAGCAGCTCCAGAATGGTCCTGTAGACTGGTCTGTACAGCTATGGACTATTTGTTGTTTGGGTCAGGAGCTGACCAGGAGCAGAGCGGGGAGGGTGCTTCTGGTCGTCCAGTCCAGGGTGGATAGGTTTTCGACCTACCAATTGGCTAATGAGAGGTTGAACAGAACCTGTGAGGGGGGAAGAGAGGAACGGAAGTGACTCACACCAAGGAAGGTGAGAGACTGAGCACTGAGATTGTGAACAAGGGGGAAGCTTGGGACAAAACTTCCCTTCCTTTGGTCTGGACAGTGGGGATCATCTATCAAGGGTTGTGAGACACGGAGCCCTGGCCAACCAAGGCTGCAATCCGTGAGTTTTGTTTAGGTTTTTTTTTTTTGTCTACGCCAACTGCACCGTGTGACTTCACCTTGCCACAATAAACGGTTTTTCACCATACCTGAGCCTGTTTAGCCTGCAGAACTCTTACCATTTGTAGCTGGTTCCCCACAATACATATAAAAGACCATGATAAGAAACCCATTCCAATAAAACCAAGAATGGCCACTCCTATATGATACACAATGTAAACAAAGTTCAAGCACAGGTGCCATATGTCCGTTGTATCATAACACTTCCCCACAAAAGTTATATATATAGATTTATATACAGTATGTATGTATGTATAGTCCCAACCGGTTAAGATTTTAAGAGAATGTGCAATGCATATATGAGTAAAGATCAAGTAATGTTTAATCTTCTATCCAATATATAAATGTAGGAAACTCATTATGTTTTTAAATATGTAATAAATAACACAGATTGATATTTACTTTCTACAAAAAGTGGTTGCCCAGAGTTTAAGCCTTGTTCAATCACTCAGATTGGTGTTCTGAGGCAATGGCATCACCCATTCCCCCAAATGCACAGGCTATGTCCTACAGCCAGAAAACCTCAGATTTCTACAGATCAAACCAGAAATCCATGACGTACCTTAAGCATCACAACCATCCAGACATACTGTTATTTATGAGACACTATATATGCTGTGCAAAAACCTTAAGAAGGGGAACTTCTGAGCCCCCGAAACGCGATTGGAATCCCTAATTTGTGTTAAACATACCTGTCAAATTTCCTATCACTGAATAAGGGAAAAAGACCATAAGTGATGTCACTGTCATCATTTCTGGCATTTGGAACATGGAACTCTCGCTTTCCAAATACAGGAAGTGACATAAAGTGCACTAATTCCGGTAGCCGGAGGTTTACCTCCCCTTCCTCCTATTTAGTAGCTGCCTTACTTAGGAGCGAGGGGGCGTTACTCTCCTTTCGTACTTCCCCCCCTGAACATAATGTGGGGTGTGGGGATGAAGCTTAGCAGTGAGAGAAACGCTCTCTTTTCTAAGTTACCCCAATTTCAAAATCCAGGTTAAAATCTGAAATGTATTGAATTCGGTATTTGGCTGGCAAAGTGACATAAAAAATTTGACTTTCCTGGCCAAAACGGGTTGCTTGACAGGTATGCTGCTAAACAACCGAAACCCACTTGGTACTCCTTCATTTGTGTTGAATCATTTATAAAACCTTGGATGGGACCCTGTATTTCTGTATCTCCTAGACAATATTGAGCTCTCCAGGACTTTTGTAGATGGGCTTTGTTTACAAATGCTTCCCTCCCTAAAGACATTTTTCCACTTGCGAAATCTTCTGCAATTCTAATCGTGAGAGACCGTGAAAGATCACTGGGTGCTAGAATTGCGACACTGCACCTGCAGGCAGGAAGTGGGGGGGGGGACAGGACATCTTGCTCCACCCCACCTGATCGTGCCCATAGAGAATGAATGGGCGCAGTTAGAACTCAATGAATTGAGATGCGGTTTTTAACCGTGTCCATTCATGTCTATGGCTGTGATAAGGGTGATCTGTGAGGATGAACCCATTCAAATGCATTGGCACAATTGCCCGCGATCGCCGCACCCCGATCAAAACCACGAGTGATCACGGGCCATTGCCTAAGTGGAAGCACGGCTGCGACTGCACAATTTTCCTGCCTGTAGACCACAAACAACGCAGTGAAGCCTCCCACTGGATATCCCCTATGGGGAATGATGTGCCAGTTCGGGGGCGGCGCAGACACCCCAGAAACACAAAGTTTGCTAATTGAAATGTATAGGCCACGGTATTGGCTAGAGATCGTTGAATTGTTTCCTTCTAACTTTGTGAGCTGATTGCAAAGTCTCTGAAAATGGTATCTTAACCAAACTGCTGGAGATGTAGAGAAGGGTTGTGGTAACATTTGGAAAAAAAAAAGTATGGCTCTAGCATGTTTCGATTTTAGCATAAATGAAGTCGAAATTTTGACTTTTTTGTTTGTAGTATACCCCCAACCCTTCTCTACACCTCCAGCAAGTTTAGTGATGCTACAATGTTCAGGGGCTTTGCAATGAACTTGAAATCATCGAAATGGTAAAATTTGTGAAAACAAATTTGACAATGTTTAGTATTGGCAACACGGCGACTACCGCGCCCTAAACATCACTGGACGTTATGGACACACGCCGATGTGACCATAACGCCCCCGCGGTTGCTGGGGTGGTATAGTGTAGACCCAGCCTATATCACATGTGATGGAATGTACTGATTGTATTTGATCTGTTTAGCTTGTAACCTAAAAGGAACTCAATAGCAATCCAGGTTCGGCTCAGCATTCTCACAGTCGCCAACACTGCAAAATAAAAATGAATGAAAGTTGTAAACTGCTGACTGTCATTCTCTGAAAAACAAAGCCTGGTTACACAAGGTGGCCAGACACAGGAAGATAGAGTTTCTGCTCTCCATATGATTACTTCACCATAAACCTGGAATGTGTGTGCTCAGCGCCATGTTTCATTTTCTTTATAGCAAAGGGAACAAACAGCAACCAGTAACAGTACAAGTTTATATGTGTTTAAACAAACCTATAAGAACTGCACCCAATAAACTGGCCTCTTCCTAACAAAGCTACTATGGACTAAAGAGATCTTTGAATTATGTACTGTTCCGGTATAATGAGCACACTTACTGGGAATGCTGGGAGACATTTGATGGTGATCCCGGAACACACTTACTGGGAATGCTGGGAGACATTTGTTGGTGATCCCGGAACACACTTATGCTAGCCATACACAGCCAGAGCCGGAGCGATATCGTCCTCCGATATCGGAGGCCTACTGAGACTCATCACGCTAGCCCCATTGCATTCTGTTGCCCCACAATCGGCCAGGCACACCCTTTGTGTGCCGGCCATATAGCAAGCGATGGAGACGCTCGTCTTCATTTCTGCTATGGCCATCGCTTCCCATCGCAGCTTCGGCCGGCCAGAGATTTTCCACATGTCGGATCTCGGGCCGGCCGAGAATGGGGGCGACAGGGATCTGTCGCCCCATGTGGGTACATGCCGATCAACGGCCAGATTTTTAACCCTTACCGACGGCGAGCGCGCACGCCCGTCGCCAGATTAAAATTCCTGCGTTTTATCGGCATGTGTATGTCCGGCATTACTGGGAATGCTTGGAGACATTTGTTTGGTGATCCCGAACACACTGACTGGGAAATGTAAACTCAAGATTCTATCCTTTTGTTTGGATTAACCTTCTTAGCGTTCATGACGAGCCCATCTCGTCCAGAGTTTGTGTGAAGAACAAACTCTGGATGAGCTGGGCTCCCATGAAAGCCGCTACGGCAATACTGCTTCCAGCCGCAGCATTTCCGGGGCTCTGCGGCTTCACTGATCGCGTCGCGGTGACGCGGAAGGGGACGAGGGTGAGCAGTGCAATAGACCTCCATGTTAATGGAGGGGCTTCTGCTTTCCAGCCCTCCTAGCTTGTGTCATGAATGACACTGGCTGTATGGAGAGGGGAGGGGGGAGGGAGGAAATGGCAGGCAGTGTACCTCGTACACTGCTGCCATTGCCTGTACCACACTGTTAAAAACGGTGCAGTACAGGCGGTGCGCTAGGGAGGTTAAGTAAAGAAGAGTTGTTCTGGAGACATAACAGGAAATGAGAAGAAATCTCTCCAATTTTACTGGAGTTTGAGAATTGTGATATGAACAGGTGTTCGCTCCACCTAACAACTCCTAAGTTTGAATGTTCCTTCTACCTCTACCTTGTGTTTTCTGACAATGGTCTGTAGGCCGCACACAGGGGGTAAATATCCCAAAACACTTACTAAGGCCAGGACTCCACAATGTTTTCCCCTGTGCATTCAATATAAACATATGTAATCCTCAGTTTTCTTAGCCTATTCATTTTGGTTATTGTACCACCTCGCTAAAGCACAGTGTATGTAGCACAAGAAAGATATTAATAAATAAATAATACAGAATACTTAAAATCTTAAATATATATATGTAAAATAAAAGTTTGACTGAACTGGTATGATGGTGGCATAGCACTCCGCAATCCTAAAAATTATATACTTACCTGGAATCATATGAGAGATACCATGCTTATTTTCCAGGCTTCCATGCAATATCACGAGTGTCCACTGGGGGTGTTTATAATGGTTTTCTATGGGAACATTTATGTTATTCAGTTTATTGTAGAGCAGAGATTAGAGATTTACCCGTCTATCTTTGCAGTGAGTTCCAGGGGACACCGCGGCAGCCCGTCATCAGAGCTAGGTAGAAAGGAGGGGCTGTGAGGGATCTTGTTAAATTACTCTTTATAGGTAAGTTTTTTTAGTTTTTTTATGCATTCCTACCTATTATCAGCACTTCTTGTGCAATTAATGAAAAGATAAATTTATGACGGTAGGTTCACTTTAATGATGATGGTATAAGTCAGAGGTGTCCAGACTTTTTGCAAAGAAAGTCAGGTTTGGTGAGGTGAAATGGCTGGTGGTCAGTGGAAATTTTAACAGGCCACATCTGGCCCCTGGCCCGGACTTTGGACATGTCTGATATAGGTTTTTTTTCTCTAGGGCCCTGGCTAGATTCCTCCACCTAATCAGGGTTATTATACATACAATATTATGCATAGAATGACCTCTGACTGAGCCAATTCAGGAAAGAAACAATTACCCAGAATTGTTTCATCTCTTTGTTATTGTTCAGCCACGATAAGACCGGTGACTAGTGCAACAACTGGCTGTTCAATTCCTAAACATGGGCGCTTTATCAATAAGAAGATCTACCACAGGGCCATCAGATCATCCAAATATTATTTCATGGCTGTGGGAATCTTTACCCGTGAGATCTCTGGGCAAATATTTATCTTTTTGCTTCCTCCCTCCACCCATTGTTTTACACAAGCAGCAGCAGAAAATACTACATGTAACCAAAAGAACAGTCTACATCTGCTTTCCTTGCCATGTAGATGTATTGCAGTACAGTATATAATGCCCTAACACAGGGGGGACCAACTCAAACACACAGGGGGCAAAATAAAAAACGTGGGCAAAGTCACGGTCAACCTTTAAATTGATTTATTTATGGAGGAATGTCTACAATTGTGGATGTGTTTCCTTCTCATCAGATATAACAATGAAACTTCAAGTCATGTTGCTTAAACATTGAATCTGGAAAAAGCAAAGTGTAAAGCAGGGAACAGATGGCTCGATATTGGAGCCGTCCGATGGTCCCTGCAGCAGCGTGATGACATCACGCTCTGCTCTGTCCCCAGCTCAGCCGATGCTCTGCATGGAGACCAGCGGTCTCTAGGCAAAGCAATGGACACATGCCGTATTAACGGTCATGTCCGATATGGCTGTTTTAGAGTAGGATTGATTGGTCCCGCTCGAAAACAGCAATGGCTGCATATTATATAGGCCAGATAGATGGTCGTGAGTGCGCACGGCACTCGAAGCGGCCATCGATCTGGCCCATATCTGTATGTCTGTACCCTGCTTAATACTGTAAAGCTGGGCATACACAGCTCGATTTTGTAATAGATTTGAGTACAATCAAGCAACGTGTGCATCCATGGCACTCAATTGTGCTAAAATCTATAAAAAAACTGAAGCCGTGTATGCCATAAAAAGGTTGGTCGGACTGGTAACGGACATATTTATAAATCCCAATCAATCAAGCAGCGAGGAGAGCCGGACCCCCCACACACAGCCTGTGATCAGCTCCCGGCAGGGGAAAGGGGGCAGGGCCTAGCATGGCTGTGTACACTACACAGGTCCCCCCTCCTCTCCTTGGCATCCTGCGTATGTCCGGCTCTCCCCGCTGCCTGTCAGCAAGGCAGACAGTTCGGCGGCGAACATGGATGTTTGCCCTCCTTCTCGCCGGCGAGCAGTACGGGTGTTCGACCCGCCCCTTTCGCCGGCGAGAAGAAGATCTATATGCTTCCTCCGGCAGGATCAGAACCTGCAAGATCGTGCCGGAGGAAGAATCTTTTCACTAGAAGACTGGGCATGAAGCATGAAGTCAGTGACGTCACATCCGGCTCCCTTAACTAGGATCTATGCGTTCCAGGATGCGTTCCAGGGCCCAGTCAGTGACGTCACATCCGGTTTTTCTGATTCAAATTCCCCGCCTAGGTGGGGAATTTGAATGTGTCCGCGAACAGGCGGACGGCGGACTTCTTTAAAAGTCCGACCCGCCCGTTCGCGGACAGTCCAGGCCGTTGTTCGGCCATCACTAGTCTCCATCGAACCAGGGTCTCCATCCATCGAACGGGAATCACTGTGCAAAGTGGTGCACATCGATTCCTGTTCAATTGACCCATGATCGAGTGTCACATCACCACACTGCGATCGATTGTGGGCCGATTGCACAGGAATTGTGCATGTCTAGCTTAACACATGTGACATCAAATGTCTATTAAAAGATACTGTACATCTATGCCATTCATTTATTATATATAAAAATCTTGGGGGCCAACGTTAATTATACTGTGGGCCAGATTTGGCCCCGGTTTGGAGTTTGACACCCAAACTACAATAACCTTATATGAGAGTTAAGGTTGTTGCTGCATGTGGGCTCTGTATCAATGTTAGAAAATATGGTGAACCTGTGTTATATGTGAAGATCCAATTACAAGGGAAACTGAATAAAAGTTTAAAACTATCTATAAATGTTCATTTAAATGCCAACCTATAAGCCAAGTGTGAACTATTACCTAAAGTCTGTCTGTGATTTCTCCACTTCATGATAAATGTCATATTCCTACTTATCAGAGAGCTGTTAGGAAACAAATATAAAAGAAAATCATTTTTGCATTTGTGATCTCAGACTCAGAATGATATTTTAGTTTGGTGCTTAGTTTAGTAAATAGGAATAACCTAAATAAACACAGGGGCTGGTTTAAAGAATATGTCCATTTATGTCAAAAGTCTCAGAGCCACCCCGTGGCGACCCCTCTTTTCCTTCCGCAGCAGTCACTGGAAAGAGACTTGCATTCAATATCTATTTCCGGAGATGCAAAAGAGAAGTGATTATTGCTCTTTCTGCGTGTGCTTTCCCTAAGCGAGCCTTGATTAGACAAAACACTCCATTCTCTGACCTTAAATAACACATCTGTTGTAAGACATGGTGCCACGGTCTCTGTCCCAATCTTCCTGGCTTATCAGCGGCAACGAAAACTTCGAGAAGTACTTGGGTACATTTAATTACTGCTGAAGATAAGTTTAATTAGATAGAAGATCAAGAAGTTCAATTATAATACTTGTTATAGTATCTGTCTCAGACATTACCCATTGAGATGGTCATCATCCTGACCTCATACTGAACACTGTGAGCAGCAAGTCAGATAGAACCTTATAGAACCTGGATAGTCATCATATGTCATCTACAGGGAGTGCAGAATTATTAGGCAAATGAGTATTTTGACCACATCATCCT
>CM070032.1:16679112-16699134 GCA_036250615.1 Ptychadena robeensis
TTGGATACAGTGATAACTGTATCCAATACAATTCAAAGTAAAACAAAAACAAAACACATTCTCAATTGTAAAAAAAATGTTATTATAAACAAACATAAATATGAATACACACGGTTTTGAAATCTTTCATACCAAATAAGTATTTAAGAGATTTTATCAATCAAATGATACTTTTATGTACTTTTTTTATAATAATTGTGTATTTCAAATATCATTATATTCAGGATGTCTACTAGACCCTTGTACGGACATATTTTGGGAAGTTACAGGCCTACAACATAAAAAAAATGTAAAAATTTGAGTCTATGGTGCGCTTTTGGTACAGAAATCTGGACCTCAGCAGTGCGCTAAGGAAGTTAAACTTGACCTTGACCTTGAACCTAATTCTGAAATCTAGTCTTTGTATCTACAACAATGGGTGAGGATACTATGTTTGCAGACTGTAAACGCCCATAGAGTCAGCTAGTCAAAATAAAACACAAAACTGACCATGAACATTCATATATTAAGCAGCCATTTTGGAATGTTTCTGGGTCTTCTGCTGCACACATCCATCGTGATAGTATGAGTAGTCGCCCTGTTGGAGTTCCTTCCTTTTCCTGTACACGTCTTTGATCTAAACAAAGTCACAGAATGCTTACAATGATATTTCCTCGAAATCTATTATAATCACCACTATCGCTTCTTTTTCACTTTTCTCACTTTTTCAGGACAATAAGATTTCCTCTTACCCCTTCCAAATATATCTCTGCCCGCAATCAGACAAACCTCTGGAACTTCCTTGTTTAGTTTTTCTAATTGTTCTCTATACCTTTCCCTCTTTTTTTTTTAATCGAAAATTCTGTGATATCTGTGTACTTGTCAGGTTTATCATTATACATCCTATCACCACTCTTGTCTTTTTTAAGAATCAATTTTCACAACTACTAACATTGAACTTGCTATTTTTTTATTTTTGCAATAAAATGTTATTAAACCCTCAAGTAAAAAGAAAACATTACAACCTACAATCAATACTTAATAGATCAAATACATTTCTTTCTACAGAAAGCAGCTTTCACACTTTTATTACTTTTATTCCATGTTCCTTCCTCTGCTTTTCTGTGTCATTGGTGCCCCAAACTTCCTATATGGGAGTGCACCCTCCTGTCTATACAAGGACTCCTTCCCTGGACTAAATAACAAAGGAACAATCGTGTGAGTTTGTAGTAAAACACACTAAATATGTATATCTGTATACTGTATATAGCTGGCCATGACATCTGTATATAATGGTGGAAAAGTGTGTATATACCTTTTAAAAAGTAACATTTTCTGTACAGCGGCTGTCAGGTGTGAGGTCATGACTCCTCTTGCCGCTATTTTCTCTGCCTGGATACTGGCTAAAGCCCTTCCCTAGGTAGAGGTTATATATTTCTCTACTTACTGTTTTCCCAGGTCCTTCTTGCCTGGGCTGTTGCCCACTGCAAAGCTAGGAGCTCATTGCTCCCAACCTAAAGAAGCTTTCCTTCTTCTTCAGCCTGAAGAGTGTTCCCAGCCAGGGTCTGGGTGAGGATGCCTCCCCCACAGCATGTAACCTCTCTCAAGGACTGCCTTTCTACTGGGTAAGAGCCATCAGCCGCATCCCTGCGCAGCTGGTTAGTGTTTGGATTGTAGCCCCTGTACTGTATATACTCCTCTAGTAAACAGTTATTATCCCTAACTATCTGTGTGGACATTCAGGGGATCATTATATAATATATATATATTTCCTCAACAACAAAAAAAAGGGAACACAAAACTAAGACATCCTAGATCTGAAAGAAGGAAATATTCTTATTAAATACTTTGTTCTTTACATAGTTGAATGTGCTGACAACAAAATTACACAAAATATCAACTTTATCAACCCAGGGCATGCTCCTGATGAGGTGGGTGATGGTCTCCTGAGGGATTGCGGGATCTCCTCCCACATCTGAACTTAAGCAAAGAAGGTTTGCTGTGTCTGTCAGCATAGTGTCCAAAGCATGGAGGCACATGACAGACCAGTACATCAGGAGAAGTGGAGGAAGCCGTAGGAGGGCAACAACCCAGCATCAGGACCATAACCTCTGCCGTTGTACCGTCCACCCCCCCCCCCCCCCCCCCCCCCCCCCCCCCCGGAGAGCTCTCACATAGTGATGATAGTCCCTCATCTCTCTAGGACTGCCCCTGGACACAATATCAAGCCACAGAATCCCCATAAACACTTTATATATACATTGGTCACTCTTTTTTTATCCAGCTGACCATTGGATGCCACACAAAGATGGGTCCTGCAACTATTTTAACACCAATGCGACTATCCACCTTCAAAGACCCCAACTACCAGAGCCAACATGAAAAATACACCCACACCAACTGAACATGTAGAAACAGGCGAGAGGGTGGTAAATTTGCATATCTTTGCTGTCTCATGTCCCCACAACCTAGCAAACCACGTTCCGACCCACCTATCTTCAGCTTCACCACCTAATCAGGTAAGACCTCCTCTTCCATAATATTGGTATTATTTTAACCTACTGACCCTTTAACGCTTTGCTTTCTTACCCCTTTGCAACCCTGTATTGCAGACCCTACTTTACTTAACTTGCAGGCCTTTCTTATTGTTGAGCTTTGCTTTATGCCCAAGGCTTCATGTTCATCTTTTCCAGTTGTCAGTAGTCTTTATTCAAATTGACTTCTTGGTCTGTTTGTATAGTATGTTCTCCCACCGCACCTCTGTGGCCTTGTCTCTTTATAAACACCAGCAACTGCTCAATCACTTCCTTTGTGTATATTTAGGGGATTACCTGGTTAACAATCTCCGTTGGGTTGGCAGTTTTATTTGACATCTTTTATTACTTAATACTTTGAATCCTTATAAAATCTTGTTTGGGATGAACAAAGGCACGTGTTTTATACATTTTATGTGACCCCAGGCTTTTCTTTCTCAGTTCCTGCTCGCGTTGCTCCTATACCTTAGAACAGTGGTGGGCAATTGAGTTGATATGGAGTGCGGCCCTCGGCATCACTAAAGGGCCGCACA
This sequence comes from Ptychadena robeensis, assembly GCA_036250615.1. Taxonomy (NCBI): domain Eukaryota; kingdom Metazoa; phylum Chordata; class Amphibia; order Anura; family Ptychadenidae; genus Ptychadena; species Ptychadena robeensis. Next base: position 16,682,159 of record CM070032.1, read on the forward strand.
TAACATTTTCAATCTATACTGACTTGTATAAGCATTTTTTTTTTCTAAAAGAATGATAGCAGGCAGAGCTAGAAGACATTATTTTTTATTTTTAAATAACATTTAAATCAAGCATTAGGTAACACTGTAGTATGGTCGTTTACATTTTGTGTCATGTATATCATGTGCCTCATACATATCATCGAAGCCTTTAACCTTTAATGATATATATGGGGCACATGAACTTTGATGATATCTATGTGCTACAATATATATTATACAATCATCCCTTGTTTGTTGGGATAGTGGGAGCATAGGCACTCACTCATAGCCAATCTCCTACCAACACATGTTTGAACAGGATATTATTAGAACAGGACGAGGAGGACAGGCAAGGGACTTGCTCAGGTGCCATCTGGGTAGCTTGTTGGCTTTCATGTAAGCCAATCAGTGCGATTATTATTATCCTTTATTTATATAGCGGGAACATATTACACAGCACAGAACAATAAAGTAGAGTGGTGATACAACACAATATAATACACACAGGTACAGGTTATGACACAGGAGGAGTTGAGGACCTTGCCCGATCTGGCTTATAATCAGCCTGAGTGAGTCACTCGTGTCTCTTACTCTGCCCGCTCTAAGAAGATCCTGGGCGAGGATGCATCAGCGGGGAATCGGTTGACAGGTGGGTCTCTATGCCCTGTGCATTAACAGTTTTGGGGGCCACAAGTAGAGGACCAAGGGGGGCAACTGAAGAACGCCCAAAGGGCGCAGGTTGGGCACCTGGGCCTATTAAGGTCACTGCAAATAGAAATGCAATAATTTAATTTACCTCATGGGCATTTCTCTCAAAGCCAGCACAGGCGCAGTTTGATTGTGAATCAAACTGCGCCTGTGCCCGGATCAAGCGGAATCGCCGGCTCTCCGAGAGCCTGCAGCATTTCTCCATAGTTGCTCAGGCAACACAATAGATCACCTAGTGATATTGTAATTCAAATTTCCAAAAAAAGGAAGCATTCTTTGTGGAGATATCATCTTCTTCTTGGATTGAGATGTTGGCTCAGAGATCTTATAGATCCTTTATGCAACCTTGTCTGTTGACCAATGTCTGCAAGCTACAGCCTCTCACATTGTGACAATGAGAAGACAGAGAATGGGATTACTCCTACCTGCACTAGAATTATGATATCATCCTAGCTGGCAACAATTTTTTTTCTAGAATAAGTATTTAGCTTACAAAACATGTATACGATTAATATATTTGAATAGGAATTCATTTATATTATTATACTCAGCGAAGTTTCAAAAGGATAGACTAGACCAGCCACGGGAAACCACTTTACCGAAACCAAAAACCGTCCCTTTAACCTTTTAATTCGGCCCTTGGTCAACTTGGTGTAAGTGGACAGTGATGAGCGACATAGGCAATATTCGAATTACCTTTAAAATGAATGGTCACATGTGCTATTTATTGCCTATGTCGCTATATATGAGCGACATATGAGCGACATAGGCAATATTCGAATTACCTTTAAAATTTATGGTCACATGGGCAATTTATTTTCGCATTGCGAATATATATTGGCGAACCATGCCCATAATCATCCCAATGCAAATATTCGAAATTGCGAATATCCGCCACCATATTCGCAAAATTTGTGAACTCTCGAATAGCCAATATTCGCCGAATATATTCGAAATTCGAATATTCGAGTTCAACACTCACAGCAGAGAGAATGTCTAGAGGATGATTGTTTGGGACTTCTAATGGCTGTAGTTTACCTGCAATAGAATGTTTACATTCAAAAGCTTCTATTTATTCATATTGTTTTATGTATATTTTCTTTTTTAAATTTCCTAAGGACACCTACCGGCTATTTCTCCGACCCTTCTGTCAAAATTAAAAAAAACATTATAGTCAACGGGTAAAAAAGTTTGCCCACCCCTTAACAAGACTCTTTTTATTTAAACTTTTTTAAACTTTAGAATCTCTGACACAATGGTAATGCTGGTGTTGAAGGTCAAAAGGATACAAAAACCTTGTTATAGACTTTCAAAAAACATTGCCAAGGAAGATATCTCTGATCTATGATATTGACAAAACTTTCCATGGTAAGAACACAACAGAGCCTGCCTTGGCAAAGGAGGTTTATTATGAGGTGTTTAGAAATAGAACAGCAAACAGTACCGTGATATTTATGTGAGAAGAAGAAAGAAAAGGCAACGTGTAAAGAAAATAAATGAGCTGGAAAAAAAAATAAGGAGAAAGCAGAAAATCTCTTAGAATAAATCTTTCATCTCCAGAGGCCATACATGTCTAGATGGACAAGTTATTTGCACATTTCTAAATAAAAATTTCATTTTCAGCTGTTCTGTTGCTAGCTATCTATACATAATGTAAAGTACAACCAGGGTATTTACATATATTTACCAATTGCTTACTAGCATTAACTTGGAAAGAAGTATGATGGCCAACTGGGCAATCCTTTAGGGGTGTGACGGCGGCTGCAGCCTCCCTACTTACTGTTGCAGATCTGGGCGCCCTGTTCAGAGGTGATTCTGTTATTTCTACACACTTCCTTAAACACCAGCGTGTGTCATTTCCTGGCATTTAAGGTATTCGTCATGTGACCTGGCTGACCAATAGTGGACCTCCTGCAGCTATATATGGAACCCTGCCCTTTCAGCCTTACCTCAGTATTAAGGTCTCCGTATTATGCTAAGCATTGCCTGCCAGTGCTGTTCCTGTGATATAGAGCCTTGCCTGTGTTCTGAGACTGATACCTGTTAACCCCTACCTGCCTGCTGCAATCTCCTACTACCTGATCTGTACCTGCGCTGCCCACCCTGTTACACTGTCCGGCTAACACCTGTGTCCCTGGAGCCTTCCCTGCTGTCCCCCGTACCAGCTGCCTCGTTCCTTCCGTCCCTCCAGAGGTAGCGACCTGGTGTTCCCCTCAGCAAAGTCTATCCCCACCATCAGGGGTATTGTGAAAACCGAGTGGGTTCAACTAGACAACACCCTTAGAGGAGGTAGGACACGTGGCACAGTGTCCTACCTCCAGTGTAAGATCGGGAGCTCCCTAATAACTTGCCAACATCCCAAAAATATATGGGGTTTGTAGTCATACAAAAGGTTAGTAACCATATTAGAGTATATGAAGAGCTTACCATTTATGGTCCGTTGTCTCCATCCTCCATCTGTGTGCTTGTTAAGATCTAATACAACTTTTAATTTTGGGCAAAGAAGAAAATGTACCTTATAGAGCAGGGGTATCCAAACTGGGCCGACCCTTCAGCCTGATGTTCTTTAAACCATTAACATTAAATGCAAATTAAATATGTCATGTGGCACATCTCTTCCTTCACACATACTTGACATTATTATTATAAAGCACTAGTAACATTCACTGCTATAATACTGATAAAGGCATGCCGGAACTTGTAGTGCTCCTAGCTGTCCAGCCACATCTTACCTAACCCCAGAAGTCCTGACCATTCCCAGATCCCTTTCAGCTATGGCATATGAAAAATCTGTGAAAAGATTCCTCTACACCGCTTATTGCTCACTCACTGTGGTAGTGATTGGTACCCACATGATGTTTTACCTGACGTCGACTTAAATAAAAATACATTGGGGTTTTTTGCACCTTAAATACAGGCATCTCCTTATTTAAGCCTTCTTTTACATGGGTACCAATCACTTCCGCATCTTCTAACACCGGAGGGTCGGTTTACAGCGACCAAACTACTTCCGGCTTCCCATAGGTCCCAGGAGAATGACCATGACACCTGCAACATACCACTGTGTGGAGACGGTGGAGTTAAATTTCTCCACAGGCCTACAACTGCAACTTTTAGCAGACTCCTCACAGTCTCCACGCTGTGAGGAGTCGGCTACAGAACAGACAGGAGTCCTGTGTGATTCACATGCGATTCCTGTCAGATTGTAGCCAATTAACTCGGAGGGGGAGGAGACTCCCCCTCCAAGTTAACAGCCTGCAGCGCAGGATCGGAGGATCGAGCAGAAAATAACCAGCAGGACGGATCCGTGTGCGATCCGACCTGCCGGTTCTTTTTGTCAGATCCTCAAGGTGGGCTACCTTATAGTTTCGGCCGACCAACCTTTATGTGCTCGGCGGGAGCGAGCACGCCGGTTGGTCGGCTGCAACTATGGCCGGGAATCGGCCTGTCTATGGGGGGCTTAAGTCACTATACCTGTTCTATTTTCTAACTTTAATTTTTTCAATCATTACCAGTATGACTATCAACAGTTAACCACCTTAAGTGGTTTTGTACGAAAAAATAGGAAATAAAAAATAACAAACACATTGCTCACCTGTCTTGATACAGGAAGAACGATACCAAAACCTAAATGTACTTTTCTCCCCCTCTTCCTCATTCACTCTACCTCCATTCCTGTCTTTCGGATTCACCATCCTCTAAGATAGCCATTGCAGCTGAAACTTGAGTGGTTGTGACCGACTGGAGAAGTGGGGCAGAGATTAAATTAAGGGATCATTATCTAGTCTCCATCCCTCCAGTGAAGCCTCAGTGGACTGCCAGACACAAGGTGGCTTGGGAGGGTAGGCGTACCCTTTCGATTTCTCTGTCAGATTTTCTTTAGATCTCCTTTTGTTCAATCGCAGAGGGCCCGGCACTACATAGTTGTTGGTATATCTAAAGAAGTGGTAGACAACTGAGGGGATATGGAGTGCCACAAGTGCGGCCCTCGGCATCACTAAAGGGCCCCACAAAACATGTAGGACCGCCAAAGTTGATTAGGAAATCTGGGTCAGCGTGTGACCACTACTCATGGTCATATATGTAATACCCCATATACATCAACAACGGTTATGTGCCTCATAGAGTCTGGTGGAAGCATAGACACTCGGGCACTGTCTGGGTCATTCATTAGGTTTCACGTATGCCAATTAGCGCACTCAGCTGGAGGCTCAGTGAGTCCATCTCCTCCTCTTATCACTCTAAGAAGTTCCCAGGCAAGGACACATTGGTGGAGGATGAATGAACAGGTGAGTTCCTATGTCATATGCATTAACAGGTTTTGGGGGCTGCAAGTTGAGGACCCTGGAGGGCCGCCAAACAACACCCAAAGGGCCGCATTGTGGCCCCTGGGCCACAGGTTGGGCACCTGGGATCTAAAGGATATCGTACAGAGAGATCTGAAGGTGTATGGACAGCTTAACTGTAAGGTCTACCTTCCCAAGTCCCCTTGCGCCTGGAGTGCACAGTGGCTTCCCTGGGGGATGGGTGAAGTGTTGCCAGATTTAAAATCTTTTCACCTTACAGGTTAATATTTCTTTGTACCCAGATTCTGTCCTAATACTGAGTAGGTAGAGTAGGTGATAGGTCCACTTTAATCTCACACTAAATACTTCAGGTAGAGTTGACTTTAAACTAATCCCTAACAAAAAAGGGAGCAATGCAAAGAAATGCAGTAGAAAAAACTTAAATTGTACTAAGAAATGGATTGAGTTATTCGGTGACACGATTTTATCGTATACATGGAGAACTAGGTATGTAAATTGCATTAAAAAATCATAGTAACCATTACTTTTTAAATAGCTGACACATGCATCCCACTCGGAAGCCGACTTCTTATTCTATAGTCAAGAGAGATTTGGATTCTGTACGTCATTGTCAAGATGGTTTCAATTAGAGGCATAGAGACGTGTGCGCTGCAGGCCTGTGAAAGCTTCGCATAGAGCCGAGCCTGATAAATGTGCCCAAGGGGCACTCGGGGGAGCTGCCATGAGCATCATCAACATATTTATTACTTATGTATAATATCCACAGATCTGCGCTAGGAAGACTCTTCACAGAGAATTGTGCAGGTCTCTGAAAAACTAGATGACATTTTCTCCCGAAGCTACTAGAGCCTAGAAAATGAGACCGAGAACTCTATAAAGAAAAAAACTAAAGCCCCTCATATCCGCTTAGATTTCCACCCGATTTTTCGACCAATCGACTGCCGTGCATGCTTACAGCGGTTGGCAGTCAGTTGGCCCAAAAATTGGGTGCCGATCTAAAGCTTACAGGGACAAAATCGGCCGCCAAATCAATCTAAGCCAATCTAAGCCATTACGGACATGCCCGTAGAGGTGCCCACACATGTTTAAATCTGCCTTAGGAGTTTGACAGCCAAGTGCCAAGAATCTTTGTGTGCCGGCCAATATTTTGAATGGAGACGCTCTTCTCCATCTTAACCTCCCTAGCGATATGCCCGAACCCAGTTCGGGCAAAGGGAAGCTGCAATAATCGATACGCCCGAACTGGGTTCGGGCACATCGTGGGAGCTCACCTGCTCCGCCGCCATCGCCTCCATCGCCATCTTCGCCGTCCGTCGGCGGCTACTTCCGGGTCCCGGAGTGACGTGTGACGTCACGGAGGCGGGACCCGGTCTTAGAGAAAAAAAAAATTTTTTTTTCTTTTTTTAAATCTTTTTTTTTTTTTACTTTTGAACTGGATTAGAGAAATCTTTTTCTCTAATCCAGTTCAAAAGTGAATCCCGATCCCGATGCTGCAGGCTCTCTGTGTGCCTGCAGCATTTCTACAAAGCTGCAGGCACACAGAGCCTTTCCGCCCCCATCGGCGTCATCGGTGACGCCGATGGGGGTGGAAAGGCAAAACACTGTATCACTTTTGGTACAGAAATCTGCACCTCAGTGAACCGCCAGGGAGGTTAAGTAATGGGATCGGCCGGGAATTTACTAACATGTTGGTTTCTTGGCTGTTCGAGAATTCTGCCCACATGGATTGCACCCATCGATCGGTCACGAATCGCAGCTTGTATGGGGTCCTTAATTCTTAAATCAGTCTAGTACTTTAGTATGGGTATGGGTATGTCTCCTCAGCTCCATTGGAGATCCATTGGAGATCCGTCATGGCTGAGGACACAGCCTGTCTGCTTGCTTCTCTCCCTGAACTGTGACGGGGGAAGGGGGAGGGGAGGTGCTAGCAGCTCCTCCCTCTGCCTTCGTGCAAGGCTGCCAGCTGGCTGACAAGTGGGACAGGTGGATGAAGCATCCCATACAAGCCTCTAAGAGCTAAGTGAAATTTCTGTAAAATGAATTTTATGGTAATCATATGTATATGTTTTTTGATACTCTAGTGCTGGGTCGGTTCTTGAAAAAGTCGTACTATAGGACGAAACGTGTCGAAGTAGACCTTAAGTGCACATCCAACTCACGAAAGACCTCCCAGCAAGGGTCTGGTCTATAGGTGTTTTTATACGTAGTGACAGGGGAAAACGGGGTCCACCAGATGTAGGAGGCCCCCTTTTTCTTCCTCTCCTTATGTAAGGACCTGTGATTGCCATTTTGTGTGTGCTACATATACGGACAGTTTTTATATTGTACAAAGTGTGTGAATAAATTATGACCCTATGTGGGGCAAAGAAAGATAAACTAAATGTCTGGCAAAATCATTAGCAAGGATAAGTTTCCTCGGAAACCCCCTCTTTTTCCATACACTGCCAGTGTATGATTTCTGGTCTATTGAGTTAATTGAAATACTCACATTGTGAGGTGGGGGGAGGAACCTTTTATCCTTTGTGTCATCTTCCATGGCGTCATACATAATCCAACCTATATACAAATTGATGGTTGTTTAAAAAATTGTGACGCAACATTTGTGTTTCTGGGTGCTGGCAGACTACTGGCTTTGGCTTTTAGACAATTATATATATATGGGGCCCTCTTGCCTTGCTATCATACTTTCAGAATAGCCTTTTGGAGGATAGGCAATGGTGTTGGACTAGAAAGTCTGGCTTGTGGTCTCCACCATAACCCATCCCAAAAGTGTTCTGGAGTTGAGGGTTTTGTTTAGCCACACCTCCCCACTAATCTTGTAATCACCTGTTTTTATGGACTTTGCTTTGTGCACTGGTCAGTCAAGTTTGTACAGGAATGGGCTACCCCTAAACTGTTGAAAACATTAAATTGTCCAAAATGTCTTGGTATCCTAAGGAACTGAAGAGTTCCTTAACTCAAACCAAGCGGTCAAGTACTAGGCCTGAAATAAAACCGCACACCATAATCTCCTATTAAACTAATGTAAAGACCACATTGATTTTGGGAATTTTGTGAAATGTGCACCTCAATTTGCAGTGAAAGCATTCTGTAATTTTATGTGGCCTACCAAGTTGCAGTTGTTCCCAATTATTTACGTTTTGGTTTTATACCATTAACAGTTAATCATGGAGTATTAAGCAGCATCTTAAGCCCCCCATACATGGCTCGGTATTCGTACAATCGATGACCCCCTCGATCGATGATGTCATGCCATGGGTGTGTGCGGCCATTGATTGCATGGGTCATCAATTGCAGGCCCCCCTGTCTTCCTGCTGGAAAACAGTAGGGAACCAACATGTTGGTAAACCCTTAGAAGGATACGGGTGGATCAAATTTGGAGAGGGAATATATATAGTATATCTCTCATTCCAATAGACCAATCCCAAAGAAAATGGGTTTTTTTAGGCACTATTCCAACCAATTAGGTTAAAACCATAAAATTTTTATAAGTCACAAGTAACAACACACATTAAATAATATGGGGTCAGAGCCCGACATACATAGGGATGACCCCACCAACAATAAAAACAGCAGCGTTGACCAAGACAGTATGCATTACATACATATACATGGACTAGATTGATCGTAGGTTCACCTCCGACATGTTTCGCCCCTTGGGCTTCCTCAGGGAGGGATCAATCTGCGATACAGTACATGAGTTATGACATGTTCAATCTCAAATCACAGGCACATGTTCAATATTGGTCTATTGGAATGAGAGATATACTATATATATTCCCTCTCCAAATTTGATCCACCCGTATCCTTCTATCTAGTTCAACTAGGGGTGTGGCACTTGACTGCAGGTCCTTCCCCCTCTATCCCTTCTTCTTTATGTTGGTAAACACTTATCAATCTCTGTGAGGAGGAGGCTTATTTTGTCCTCCACTGTGGGTTATCTGGTGTGGGGCGTCCGACGGGGGCTGCCTGCTCTCCCTCATCGTGCCTGCTGTGTCTTTCCCTTCTCCTGGACGTCTTTGTATTTCTATCTGAGCTGCATTGGCGGTGGTAAGTGTGGCGACATTATATGTTACTTTGCACTTAATGTTTTTTTTATACTCTTTGAATTATTGTAACTATTTTCTGGCTTGTTGAAGCTGCGCCCCCCCCCCCTTTTTTTTGTGATAGTTTCTGTAAACCTAATAATACTTAAATGTATTCCACAATCCCTCAGATTATAATCTTTTGATGTTTCTAATACCATTGATCTAATTTTTTTGCCTTCCTGCTCTTTAGTAGGCCATTTGGGGCAAAATAATTCGACACATGATATGTATGACCTGTCTATCATTTTTTTCGTTATTTGAATTGTTAAAATTAATGCTATTCACTTATAGACTTGTACCCTCCCTGAGGAAGCCCAGCAGGGCGAAACATGTCGGAGGTAGTCCGCCTAAAAAGTAACATCAACGTGTATAGCAAGTACTTCTACTGTCTATCTTCTCTTAAGTGATGTTTTATATGTATTCACATTTAGGTCATCCCAATGTTTGGTGTGGCTCTGACCTTATTTTTTTGTGCTGTATTGATCCCCAATATTTTTAATGTTGTCTAAATAAATTATGGTTTTTTAACTAAAACTTATTTCTTTGTGCCTGAAAAGCCCCATACATTCCACTGTGTCCTAGTAGTAGCGGAAGAGGGCTGTGAACCCCCGCATTATAGGCTCAGTTTTCTATTCCTATCTAAACCAGGGGTGTGGCACATATCCAATGGTCTATACAATTTAGTCCCCCACCCCCTATTCTTTTTTAATTGGTTTAGGTTGATCTAACCATGTGGGCTGCCATAGATTTTCAACCAATCAACCCAAAAAATTGATTGAATTGAGTTGATTGGATGAAAAATCTAGTCGTGTATGGGGGGCTTAAGTTTACACTGTCTCTTGTAATGTCGTTTTCTGGTCTTTTAAGTAACCAGAAAACCACCTTGAAGTCAATGAGGTCGTTTAAAGAACAGAAAATGTACTGTCGTTAATCAAGCAGTACATTTTCTGCTTGTTTTTTGAACGCCTTCAGCCCCCCATACACGTTCCGATTTTTCGTACGAATTTCGCCCGACCGACCAACGGGGTCGGGAGATTAATTGATCGGGAGATTAATCGGATGCGGAATTATGTACTATGAATTATGTATTATGAATTATTTCTCAAAATCGGCTGAAAAATCGGTTGGGACCGCTTCGGACCTGTCTGTAAATTTTGGACGATCTGCTGTTAATAAATAGTGTTGGCCCGATCGATCAGGGATAATTCGAATTCTGATTTTTCGTGCCAGCCGACTGACCGACCATAACATTTTAGCTGAAAATCGGGTGACACGATCGGACAAAAAATCGGAACGTGTATGGGGGGCTTTCTGTCGTGTTCAGAGGGTCGCTTGGTTGTTAAACTACCCCATTGACTTCAATGGTGAAGCTCTGAAAGCGACTGCAGCAAGTTTGCAGAGCTTTTTTCCCTCTTTTTTCAGTCTTTAAAAAAACGACCTGGGAGTGGCTATCCCTCCTTTCCAGGCACCCTGCAGGGTCAGGTGACCTCCTGTGGCTGCTTGAAGCTCACTCCCTGCCCCCCTGGTCGTTTTTCAGTCTTTAAAGCTACAGTACATTTTGTACAAAGGTCTTTGCTTTAAAGCGTCTTTAAAGCCTTTCTGCCACTGGAGAGCGTCTAGGAAGCTTTAAATGTGACAATAGTGTAAACTTAGCCTCACTGATCGCAATATGTTCCTGCCAGCTAGATGGAGATTGCCTTCGCCACTTTGTAAACCTGTGTTTCCTGGCTGTCACGCTGCCCCTTTCATGTTAGCACTTTGATTCACTAACTAAGAACAAACAAACACCCAGTCCGGCTCTGATTCACATATGTGTTAATAAGCTCTGGGTGTTTTGTTAGGAACATAAAATCATCGAAATTGCTCTTTTATTGAAGTACAAAATGACTGCCAAAGCCAATCCAGGGTCACTGTGTTTTTGTTCTACACAAGGCTGCCGCTCGAATGAAATTTAAATAAGTTTGAGATTCTTAGAACTCAGTAGCACATAGAATAGAAGATTATCTTGTTTTTGTATGCAGCACTTCCAAATGAGAAGATTCTGTGACATCCTATAAACCAAACATTGATAATGATATATAAGCCAGCAGGAACCAAATCTACGTCTTCTTTAAATACCGAGCAAATTGTACCCTCATGAAATAATGACTTGCTGCTATTGCAGAGAGCGCTGAGGACATTCAGAGAATCCTCTGCAGGGATTCAATAGAACTTCCAAATTAAAGTCAGAAGACATAGGTTTGTGAAAGTGCTGCTCCCTAATGATCTGTAACCATCTACGGCGGTCAACTGAAGCCAACCACTTGGGGGATACATGAAGCACTCAGCTATCATTGATAATGCATCCAGCTGTCTCTCAGCAAGACCTATAGCATCAGCCATTCATTATGTAAGTAGTATATGAGATGATGGATAATTGTACCAAAGCTAATACTTACTTCTGGTTGTGCCAAAGGAGAAAAGCTGATGAATGGCCTACTATACATTTAGCCCCTAAGGAGTTCACTAAGAGTAAGACACAAGTGACTAGAAATGGTCACAAAATTTTGACTAATTTATTTATGTGCTAGTTGCAAATCCCCTGAACAGGGTATCACTCAAATTGCTGGATGTAGAGGACATGTGGGGACATTACAAAAAATATTGCTCTTCTGTGTAAGCCATCTAAGAGCAAAGAAACTTTGGAGAAAGTGATTCCCTTTTTGGCCATACTAAAATTACACTGTTGTTTCCCAGGCTACTGTCAGTCCGCAGCAGCCCAGGAAACCACCGGGTGTTCCCACAGCAGTGCCACGCCAGCGTCACGAGCGCCTGCAAACTTGCAGGCGCTCGGGGGTCATTTTTAAAATGACCCCATAACAGGTATAGCAGGAAAAAGTATGAGTGTACACATTTGCCTTGTGCAAATGAGCCCTTACTGAAGTCATTCAATAATTAAGCCTTCAGGATGTCTCAGATGCCTTCTAAGAGCCCGGCAGACGCATTCCGAAATCTACCCAGGTATGGTCACCTTTATTGGGTTTAGATAGTAATCAGTGTAAGCAAGAATTATTAATATAGATAAGATATCCAAGCGTTATGTTGACCTCCTTTAGTAATGCAAATGTCAATAAGCCAGGGAAGCAAAGACACATTGCTAATATAACTTATTGTTTTGTAATGCTCCCACAGCCCTTCTCTACATCTCCAACAATTTTGGTGATTACATCACGTTCAAGGCTTAAGCAATACATTTTTTTGCTTAAGGCAGCCACACACGCACCGATCGGGAGTGCCCACATGAGGCGATAGATCCTTGTCGCCCCAAAGCTTGGTCGGCCAGAGAAGGGACATGTCCAATAATCTCTGGCCGATGCCAGACCGGCGTTCACATTGAAACGAACCACTGGCACACAAAGGGTGCCCCCCGATGCTGTGAGCGACGGAGTGCAGCGTGATGACGTCATCATGCTGCACTCCATCGCTGATCTGTCGGCCCCCACTCGGTACGTGTGTGGAGGCCTTTACACGCCTATACCATCAATCTATTACACCTTAATGGGAAAGCACTATCCCTGATTGATAGGGGTAACAAAGACTATGTATTGGAATTGCAGGAAATGTTTACACCCCAACACCCTGAAACTATTTTGGTACAAGGGCTTCAGCCATTATTTAGCATTTTAAAATTTACAATTCTACAATAGTGATGAGCGACTAGGCAATATTCGAATTCGCATAATTTCGCGAATATCCGCCGTAATATTCGATTCCATATTCGTAATCTCGAATATCCGCACTTACGACATGAATTGCGATCTAACCATCGCAAGTGCGACCCAATATGCGCAATGCATGCAAGTCAATGGAGAATGGCGAAATCCGAAATTGCGATTATCCGACAAAGCGCAATGCGACCAAATATGCGCAATACATTGAAGTCAATAGAGAATGGCGGAATCTGAAATTGCGATTATCCGAGAAAGCGCAATGCGACCAAATATGCGCAATGCATGCAAGTCAATGGAGCTCGGATATTCGACTGGGAGAATATCCGTCATTTCCGTTTTAAAAAATCGCATTGCGATTATATAATCGCGATCCCATTCATTGCAATGGATCGCGATTATAAAATTGCGATTATAAAAGCGCAATAAATCGCGATAAATCGCGATCGCGTCGGATATCTGATGATATATTCGCGAAATGGCGAAATAGCGATATTCGAGCTAAATATTCGAAAATCAAATATTCGAGCTCAACACTATTATACAATTGACAAATCCTACAGAATTAAGTAATTATAAGAAAAAAAGAAGAAAGTTTAAAGACATCTTTAAAGAAAACCTTTTAAACTAAATATATTTTGTGAAAGTGGCCAACACCAAGGTAAACCATATACCAGGTTGCCATGTTTGTCTGAGATACAGTGGCAAAATTTTCCTACAGTCGTTGGCATTTTTACAAAGCTCCAAGGCTTTAGGAAATATGTTGGCTCCTTATATCTATGAACCATATCTATATTATATGTTCTATATTATGACGACTGCATCAGGGGACAGGGCTTTAGTTAGTATTAGTTGTGGCAAATAATTCTGGGAATTCCGATGGCTTGAAGGGATAGTACAACTTTCTAGCAACTAAGTAAACTCATATCTAACTCATATCAAGCAAATCCTTGGTAGACCCAATCATTGTAATGCACACCAGTCATGTCAATGCCAGTGAAGAATCAACAATATTGAATCTCTGGCATGTCGCTGATATCACAGTAATGCTGGGTCAGGGATGAATGCAATTACTTCTTAACATCAGTCAAGTATTTCTATATAACATTATCAGGTCATATCTTTGTTACGCTGTTTGCCTCTTCAATCTAATAATAACCTAGCAATAACCGCAAATTTATATCAATACTAGGAAACAACATAAATCTTCGTCTTTCCCAGCACAATCATCTATATCCATCTCAAAAAAATGTTTTTAAAGTTTCTGTTGGGCTCAAGTTAATTACGTCTGGTTATTTTTATTTTTATTATTCCTTTGATGAGGATTTGCTTTAAGATGGAGGGACTCATCTTAACCCAACAAACCCAACTCAATTGGATTGATGGTTTAGATTTGTCATAGTAGAACAAAAAAAAACACGTTCACTTGTATTGGGAATTTCCAAGTACAAATTTTGGAGACATTTGGAAGGAAATCTGCCCCTTCCATTCCTTCAAGTCCAAACTAGTGTTGAGCTCGAATATTCGAATGTTGAATATTTTTGGCGAAAATCAACAATTCAAGAATTTGTGAATATCTCAAATATGCCGGCGGATATTGGCGAATTCGAATATTTGCGGTATGACCATGTATTTCGAAAATCATATTAAATAAACATAGCATGTGACCATTCATTTCAAAGATTTTCGCAATGCAAATATTATGTTTGCAATGCAAAAATAATCTGTGTAATACATGGTTATATGCTGCAAATATTGGAATTTACGAATATCGAATCGAATATTAGTAGAATTATTTGAGAAATATTGTGATTTAGAATATTCCCTATGCCGCTCATCACTAGTCCAAACAAACCCAAAACATTCCCCCTTTTTTTCACATGTCACCCACCTGTTCCCTATCCCTTCTTTAGAGCCCCCACACTCCCATGATGCCACTATATAATCTCCCCTCTAACCCCCATAGTACGTCCATAGAATACATGCTCATGCTTGAAGGTTTTTACCTCTAAAAGCCATATACATGAATATACTGTAGTATAGGGCCATTACTATAATTTCAGGGCCATTTCTAGAATTTTGGGGGCCCTATGCAAAATTGTTGCCTGGGGCCCCCTGTCGACCAGGAGGGGGTGGTTGGCGCTACCAGAAAAGTTGTTGAGGGGGGTTATCTACCAGAAATGTTGTTGAGGGGGGGGCCTGGTGCTACCTGCAAAAATGTTGCGGGGGGTGCTACCATCGCCATCATGCCATATGCACCCGCCTAATTCATAGCGGGAGAAACGGCCCTGAGTGGGATACAAATAAAGTTTTGTTAAAACAGAATTAAAAAGATGACGCTTATCATTTAAAGGTTTATTAAACCCTAAACATAATAGCATACAATAACCTTCTAAATAGCCCAAAGAAATCACCTTCAAAGTTTCTCCTGGTTTAGACCTTCAATATCCAAAACAAGTCCTCTTCTGGCCCTGTAGTCTCAGCATCTAAGGAACTCTCCAAGGTTGACACTGCAGCGTGTGTGGTCCCTCAAAGAGCATTCCTCCGCTGTGTTTGGGCTGTCACAGGATCCAGGAAAATCATGGTCTGTGCATGCCCGGAGCCTGATGAACGATCCTGTTTATGGAACAAAGAATTAGTGTTGAGCAGCATATGGTATATTCGAATTCACGTAATTTCGCGAATATACAAAGAAACATTCTAAAAACATTCTAAATTCATAAAATTTAATTTGACTGTATTCTATTGCCTTCCATCGCGCGCGCCCGTTTGCAATGATTCGCATAGATTCGCAATGCAGTACAAGCACTCTGTGTATTGCGCGTATCCATTCGCAATGCACACAAATACGCGTGATGTATGTCAGTAAACAATGTTGAAACATAATACGACGAGTATCCGCCATTGAGAATATCCGAGCACACATTCGTGAAATATTGAGAATTCTCGAATGACTGATATTCGTCGAATATATTCCAATTTCGAATATTCTCGCTCAACACTACTAAGAATACTATTGTTTAACCTCCCCAGCAGTCCGCCCCTACTGTGTCTTTTTAACCGCGCAGTATGAATGATCACAGCAGAGCACGCTGTACGCAGCCTGAATTCTCCTACCCGCCCCTGTCCATGTTGATGATGCCGGTGACGTAGGCTGGGAAACAGATGCCCCTCCATTATAATGCAGAAGGGGTGGTCCCAGACTCCCGGAATAGCTGCGGCTGTATAGAGAATTGTAGACAAACTGGATCTCAACCGCTAGGGAGGTTAATAACCATTTAAACCACATGGAAATGATTGTGTATTGATGTGCCATTGCCAATTTTGAACATTCGCGATATTGTGCATTGGGAAGCTTATGGCCATAGATAACAAATTTTTATTCGCAATACATGCCATACACTCGAATTGTGAAAATCCAATTGAATATTAGTAGAATTATTATTACTAGAATTTGAATATTGCCTTTCATAACTAGTGCCTGGCGCCCTTCCTCCCTTGCATACATATCCAGCACCCTCCCTCCCTGACATGGACACCCTCCCTGCGCAGATCTGAACAGTGCTGAATAATAAACAAAATATGTACAGTTTTAGGTTACAGCCATACCACTAAGGAGGTTAAAAAAACAGGATTACCTTACACCTACATACTGTTGCATTGGCTGGCCATGCATGTATGCCCAGAACTGGGCTTAAAGCATAGGTGAGAGGGCAACTTGACCAGGTGGACTGGTTTTGGGGGCAGATCCTTTTCGGATCGGGATTTTCACCCACCCTCCCTCCCTGATTGGTTGGACTAGGTGTTTGGGGTATTATGTCTTCTGTTACCTGTTTTGTTTATTTTGTCACAGCATGGACGAAGCTCGACAGTGCCGCAGGAGGAAATCAGACTTTGAAGGTTGGTATGGTTGGTGGAAGGCACTCAAAAAAAGTTGGTGGCACTGTCAGGGGACCCCCCTTTAACTGTTCTGAGATTGTATATAGGCTGTGGCCATTATTTTATATATTTGCACTTCAAATTATATATAAAACTTTTCCAAAGTGTATATCATGGTCTCTGTCATTATTTGTATGAATGAAGTTTGTTTAAAGGCCCCCATACACCTTACAATCTTTCCATACAATTTCTGTACAATCAACTTT
>CM070032.1:16699234-16709985 GCA_036250615.1 Ptychadena robeensis
CCAATCACTATGTATTCTATCAGGGAGGCCACTTTACTACACAGTTGTTGGTAGATCTTAAGGTGTATGAGGGGGTTTAAGTCCGAGAGACAAAATGGCTCAGTTCTCCCTGGGTCATAGCCTTTTCTATTTATGGTGCTAATTTGCTGAAACACCAAAGGTATATGTCAAATGTCTCATGTGTCCCATGTCCTATGTCTCTATCCACTACATCAAGACAAAAATAGACTGAGGTTAGAAAATAAATCCACTAAGACTTCCTGAGCGACAGATCTACATATTATTCTAGCACTGTGAACTACTACTTTCCTCTAGCGGACGTATTTCATGTGATAATGTGCTGCCACAATTCGTTAAAATTATCACCTAAACGGTTCAGTTCACATACTTAAACAGATCGGGTGTGTTATTTTCCCACATCTCCAGAAGGTGACATTGGCCAGATATTTACTGGTGGTGAATAGAGGTGGATTTTTTTATTACAAGGCGCTGACTTTATACGTAAAGCCCCCAGACATGGTAACTCACCAAATTACTGGCAATAAAGAGTAGGGTTGTGCGAAAGACTAAAAAAAAAAGCATTTCTATAGCGAATTTGAATAACTTTTGTTGAAATTCAAGTAAAAATTTTCCAAAACCTAATTTTTTCAGATGCCAGGCAGTGAAATATGCCTGACGGTTCCCATAGTCTCTGCGCATGTGCAGTGTCCCCATATGAGGATATGTTGTTTGTGATCCCAATTTTCTAGAGCATACCAGACCCTATGACAGCAGCGGGTCTGGTAAGGGGACCCCACGCTGTTTGTGGTCCCACTTTTTCAGAGCATACCAGACCCTATGCTTTTTTTTATATATGTGTGATTTCTGCCATTAGACATTAAAAAAAACATGTACTATTGGGGGGGGAAGTTTGGCTCCCTCTCCCTCCCATTGATCCCTCTCTGGCATGACACTGTCCAGGGGTTTGCACACATGTGACACTTGTTTTTAAGGTATTGTGGCTACAGATATGACCTAAAGTTTTGAGAAGTTCGACTGTCATTAAAGTAAATTTGGTGTGCCGTCCACACGTCCACGTTCGATGTTCATCCATCACTAATGCTGAGACACTTGGTTTTATACACCTGTGCCAATGGAAGTGATTACAATTATTGGGAGGGCTATCCAATACTTTTGCCAATATGCAAAGTGACTGAATGGGGTTGGGCATGGAGAACCACCCAGCTCTCTAGTGGAAATAGATTTATCGCCTGTGTAACCCCAATAAATACAGAGGGGAGTATCAATGACTGGAAAATAGAAAGCAAATAAGACAAAGTGTGTCCGCAAACAGATAGAGGCTTAAGGAGAGTTCCAGATAAAAGATATGAGAGGCCTGGAACACCACACTGACAAGGCGGACAGTTCGGATGCAAACATTGATGTTCGCCCTCTTTCTCGCCTGCGAGCAGTATGGGTGTTCGACTCACCCTGTTTGCAGGCGAGTAGGAGCTCTCTATTCTTCCTGCAGCGGGATCAGGAGCAGCTAGATCCCACCGGAGGAAGAATCGGTTCACTAGAAGACCGGGCATGAAGCCGGTCTTCTAGTGAAGAGCCGACTACAGAACCGAAAGTGACGTCAGTGACGTCACATCCGGCTATCGTAACCTGGAACTATGCATTCCAGGTATCAGATGTGACATTACTTCCGTTTTTTCGTGTTGGGTATGGGTCCCCACACACAAAATCATCCGCGGATCGCAGGTGCCCACAGGGGGCAACAGATCCGTGTCGCCCCAAAGCGAGAACGGTCAGCCAGAGAATGGACATTCTTCTATTGTATTTGCAATTCAATGAAACATTGGACCATCACAGGGAAATCCCCCCCATTAAGGCTACGTAGGTACATACCGTGGCCGATAATATTGTCCCTTTTATGTAATGGGCTGAAGTCTGACTGTGAATAGACGCATCAGACGTCAAGCCTTCCTCACATTTTGTCGATGCTGGGCCTCAGGTTGACATAAACGTGACGAAGGTTTGAAGTGACAACACATTGGCTATGAGGGGCTGTGGAGACAGCTGTGTCATAGCCCACTAACTTCTGTGGAGGGCTTGTGCTCTGCGCTCAAATCCCTGCGCTCAGTGCAGGGATTTAAGCACAGTGGAGCCAAGCCCTAAGAGAACCTAAATTCTTTAATATGCAAGACCTAGATCTGCTAAGTTCCTTGTTCCAGAAGGAGGAACCCAACAACTCCTTAAAACTAACCTTTAATACCTAAAATTTGCAGGTAAAAGGTATAAAAGCAAACTGCCTGCATTTGTCAGTGGCTACCACAGTAAAGGAACCGTCCGCTGTCAAATATTAATCAACTCTTGTAGATTTTTATTCTTTTGTATGGGTCTCTAGTAGAGATGGCCAAATTTGTATTTTTAATATCGCCGATTTTGAGTTAATTGCAAAACCCCTGAGCACGGTATACTAAACTTGCTGGAGAGGTAGAGAAGGGTTGGGGGGGGGGGGTATACTACAAAAAAAGGATTGCTCTAACACAAATAGTTCTTGCATAAATTAAAGTCAAGTAAAATTTTCAAAAAATGAGATTTCAATTTTAGATTTTGAACTTAATTTATGCAAAAATTACATGTGCTAGAGCATTTTTATTTTCAAATATTCCTACAACCCTTTTCTACATTTCCAGCAATTTTGGTGATGATACCATTTTCAGAGGCTTTGCAATCACCTTACAAAGTCAGCTAGTCAAAAATGTGATAATTTCTAGTCTCTATACCTATAACCAGTAATAACATAAGTGGTAAGAAGAAAGAGCCATGGTTATGCTTCAGGCATGTTACGCAACATCTCATAATTACATTACACTGTTCCAAATAAAAATTTTTATCAAACAAGTTGGGACGGTCCATGAGAATACAGAAATAAATTATATATAGCTTATTAAGCAACCAGCCTGGGAAAACATGAATGATTCCTTATATTGCATACAGTGATTGTGTAAACTTATATGCATTATCCATTTTAATATTCTGTCTACTCTGTGTTGCCTATCCTACCTGTAGCTTTCACATAGAATTCTAACGAATGGGATGAATGCAATACATAACCCCCCTATCGCTTCTGATGGCAACATGTCGTCCAGCGATGTCCTGTCAGTACTGCACTGGACGAAATGGTGCCGTCCGGTGAAGATCAGAGTACCGGCAGGGCATATTCACCGCTCTGTGCTGTCCGGGTGGCTCGGATCTTTTGTACAGGCTTCTTTACTGAAGACGATGTCCACCCCCCAAGTGACGTGATGACGTCACATCAGGGGGGGATTCAAATTTAAATCGCATGAGAAATAGTTTTCTATGCAGAAGTGTGATTCCAAGATTTGCCCTTTGAAGTTATAGTGTGATTTCCAAATGTGCCCCAGAAGATAATCCTCCATCCCCTGGTGTGTTCATCGCACTCGGAAGAGAGAGTGCCAAAGTGAATTGTACTGGATACAGTGATAACTGTATCCAATACAATTCAAAGTAAAAAAAAAACACAAAACCCATTTCCAATTGTAATAAAAATGTTATTATAAACAAAACATAAATATAAATACATACTGTTTTGAAATCTTTCATACCAAATAATTTTTTAGAGGTTTTATCATTCAGATAATACCTTTTATTCATTTCTTTTTACATAATTTTTTGTTTTAAACATTATTATATTCAGGAGGTCTACTAGACCCTTGTACGGACATATTTTGGGAAGTTACAGGCTTACAACATAAAAAAATTAATTCCATTAGAGTGTATGGTGCGCTTTTGGTACAGAAATCTGGACCTTGCAAGAGCGCTAGGGAGGGTAATATAGAAATGTATTCTGCTTGATGAGTCTATGTAAACATACAGTATGGGTGGCCTTTCCTAAATATAAAACCGATAATGAGTTTGAGTCTGGTTTTTCAATTTTTTTCTTTTTATATTTTTAATACTGGTCAACTGTATAAGCGGGAACTATTTTTCTAATTAAAATGTATGCAATTTATTATCGTCTAAAAGTAAATCATAGACCAAATAAACACTTTGAGCTAATAAAATCATGGAACCAGGATGTATATAATTTTGATCCAGTGAAGTAGCCATTGACACAAACACATTTCATTTTGACTTCATGTTGAGATTTCTTTGTGTTAGGAACTTGTCAATATAAAACTATTACAGCAAAAGTGTTGGAACTTGAACATTACATAAAAGTAAGGTTAGGTTGGCATGAATATGACTGGGGTGTTACTGCTTTATGTAATCTAATCCCCCAATAGACGGGCCGATTCCAGTCCATAGTTGCAGGCACCGTGCGCGCACCAGACGAGCACATAAAGGACGGTCGGCCACAACTATAGGGGAGCCCACCTTGAGGATCTGACCAAAAGAGCCGGCAGGTCGGATCACACACGGATCCGTCCTGCTGGTTCGTTTTCTGCCCGATCCTCCGATCCTGCTGCAGGCTGTTAACTCGGAGGGAAAGTCTCCTCCCCTCCGAGTTAATTGGCTACAGTCTGACAGGAATCGCGTGTTAGTGGAACACGGGATTCCTGTCCATTCTGTAGCCGACTCCTCACAGCGTAGTGACGTCAACCCGCTGTGAGGAGTCTGCTAAAAGTCGGCCATAGATCGAGACGTCTATGGCTGGCTTTATGTCAGGGATGTCCAAATTTTTGTAAAGGCCCAAATTGGGTTATGTGAAAATGGCCTTTCAGCCTGACATTTTCGAATCATTAGCACTAGATGTAAATGAACAATTTTATAACATCTAAACAAGTTTTTAATTTAAAGGTCCTCAGTATTTTTGTTTCACGAAGATCTCCAATATTGTGCTATATCCTCATAATCTTAAATATTCAAGATCATCATGCAAGAATCGCAAGTAAAGCCGGCCATAGACGTATCGATCTATGGCCGGCTTTTAGCAGACTCCTCACAGCGGGGTGATATCAATACACTGTGAGGAGTCGGCTAGAGAACTGACAGGAATCCTTTGTGCTCCACTAACACAGGAGATTCCCGTCAGATTGTAGCCAATTAACTTGGAGGGGGAGAGTGCACGCCGGTCGATCAGCCACAACTATGGCCGGGAATCGGCACATCTATGGGTGGTTTTATGGGCACTTTCATACTATGCGATGCAGCACGTTTGTACAGAGGTTTACATAAGAAATCTGTTGCACATTTGCCACTGGCCCCAGCGTTACGTTATGCGTTGATGCTCAATGCAGCATAGTAAAGCAAACGCCCCTACAATATGCATTTTTGTATAAAAGACCTTGACACATGGTTTAATTTACCTGCAATTAAATCCCTAAAATAAAGGACAAAAAAGAAGAAACTGAGCCCACACACACACAAAGAAAATAAATATTAAAAAAATGAAAAGAAAAATAAAATTAACACAAAACATAACATACACACACACACACACAAACAATGAACACACATAACCACAAACATACACGCACACACATAATATACACTCACTCACACAATCCACACACACATATATAGGCATAGACAATGAACACACAAAACCACGAACAAACACACACACATAACATGCACTCACTCACACAATCCCCACACATATACACAGACACACACATATGCACAGACATATATAGAAAATGAACACACATAACCACAAACAAAAACACACACATGTAACATACACTCACTTGCACAAACCACACACATATACACAGATATACATAGACAATGAACACACATAACCGCAAACATAAACACACACATGTAACATACACTCACTCGCACAATCCACACACATATACACAGATATACATAGACAATGAACACACATAACCGCAAACATAAATGCACATAACATACATTCATACAATCCGCACACATATACACAGACATACATAGACACACAAACTCTAAACATTTTACATCCATCACCTTCACCTGCTCGTCTACACACCAAAGAGCAGCACCAGAGATGGCAGCCTCACAGGGGATGGGCAGCCAAGGATTGACTGACAGCCGCAGCGCCTGGTAAATTAACCCTTGCTACCACCATCCCCTTTCAGATTTTATACCAGCAATAAAAATGGTCAGTGAAGCAACTTGTAAACATTCAAAACAATTAAAAAAGGATACAAATGACAATCCAATGTGTACAAACCGAGGAAACACATCTATTCACCTAATTAGTAATTGCCTTATGTTCTAATGTTCTTTTGTAGGTTACACATTCCCTGTAACTTCAGATCCTGACTCTGTAATTATGAAGGATGTGGGCACAGAAGGAGAAGACTATTGCCTTCTACTATTGTAGAACAGGTCAGGTTGACATGTAAACTCATTTACATAGAAGATATGGTGTCTATTGACTGATCCTTAATTAGGAGCATCATGCAATGTGTTAGGTGTAGATCACTACTGTAACATGATCAGGAATCGGGCAAGAAATGAAGAGGCACATGTTCCTATATCAATTACCACAAATCAAAGGGATGAACTGAGGGCATGCAACAAAAGAGATACTGGCAGCTACATCTTCAATCATTTTGCTGGCTGCATGATATTAATCCACATTACAGAGCAGGTCACAAGTAGTGATGTATATAACATATTTTTATTCATATTATTCCAAATATCAATTATTTTCAGTAAGTACAGAAAATGTATAAAATATGGCAACAGAAACTGAGTGTAAAGCTAGCCATACACATGTCGATTCCTGAGCGATCGATCGACGATCTGATCGATTCCGGTGAAGCCACAGGCGTTGATCGATCGACCATACAAGTCTGTGCCTACCACCTTAGGCCACCGATTCCTGGACGATTCTGTTACCAGTCGATCGATTCACAAATGTCAACGCCCCTTGATGTGTGCCAAATCGATCAGAAAACACCAACAGGTTGGTTCTCAGGCAGATCTGATTTGGGGGCCATGTCGATCGGGCGGGGTCGATCGGTCAAGGTGGGCTGCACTCGATTCCTCGTCGATCGATCGGCGTGCACGCGCCCGGTGATCGATCGGCCAGGAATGGTGTGGGAAATCGACCTGTGTATGGCCACCTTTAGAAATACAACATATCCCAAGAAGTTGAATTGCAAATAATAAAACAAACATTGGGATACAGAAGCAATAGCAACACATAGTTTAAATAAATTGGGAAGCATGGGTGAGACACTTTATGCCAAAAGGGATGGAGAAAATGTATTGATAAATGTATTGATAACAATATCAAATATTGCTAAACCCATGTGTAAATTTTTTTTTATTATTATTATTTTTGTTTTGGCCACTTCCCAATGCACGGGATATGAATATGTGAGATATATTTGTCTGCATTGGATATCCTGTTATGTGTATTACTTTGCTTCATTTATTTGCTATACACCGTTGTTTATGTGTAGCACTCATGGTTTTATGTGAACGTTCGCTGTGACTAGGATTACAAATAATAAAATGTTGTTTTATGAAACATTGGTTTAAATCGATATTTACGAGATTCACATATTCAGGGTCACTGTTCCAAATAAAGTCCCGTTAGGGGACTTCTTTAGGTTTTGGTGTTCTGGGCTGGGAACAGCGATCATACCCACCCTCCAAACTTCTCTTTGATTCAACATTATTTTTGTTTTGTTCGTTATATTTATTTGTGACTTGTCGTTAAATATGGTAGAATTTTTTAAAAAAATTTACCATTTCGATGACTTAGTTAATTGCAAAGCCCCTGAACATGGTATCATCACCAAACTAGCTGGAGATGTAGGGCAAAAGTATCTCTAAAGCCCCCCATAGACGGGGCAATTCCCGGCCATAGTTGCGGGGGACCGACCGGCGTGCGCACTCCCGCCGAACACTACAGGGGAGCCCACCTTGAAGATCCGACCAAAAAATCCGGCAGGTCGGATCGCACGCAGATCCGTCCTGCTGGTTCTTTTCTGTGGCCAATCCTGTTGCAGGCAATTAACTTCTAGGGGGAGCCTTCTCCCCCTCCAAGTTAATTGACTACAATCTGACAACCTGTCAATTCTGAAGCCGACTCCTCACAGTGTGGTGACATCGCCACTCTATAATGAGTCTGCTACAATGGCTAGCTTTAGAGACTTAAGCCGGCCACAGATGTCTCGATCTATGGCCGGCTTAAGTCTCTAAAGCTAGCCATACATATTCCGATTCCATGGCCGATCGATCACCCATCTGATCGATTCCGCGATGCCAGAGGGAATCGGATGTCCGATCGATCGCCCAATTAAGCCTGTCCCTACCACCTTGGGCCACCGATTCCTGGACGATTCCGTGCCCGATCGATCACTTCACACATGGCAACTCCCCCTTATGTGTGCTGAATCGGATCAGAAAGACCAACATGTTGGTTCTCTGGCAGATCCGATTCTGGGTCCCCGATCGATCGGACGTGATTGATCGGGCAAGGTGGGCTTCACGCGATTCCGGGACGATTGATTAGCGTGCACGCGCTCGGAATCGATCGTCCCGGAATCCCTTGGGAATCGGACCCGTGTATGGGGACCTTAACACTAATAGTTTTTGCATAAATGAAGTTCAAAGTCAAGTCAAAATTTCGAAAGTCGACTAGCTTACTTTTATCACCAAAATTGCTGGAGATGTAGAAAAGGATTGTGGGAATATTGGGGAAAAAAACACATACCTCGAACCCTTCTCTGCATCTCCAGCAAGTTTGGTGTAGAATATCTAGTACGGACAAACTGATCACAATGGTGGAATGCTATGACATTACTACATTTAAATGTCCAAGGTAGGCCCCTCTTCTACAAGTGTACAGACTGCATGGCTAGGTGATTGATTACACAGTATATACTTGTGGCAATGGGTCTGAATGAAACACCTAAATTTAGTGATGTGTACCAATACTTTTGTCATAAGTATATGTTAGTCGCTCATCCCTTGCTGCTGAAGCATGTTACAGCAGACACAAAATCTCTAAGCTGCATAGTTTGATAACATGTAAACTATTGTTTTCACTTTAATCACCACGCAGACTGTGTGGAAAGTCAAACACTGTACGTCGACTCACTCACACGGGTGATTTGCTCCAGTGTAAAGAGCCTCACTCACACTGTGATTTTCTCCAGTGTAAAGAGCCCCGCTAGTACATAACACCTAAAATTTTTGCCGTCTAAAGTTTCCATTGAGGTTTCGAAGGTAAATATGACTTCAGTGTATAACACAGAGCAAATAATCTGCTCTACAGATATATCACCTGTCCCATAGATAAAGGATGATTCTTTATTGTTACTCCGAATCTGGAATTAGAATGTTTCTAAACCTGGGTGTTCTATAGAAGAGCCCGGCATAGATGCAGACAGCTCTAAAGCAGGGTACAGACGTGGAGATATGGGTCAAATCGATGGCCGCTTCGAGCGTCGTGCGCACTCACGGCCATCTATCTGACCTATATATTCTGCAGCTATAGCTGTTTTCGAGGAGGACAAATCAATCCAGCTCTAAAACAGCCTTATCGGACATGACCGTTAATATGGTGATGTCTGATGCTTTGCCTGTCTCCAGGCAAAGCTCGGCTGAGGAGGAGGAGCCATCTGACAGAAGCATGATGACGTCATCATGCTGCGGCAGGGTACATCAGACGGCTCCAATATTAAGCTGTCTGTACCCTGCTTAAGCCGTCTGTACCCTGCTTAAGAATTTATAGTCAGATGTCAAGAATTAGGGCCGTTTCTAGACGGCTGTTTCTAAAATGGCCAGGGGCCCCCTGTCAAACGTTATTGATAACATATACAGATAAGTCGTTGAGCGTGCTGGGGGGGATGCTAGAGATATTTTTGCGCGCGCTTATGCACACAATATTTTTGTGCACCAATATGAGCGTGCAGGGGTTCCCCTGGGGGCCCTGGAGCCTATGTGCCCGCATACTTTGCATAGCTGGAGGAATGGGCCTGCCAAGAATAGCAGAAATGTCTGAAAAGACAAGGAATGCAAATAAAGTGTGTTATCCTGCGGAAAAATATAGAGAGACTTATATTCTATTTCGGTGAATTGGAAAGAATAAAGAAAGGTCAGCTCCTTATGTGGGGACACACCCAACTTCAAACTCACTTCCCAAGTGTTAACCCTGGAGTGTACCTGGGCTGAATGGAAAGGCTCTCTAATTTCCTTCCCTACATTCCAGAGTCCTCCCAGCCTGGCAGGACCCGTCCCTGAAGTTGTGTACAACATGTAGAGTTGAAGGTAATAAAAGAAGGGGGACATGTGCAAAGAAAAGAGTACCAAGACTAAGGGCTGCCTCCAGGGTGATGATAGACAGGAAGGTGTCTAGTCATTTTATTAAAGTGGGGGCCCACTGGGAGAACTGGAGATACCCCTGGCCAGAAGGAATCAAACCCTGCAGATTTAGCTAGCTTTGTCTCTGTACAGCTCCTCAGGGCGATGGCATAAATTGTGACCACAGTGTAAAACAAGGGTGATGACAGAAGGGTCTCTCTTACAAGTACCTGGAGGAACTCTAACATTATCTTAACCCCTCTGGTTAAAATGTAAATACTATCCTTTTAGTTCATTTTTGGCTAGGGTAAGCCTTTACTGTCTCTGAGCCCAGAGTCAGGGTGCACTTATTAGGTGGAGTCCCAGTAGTGACAGTGAGGGAAATAGGTCTTGACCACAAACAGGGCGAGTATCATACACAGGGGGAGGTTTAACCTCCCTAGCGCACTGCATAGGTACAGATTTCTGTACCAAAAGCGCACCAT
>CM070032.1:16710085-16731559 GCA_036250615.1 Ptychadena robeensis
GACGAGTCCAGCTCGTCCAGTGCACTTTCAGCATGTCAGCACTGGACGAGCTGGACTCACTCACATATCAGATGATCCTATGCCTATCTCCCACAGGGGCCAGTTTGCAGTTAGTTCAGAACTGAGCATGCTGAACAAGTGCTTGAACAAGAACAGAGAAGATCATTTCAAATGCCATTCCCTGCGCCATTCAACACATCATTACATAGGCACACATACTCAGTGTATACATACTTAGGGGCAGGTCCTTGACACTAAAGCTAGCCATACACTCTGCGATAAAAATTACGATCTATTAAAACCGACCAATGAAAGCAGTTTCTCGGCATGAAATCTGTGCATGTCCACATGGTACGACAGATAAAATACGATTCTAATTGTCGTTTTTTTCTATCGTAAAGTCATCGTACAAGTTGAAAATGTTTTATTGGTCTGGGAACATCGGGCAAGTTCATAGTGTTTTACCGACCAATTAGTGCCGATGATGCTTATTAGCATATTAAGACTTCCGCCGCCGGCATGTTGCTGCCGCTGACATGGTGGCTATTCAGCATAGCAGCATAAAGTACTAGTAGTAGCAATGTAGAAGTATTTTTATATATATATATATATATATATATATATATATATATATAAACATATATACTAATAAATATAGTTTACTTGAACTGACCGGAGAGGTTTTTTAAAGTTGTAGTGTAGCTGGCAGTACACAGCATGTATACATAAATATCATCTACATAGTATATACTACACATATATCTGTTGTCTGTAAACATATCAATATATATCTCTATCTATTGTTTATCTGTAATATGTATCTATCTAATATCTATGTATAT
The DNA here is from genome assembly GCA_036250615.1 of Ptychadena robeensis. Classification (NCBI taxonomy): domain Eukaryota; kingdom Metazoa; phylum Chordata; class Amphibia; order Anura; family Ptychadenidae; genus Ptychadena; species Ptychadena robeensis. The sequence goes on from CM070032.1 coordinate 16,710,928, forward strand.
AGAATTATATATATTATATATACCGTATATTCCGGCGTATAAGACGACTGGGTGTATAAGACGACCCCCAACTTTTCCAGTTAAAATATAGAGTTTGGGGTATACTCACCGTATAAGACTACCCCTTCCAACGCACACCAAATAAAAATAAAATAAACATCAGATTTGCTTTCAGTATGTTCATTTTAATTCTTATGACATGGGCAAACTGCCTGCAAGTCACTGGAAATCCACCGGCAAATGTGGTGGCACGTGTCATTTTTTTTGTCCAGCTCAGGGAAACCGCAGTGGACCCATGGCCTTACATATGTCTACTCTGACTTTCAATTCCCAGATCTCCAACAACCTTAAAAGTCCTATTTTTTTGAGTAATTTACATTGCTAATTTTACACCCCTAACTGCAACCTCTCATATTAATGTTTACCTGCGGTTATCCAAGTGACATGCATTGTATACATTTAATTCAAAGAAGGCAATCAAAATGTCACATGATACAGTGAAGATGTTTTAATGTGTTTGAGCTGCAATACCAGTTTCAGCCACTGGAGCCACAGCCTTTAGTGAGCACTAAAGTAAGTGAGCCCATCTCACACATTGAGGAGGGAGAGAGGGAGGGTGGATAAGGGGGCGCTTCCGGTGTCTGACAGGCAGACTCCTCTGGCTCAGAATTTTTAGCTCTCAGCGTATAAGACGACCCCGACTTTTGAGAAGATTTTCCTGGGTTTAAAAGTAGTCTTATACGCCAGAATATACAGTATATATATTTATTATTTTATTATTTACATTTAAATTCATTTTAAAATCACATTGTCCGATATAAACGGCGATTATTTTAGATGACATTTTCGATAAAACCAGAAAAATCGATATCGAAATCGAAAAATTGGATATTCCATGTGGTAGTATTTTACCGAAAATTACGATCTAAAATGACTCCGATGTCGGGATACATTGGTCGGTTTTAATAGATCGTCATTTTTATCGCAGAGTGTATGGCTAGCTTTAGAGTTTATGGGAACTGGGTTGAACAATGTTGGGCATCATTCATGCAGGAAGAGGTCCGGAAGTGGATAGTGGAATGTTGTGTTTCCACAGTGATGGACATTTTATGTTTGGCTTCGATTTTTGTAGTTTTGTTCTCAATACACAACAAGCAATGATTCTGAGCAATATGAGCATTTTTTTTATTATTATTACCACAAATAACAAAAAAATTCTAATGAAATTGAGCTTTGAGATCGGCATGATCATTTCTGCCAGACAGGAGTGATTAAATAATTAGATTTTGCCTTTATTTTTAGCCCTGGGAAAAAACTCTATTGAATGCTGTAACTTCATGGAGAAGAATATTTGGGACATGAGCAGTCAATCCAGCTTTTTGTAAAATTTAAAACTAGTTGACTTTATGAGTTAATTGCAAAACCCCTAAATATAGGATTGTTACCCGAATTGCTGGAGATGTAGAGAAGGTCTGTGGGAACATTACAAAAAGTATCGTTTTAGCACATGTAGTTTTGCAGAAATTTAAATGGATGTACAGTATACTCAATATGTAAAAATACATATGTAAAAATAAAGCTTGACTTACCTTTGATCTGGTATGATGGTGGCTTAGGGCTCCTAAAATAATATACTCACCTGCTGTTCCGTAGAATTGTATGAGCCATTCCAAATTTATCTGCCAGGCTTCCTAGGTGTCAGCCTCCGGATGGCCCTGGGGGGAGTGCGGCGCCGTCGGGGTCCCCAGTATGGTTAATGGGGTCCCCGGACGGTGCAGCCTCTCCCCCAGGATGATGCTTACCTGGGGTGGTGTGGGTATACCCCTGCCATGGGGTACCCCCAGCCTGGAGATGGCTACCGCCGAGTAGCGCGTGTGCGCATGCGCAGGCCTGCGATACTACGCGGGCACGCACATGAGTGTGCACGATTTAAAGGTACATACACCCCTCCTCTCTGCAGTCACTTCCTGTAGAGGGGAGGGGTGGGTAATCAGTACTGGCTATATAAGACCTGTATCAGCATAGAGAGGGTGCTGTTGATTGCAGTTCAGTTGTGTCCAAGTGCTTTATTTGATTCCTTATCCCCCCTCTTGATCGACCTCCCGTGTACCGAACCCTGGCTTGTTTTCTCGTCGACCTGATTTCCGGAATCCCGACTTTAGCACGCTTACTGGACAACCCTCTGATTTCTGCCTGCCCTGACCTTCTGCTCGTCCCGACTTCGCTGACCTCTCCTACCCTAGTGACCTCGGAACCCGTCTTGACCACTCTCTTATTCGTACTACTTCCACAGTGGGGTAGTCTCACCCGTACTTCCGTCAAACTTAGGGGTACTGGCGATAGGGGGAGACCTGTCCTGCCTGCCGCAGAAAAACCACCGGTGCCCCCTCAAGGGACATCGGCCCATCTCCCTTTAGGGGGGCTCTGGGTTGAAGACCAGGCTTTACGGACACAGACTCCTCCCTCTGTCGTTGGTAACATCTGTCAATACCCCTGGGGAGGCGTAACACTAGGGTTAACTCAAGGTGCAATATCTTCAACTTACTTTCAATAATGAGCAGAGATGGCAGAATTACCGCTCTCGGGACGTCTTGCCTCGGCTACATGTCATCAGGACCAGGAAGTGAGGAAGGGCTGCGGGGGATCTTCTTAAATTACTGCTTACAGGTAAGTTTTTGGGGGGAAGGGGGTTTATGCATCCCTCCCTATTATCAGCACTTCTAGTGCCATATATGTTATGATAATTTTCTTGTGGTAGGTCCGCTTTAAGTTTAAAGTTAAGTCAAACTTTCAACTTTATTTGTGCAAAAGTACATGTCCTAGAACAATACTACCCACAACCTTTATAAAGCTTCAGCAAAGTTTGTAATGATACCATGTTTTGGGGCTTTACAATGAACTCACTTACTCAATTAAATTAGGCCATGTGTCCACTGTAGATTCCCTGTGCTGGACGTAAACAAGATGCGCATCGGCAAGTTTGCTGGGCAGTTTTTCCAGTGGCCCTATTGATGCAGCAGAGGCGCCTTGGAGACACCTCCATTGTTTTTCAATGGAGATGTCTCCAGCGGAACCGTGCGGTACTGCTATGAAGATGTAGCAGCCCGCAGCTTCAAAAAAGCACCATGGGCTCACCGCTCATAATACGCAGAGTGGACACTGTCCAATTCATTAGAAAAAACAGCAGTGGACACAACCCCTTCCAATGAGATCTGTGGAGGAGAGAAGACTGTGAAAATACTTCCTCCTGGCTGCAGCAGACTGCTGACATCATATGAGCAAAGACAAATACTTAACTGGAGCTGTTTAGAGTTACACGTGCAGCTACAGTGTTAACGTATGTCCTGTATGACATGACTGGAATTTGTTCCTGCAGACTTGAGACTGTACTGTAAATCCACTCTAAGCTGAGGCATGAAATCACTATCTGCATTTTTGGATTATCAGGGCTGTACAAAGGTCAGATTCATTGATGCAAACAAGGAAAGTTTCAAAGAAGCTGAAAAAGCAGTAATATAGGTGATGATGAAGAAACTTACCTTCTAGACAAGATCTTCCTTTATATTAGGACTGTAAATAGCATAATACTATAGGGTATAGAGAATTCTACCTATAGGGTATAGAGTATTTTACAGTCTTGTTCTTAGCAAGAACCCTTCCCCCCCCCCCCCCCCCCCCCCCCTATCGGCGCCACCATCACCAGCATGGCCATTGTGTACTTTGCCTATATATTTTAACCTATTTGGCTTTCCAGGCCATGGCCTTCTGTACTTCATTCACCAGTTGGTTAGAATCTCAACAACAACATCTAGAAATAATGAATTTAATTTTGTTCATTCATAACCTCCTTTATCCAAGCCCATAGGCCTGGTATGGCAACACTTGTTCGTGGGCCCCCTTCCCATGAGTGACATGCCTTGTGTCCCAACAAGGTGGTATAAATCTTGAATGGGGGATACCACTTTTTTTTTTTTTTTTAAATACAAAGTTAATGTTTTACCCTCCCCACACGCAGCTTTATATACAAGTTGAACATTATTAAAACAAAGTCTTCTAAACTCTGTCTTCTTTTTTGGAGGACATTTTGTTATACACCAGCAATTCCACCATGGAGAGGGGACCTGTTTGACATATTACAACCCCGGAAGATTAAAATGCTGATAAAACATCCGTTTGGAGAGCCTCCTCATTTTTACCTGAGTAACCCCCCCCCCCCCCAACCAACCCAACCAAAGACCTGACGTGACGAGTAGTGATGAGCGGCATAGGCGACATTCGTATTCGCGGCATGCCGTGAATTTCATGGAAAACAATCGGAAAATATTCGCATTTGGCAACATTCGGGGTTTTTTTTATTGCGAATATCGGCAGTTTTTATTGCGAATTTCGCGCGCGCAATATATGTTTAACATGGCGCAAATTTTTATGCGAATTTTTAAGGTGATGATTTTCGCAATATTCGCATCACCCCAATATTCATTTAAAAAACTGTTGATGGTGTTGCTAAGCTCCTGTTGCAGCCTTCCTATTCGTCCACTTGCATTGAGAGGGAAGTGTAATGGATAAAAAATACAGAATATCCAGAATTGCGAATATTCGGCAATATATTCACCATCTTCGCGAATTTCCGAATTGTCAATATTCACGATTAATATTCGGAATCCGAATATTCGCGATCACCACTAGTGACGAGCACTGTACGGAGACAGTAATTTAATATCTCCACAGGCCTGCACATCACAAAGGTTGCTGGCACCTCTTTCCTATTTTTACACCACTATATGTGCTCCTAATGCCCCCCCCCCCATACCTTTAATCTTTTTGGGGCACTCCCTACTTTTTGGGAGACACCCATACAGCGCCCGACCACTATTTAAACACAATATAGATGAGCAGCATTTTCCATATTTTTTGTTTTGTTTTTTAAATAGAAGAATGTTGTCCCAATGCATATTCTGTGGGGTGAGTAAATTGTACTCGGCACGGCTAAATATGTTGTACACAAAATGAACACGCACAGCCATGACAGAGCTGAGCTAAAAACCAAGCAGGATGGATGGTGGATGCCATTCCTAACACCCAGTCATGTATAATCAGACTCTACTCTGCCTGGTATTGAATACACATGCGGATATTTATAGAACTTCCATTTCCAAGAGTCAATATTTTAAAGTTTGTTTTGCGGTATACTTAATTTAAAAGTAAAGTAGGATGTATAGGAAACAATATCAACTGCAGAACTACTTGACTTGTGTCTCACTTCAAAAAGCATGTTTTATGGATTTAGATAGGAACTGGCAACACTTTACAGTAGCAGCAAAGTACACAAAGCGTTTGAGACAAGATCATCATTGGAAAACTCAAAGCACATGGTGTTTTCACCAGGAGATGGACATGTGTGTCCAATATACTACTTAACTTTTTTACTGTTCCCAAACTGTTCATGTGATCAAAAAAGATATTTAGTAAACAGATGCCAATAAAAAAAAATTTGATGTATATGCATGCCAATGCATCTAATAGCCACATTAGAGCTCAAGCATTAAGAGAATTAAGCTGACCATACACCTTTAAATCTCTCTGTCCGATATACTTAACATCTACCCAGGGCTTTTTTTCTCAGAGAAAAGGTGGTGGAACTGACCCCCCCCCCTCCCCTGGCCACACCCCTACCCACCCTTAGGACTGCCCCCTAAAACCACCCTATTATGTCGGGTGTCCGCTCCATAAATAGCTCCCCATCGGGGGAACGGGTGCAAATGCCCCCGCCAGTGCAGGCAGGCGCGCCGCCTCCCCTCCCTCAGGACAGCTAGAACTCCACCCCCCAGTCCACGCTGAAGAGAAAGATGTCTCCAGCATGGACAGGGGAGGAGACGCCCCGTCATAGGGCCCCCACCCATAAACAATGGGAAGGCGCCGCCCCTCCCTCGCTGCACATTGCGAGGGAGGAGAAGAGGGGAGGCACAAAATCACCCGCCCGTGGCACGCCTGTAACCTGTGCTGAATGGCCAACACTTCCCCCACTAACCAACACACATGGGGGCCCCCTGGCGGGCCACCCATGACCCACTGCAGTCAGTGCCCTTATTGCCCGTTCCAGTGCGTTCCCCCAGAAAAAAAGCCCTGGATCTACCAACAACTATGTAGTATAGGGTCCTCTGCGATTGAACTTGATGGTTTAGATAGTCCCTCATATTACATAGTTTTGGTAAAAAAAAAAGAGATCTAAAGGAAATCTGACAGAGAAATCTAAAGCTAGCCACACATGGTTCAATTTTGGTTCAATCGATGCTCGATTAGATCGAGGAATTCAATCGTCTAATCGAAAATCGATCTTAATCGCATCAACATACACCCCACATTGAGTTTGCGATTGTGGTGAGATTTCGATTCCAAAAGATTACTAAAATCGTCGATTTTGGTATTGAAACGTTTGAATTCCCGATTGAAGTGGTCTATGTTATGTATATCTAATCTAATCGATCCAGGAGAAACACCACAAACATCGTCGATTATAAAACGATTTTGGCACAATCGACGATGATTTTCCAACATGTCCGATCAAAATTCGATTCGATTTTCTGCCTTCATCGAACAATTATCGTCGATCATACCATGTGGGCATTCCTCGATTTTCGTTCAATCGATGAAAAAATTCATCTAATCGAGCATCGATTGAACCAAAATCGAACCGTGTGTGGCTAGCTTTAAGGTGTGTGGGGGCCCTAAGTCAACCTGATGGAAAATGTTTCACACGATATATGCACATGATATTTGCCACTTCAGGATGACACTCTGGGTTTCCTGCACTGGGTGACACCAAACCCAGTAACGCCACTAAGTATGGGTACCTTTGGTTTAGTCTTCATATCAACCGATGTGACCCTGTGATTATGGATCCTAGGCCCTGTCTGTGAATTATTGTTAATGCAGAAATAAAGTTAATTTTTTTGCACCTCTTAGCCCTATCATTCAACTGTCAGCACTTCAGTATGTAGTAGTGACTGTAGTATTTGAATTTAAGCCTAAGGCCGTAAACTTAACTTAGGTCAAATTTGAGGCTCCACATTTATCCTGAGTTTATGGTCCCAACGTAGTTCTAAATACACAATGCATGTCCTCAATTAAATCCTTTAGGCCTAAGACTCTGCACCTCCCATGCCAATAACAAAGGTCCGTAAAGGGGATGCAATACCCATTGGCTGACACCATTTCACTGTCAGAGGAAGAGTTACACCAAACTTTCCATTCAGAGCCTTTTTTGGGGATACAAGGGATAAAGGACTATTAGAAAGTAGGACATTAGTAAGAGGACTCTTCCTCAAGAACCACAGCTGTAATTCCGTGTGACAACTACATACACAAAAGACCCATTACTTTTAAATATTGCTCACAAATCTGTGTTAGTGAACACTTCTCCTTTGGCAAGATAATCCATCCCACCTAACAGGTGTGGCATATCAAGGTGCATGAATATTACAGAGGCGTGCCTTAGACTGCCCACAATAAAAGGTCACTCTGAAATGTGCATTTTGATCAAACAACACAAAGCCACAGATGTCGCAACCTTTGAGGCAGCATGCGATTGGCATGCTGACTGCAGAAATGTCTACCAGAGCTGTTGTCCGTGAAATGAATGTTCATTATTTCTACCATAATCCGTCTCTAAAGGCGTTTTACAGAATTTGGCAGTACATCCAACCAGCCTCTCAATGGCAGACCATGTGTAACCACACCAGCACAGGACCGCCACATCCAGCATGTTCACCTCCATGATCATCTGAGACCAGCCACCCGGATCGTTGCAGCAACAATCAGTTTGCACAACCAACAAGAATTTCTGCACAAACTGTCAGAATTGTATATTTTATAATGGTGCTTGCAAGAGAAGTAGACTGATAAAAGAATATCCCCATTTTTATGAAAAGTATCATTTCTGTGTTTGCAGACATTATAGACATGAACTACAGAGCTCCTATCTGCCTGTAATTCCAAATTGATATATAGTCAGGGGTGCACATAACCTTTTTAGTGAGCTCCTCAGATGAGTACAAGGAAATGGTGTGATGTACTCAACCCATATGTAGGGTGGTCTTCCTCACTGTCTCCCTCACTGTCTTCTGTGTCAGCCTCCTGCATGGCAGATGCTGCAGCAGATGGGCCTCCCTGATACTGATTGATCCTCTGATTAGCTGTCTCCTTCCACAGTTCACCAGCTGGCTTTGGGTCACATGTAACTCTGACAGTACAACACGTTTGAACCCCCAGATCTCATACCTGAGTAGTGCAACCCTGAACTTTTCTGACTTAGTAACTTACCCCTGAGACTACCTGCAGTCCAAATGTCATCCTTTTATAGTCATATACCAACTGTCACACAGTGCTTTTCTCTTGTCAGCTTTTACGCTTACATATGCCTACTCTGACTTTAATCCCCCAGATCTCCAACACCCTAAAGGCCCCCATACACCTTTCAATCTTTTCATACAATTTCTGTACAATCAAATTTTGTTCTACCAAAACCATGTAATATGAGGACCTTTCTAATTCTTTCAATCACTATGTATTCTATCAGGGGGGCCACTATACTACACAGTTGTTGGTAGATCTAATGGAGATTGTATGGATTGATCTTAAGGTGTATGGGGAGCTTTAGAAGTCCAATCTTTTTTTTGGATTAATAATTTACATTCCCAGTATCACCCCCCTAACTGCAACCTTTCATAGTTATTCATGTATGCCTGCGGTTATCCAAGTGACATAGATTGTATACATGTAACATTTAGCTGCGGCCGCCCAGACACGGAGCGCCTCCAAGTTGTTAGTACACATATGAGCTGTGTAATAGTAATGCAGGTACGCAGAGCTAGGTTTTGGCCCCTTTTGATCAGTACCAGAGTACCACTTATGTGCACCCCTGTATATAGAAGCCATTGTATGATCGGTTTCACTATGAGTAACCTAAACATCGAGCTAAACTCAAATATAAACTTTCTCCAGTTTATTAATTCATAAATGTATCATTTATAATGGTTTATTAATTTGCCTGAAGTAGAGAAAGCAGAGATTTGCATGCCTAGCTTTCTATGTAGTAAAGTTCTATAAACCCGAGAACGAAATGGACAGAAGTAGAAGCATTTGGCGGGTTTTATGGCTGCATTCCATTTACGTATTTTATCTGTGTATTTATCTGTTTACCCAAAGTTCACTTTTTATTACTGTATGTGTAGGTAGCATGAAAGCATGTTTTAAGTGTTGTATATATCAATTTACAGAGCGAATTAGCTCTTTATCAATGTTCAGTCACTGATAAAAGGAATATTGACTTTACGTCGTTATTTAAACAACGTGACAGATCCTACAATCCACCTCAGACTTAATGGCAAATTATGAAATGAATGAATTAAGATATACTAATAATGAGAATTTATACTGGATATATACACACACTGTATTTATGGTAAAGTCATAAATATTTGGACATAGTTCAACTACGTCTGAGTTGTTTTATTTAAAATTCATTGTGGTAATGTACAGAATACCCTGTTTCCCCTATAATAAGCCATCCCCATCAAATAAGCCACCCCCTGATTTTTGCCCAAAACATTAAAATAAGCCACTCCCCCCTCCCGCAAAAAAGACACCCACCGATACCTGCCCCTGCCCGAATCTCCCATTCGGGGGGTACAATGGGTAGCTGTGTGACTTTGTCAGGGCTGGCTGCAGTGCAGGAATGACAAGCAAGCTGCTGATCCCTGCCGCAACGGAGTCTGTTACCCGGCCGTACCGGTAGAACCCCCAAAAGAGTAAGTCAATAAAGGGGAAGGGGACAATGATTGGCACAGAGTGATCAGAAGGGGACAATGATTGGCACAGAGTGATCAAAGGGGACAATGATGGGCACAGAGTGATCAAAGGGGACAATGAATGGCACAGAGTGATCAGAAAGGGACAATGAATGGCACAGAGTGATCAAAGGGGACAATAAATGGCACAGAGTGATCAGAATAAGACATCCCCCTGAAAATAAGACCTAGGGCATATTGTGGCATTTCAAAAAATATCAGACAGTGCCTTATCATCGGGGAAATAGGGTAGTGTTGATCGCGAATATTCTAATTGCACGTTTTTATTGCGAATATTGGCACTTTGAGAATTCTCAAAGGTCTTGAATATAGTGTTATATCTTGGCAATCAGGAATACTCTAGATTTTTTACATCAGTACCCGGAACTACCGTGCATTGCATTCACAGTATGTGTTGATTTGCGCAATGAAGGTTATGATGAGTGGAGATCACAAATTCTAGGATTAGCAAATTTATAGGCTTGGTTTTCCGAGGCGTTATGGCCCATCCATATACATTACTGCCCCACCTGTTTACACAGCGTTTAGTTGATCAGTCGTTCAGTTGATCGCCGAGCGGACCGCAGAGGTTGATGTAGTGCACTATGTTAACCTACCAGCCAGCAGACCGGCCTAAAGCTGTGGAAACAGGTGGCATCCCCGTCAAGGCATTCGATTAACTCAGGGGGTGTAGTGGCGGAGGGTTGCTAGATGAAGGCAGAGGGCCCTTTAAGACACTGGACCAAGATACCTCAGGGCAGGGAGAGGATAAAAGGAGGTGCCCAAAGGGGGGGTGCTCTTTCAGGAAGGAGACAGCACACACCGCATCACTGCTCCAGCCAAGTCCTACCTTTCCCCGCAGTTTATTCTGGCGTACATGCAGCCGGAGATCATAATAGCACGTGCTTCTTTCACCGTTCCAGTTGGGTGGACGTCTGGCCCCTACTCCTGGGCCGGGCCAAGTGCCGTGGTGCCATTGCTGGTGTGCCCACTACACCGGCTCAACATATCCCCATCCAGCTCCTACTAGCATCCGCTGTGCCTATCTGTGTGGCCCCTGGCCTATGGGAGGTGAGGAGCCTGTTTCCCATACCGCCTCCTGTGTCATGACTCATGAGTACCCCGCCCCCCAATATTAAAAAAAAACCTAGAATAACCCTTTTTTTCCAACTTCTAGCTGCGTTGCATGGATCCTGGAAACCCTAAGCTTAAGGGCTTGTTTCCATTACGTCGGGAGCCCTCCGCTAAGCGTACACGCTTAGCGGGGGTCCCCGACGTAGCAGATAGACTTACCTGCTCGTAGGACGGGTCTGTCTTCATTGCGCCGACCCGATCCGCCGGTGTCAGGCTGAATGTAGTCGAGTACGTTCAGCCTGTACACCGGCGGATGTCTAAACAGACCATCCGCCGGCAGGCTGAGTCTATGGGATACGTCAGGACCCCTGCTTAGCGTATACGCTTAGCGGAGGGCTCCCGACGTACAATGGAAACAAAGCCTAACTTACATTTTCAATAATAATTTTGATATATTATTATAATTTTGTTTTGATTCAACTCAGTTGTTTCTGAAATCGAATCATTTTAATTACAAACATCTTGTCCATTCTGTCCACATAAAGTATGGAAGCCGAAGTCCCTAGAGATGCCCAGTGGTTGTATTTCCTTTAGTCAGGGACATCATTGGACTTGTCATACCCCTCCCATCACAGAGCTTTGTTTACTGACCAGAATCACCTCAGAATAATCAAACACACCAACAAAGTTGCTTTAATAGCTTCCTTATCATACATGCATGTACATTATCGACAGTTTGTCAAGTGTAGCTTTCAAATGAAGAAGACATCATAACCAGGTGTGCACATAACTTTTCAAGTGAGCTCCTCAGATGAGTACCAGGAGATGGTGTTTGGTACTCACCCCATATGTAGCATGGTATTAATAAGTGCAGTCTCCCTCACTGTCCTCTGCGTAAGCTTTCTGCATGGTAGATTCTGCTGCAGATGGACCTGCCTGTTCTTAATTGAGCCTCCGGTCTCCATCCACAGGTCACCAACTGGCTTTGGGTCAAATGTAACTCTCACAGTACCCTCACAGTACACAACACCTTTTGAACCCCCAGGTCTCATACCTCAGTAGTGCAACTTTGTTATAGGAGCGGCCCTAGAGAAGTCTTGAAGATATGCGTGTACGACGTTTGGAATCTCTACTTTTTAGCCTAGTTTAAGCAATACTTTTTTTTGTAGTATCTCTACATTATTACAGTATCTCTATATTATTATTATTATTAACATTTCTTTATATAGCGCCAGCATATTATGCAGCGCTGTACAATACATTAGAGTGGAGATACAACACAGTATAACACACAGGTACAGGTAATGACACAGGAGGAGTAGAGGATCCTGCCCGGACGGGCTTACAGTCTAATATCTTCAGCACGTTTGGTTATGATACCATGCTCAGGGGTTTTGCAATCAACTCGCAAATTTGAACTGGTTTAATTTTCAAAAAACAGTTCTAGTTATGAGCGGGGATGTCATTAGTAGGTCACTGGAGGAGCAGAGGGGGCGAGCAGGGGTGTATTTATGTATTAGGTTGGAGAGGTAAGTGGGACAGGAGGTGATAACTGTATCCAATACAATTCAAAGTAAAACAAAACACATTTCCAATTGTAATAAAATTTTTATTATAAACAAAACATAAATATGAATATATACTGCTTTAAAATCTTTCATACCAAATAAGTATTTAAGATACCTTTTATTCATTTTTTTTTATAAATTTTTTTTTTACATAATTGTGTGTTTCAAACATTATTATATTCAGGATGTCTATTAGACCGTTGTATGGACATATATTGGGAAGTTACAGGCCTACAACATTTAAAAATTACATTAGAGTATATGGTGCGCTTTTGGTACAGAAATCTGGACCTTGCAAGAGCACTAGGGAGGTTAAGTAACCTACATATGTTAGAAATTTTCTGAAATCAGCTGAGTATCAGTCACTTCCAATGTATTGTTGAGAAGGGGATCATGTATGACTACGTCTATATTACAAATTGCATCTATAGAACTGAATAGTCATGTATAGACTTCTGGTGTAACAGGAAAGTAAGTATAAGATTAAAAAAATACCAACAAACCCCTAATTTTTAAATACAATGTATATCTATTTGTATGATTTAAGGTGGGTTTACACATGTAAATTTTTTCTTCAATCAACTGCCAATTAGATTTTTTGTTCAATGTCGTTGTCGACCATTGTTCGTTCATGTATCGAATGTAATTAGATTTTTTGTTCATTTATCGCCGATATTACAACGACATCTATAATAGTTAATACCACATTACCCAAATAATGTGTGGCCAACATTCCAAAAAATATATCCAAAATGTAATGGTTAGGACGACCAGAGTATACTGGTACCTCCCACCATTATTTATTTTCTTTACCAAATGTAAAGATGAGGGGACTTTACCGGCCACCATATTCATTATGTACCATACCCCGAGGCGGATTTTAAAGTAAAGGTCCACGGATACAAGTCCAAATCAAAAATAAAGCTAGAAATACAGTCCAGGTGTGAAATCCAAGTCAAAAGGAAAGTTATTTCACGTTTTATTAGTTCTGGATGTCAAGAATTCTACGGGCTGGGTGTAATTGGCAAGTACATCCAATTCATCTGTTGGTTCAGATAAAGTAACATCAAACCTTGACGCGCGATTCAAAAAACGTATCTATACATGTGATACTGTTCCACTCAAAGTCCCAAGAGGGAACCCGATCCTTTGTCTCCATTATACGATTTCAGGGATGGGAACAGTATCAAAACTTACCCTCCATTCTATACATTATTTTGTCTAAAGATTCAAAAAACGTGGGGAGGTGTGGTATTCAAATAATGTGTTCAAATAATGTGTGTATAGGTTTAAGTAACAGTCTGCCACAGAGCTACAGAGGAGGGCCACTGATAGGTGAGTATGGTAGGCATCATGGTTGGTTGAAGAAGTAGGGTTGTTGTGGAGTACAGCTCACTGCTCCCGAGCCTCTGCTTATTATAAGACTGGACTGTATTTCTAGCTTTATTTTTGAGTTGGACTTGTATCCGTGGACCTTTACTTTAAAATACGCCTCAGGGGTATGGTACATAATGAATATGGTGGCCGGTAAAGTCCCCTCATCTTTACATTTGGTAAAGAAAAATAATAAGGGTGGGATGTACTAGTATACTCTGGTTGTCCTAACCATAAAATTTTGGATATTACAACGACAGATAAGAATTTACCAACATGTTCGATGACCTTTCGAACTATTTTTTGTTCAAGGTCGTACCAAATGTATCCATCGAACAAATCGGCCATTCTAGTTTTTTGTTCAATCAACCAAAAAATCTTTCGTTCTTCGTTGATCGATCGAAAAAAATCTACACGTGTAAACCCACCTTTATGCTTTAGGAAAACACGCAATGTGAAACACGCAAACGATATGCCCAATTCCACAAATAACACTACAAAATCAGATGTATCACCCCGTTCCCTAACTTCAGCTAAATTTAACAATAAACACTACTCAGCTTGCTTGCTAATGTAGTTTTTTATTATACGATCATCCATTATGCCAATTTTTATCACCAGTACATTGTTTTATGATGTACATCTCATAAAATGAGGTCAATACGCAGAAAATGATTCCCATCATCCATCATTCAGGGAATCACTGTTATTATTCTGTAAAACAAACAAGGGACACGATTTTGTGACTAATTAAAAAAACGTTTACCATCTTGTCATCAAGGAACTCATGTAGCGATATGGTGCGGAGGCAAAAATAAATATTAGGGTTTATAAACCTCTTAAAATTAAAATAAAGGTGGCCACAGACATGCAGGGCAGTTGTTAAATGTGGGACTGTTTGTCAGCTGGATATCCCCCAACATGTTTATTGTACTCACCTGAGCATACATGTTGATTGATAAAAAAATTTAAATCGGATGGATGAAAAACAGGTAGAGAGCTCTGCCAATAATAGAAAATACTACAAAGGATTGAGCCTGTGTAACTAAACATATCTCACAAAGACAGGCTTCGACAGATGGCCTATTCAGAATTTCTACACAAGGGTACATCATCCCTTACATGATCAAATCAGATTAAAGCTGGCCATACACCTTTAGATGTCTCTGTCAGATATCCTTTAGATCTACCAACAACTATGTAGTGCGGGGTCCTCTGCGATTGAACACAGGTAGACTTGTTGGTTTAGAAAGTCCCTCATATTACATGGTTTTGATAAAACAAAATGAAATCCAAAGACCCCCATACACGGGTCGGATTCCGACCGGATTCCGGGACGATCGATTCCAGGTGCGTGCACGCGAAACGATCGTGCCGGAATCGCGTGCAGCCCACCTTGTCCGATCGTTCGCGTCTGATTCATCGGGGGCTCAGAATCGGATCCGACAGAGAACCAACATGTTGGTCTTTCTGATCCGATTCTGCACACATCAGGGGGAGTTGCCATTTCGGAAGTAAGTGATCGGACACGGAATCGTCCAGGAATCCGTGGGACAAGGTGGTATGCAGCGATCGGATACTCTTAATTGGCCGATTGATCGGAGCTCCGACTCCCGCTGAGATCGCTGGAATCGATCGGATCAGTGATCAATCGGCCATGGAATCCGACACGTGTATGGCTAGCTTAAAGGATGCCTGACAGAGAGATCTAATGGTGTATGGGGACCCTTAAGCAGGGAACACAATGCCAATGTAATTAGTAAACTAGATTATATTTTCTTTCCTAGATGGCAATTTTATGCCACAAGTGTGCCTAGAGTAATGATATCATTTGCAGGCATTTCTTTATAAGACACAGTACACAGGGGATTATTAGACACTCATTAAGTAAATATTTCCTGCGCACTTAAAGGCTGAATCCACAGGGCATTTGTATCCCTGGAGGATGTACCCAGGTTTTCAGAAGACACAAACCTACAATGTTTGTTTTTGTATTATTACACATGGCAAAGCAATGGTCTGAGTAGCCATAAGGCAGCGGTGTGATCCATAGGTTGGAGGGGGGCCATGGATAGGAGGGGGGCAGTGAAGCTTTTACTTATCACAGAAAATCAGTGTGAAAATAATATATGTCTAGTACTATAATAATTATGAAGAAACCCCTGTGCCAGCATGCCCCGGGCCAGCCTGAGGGTTTAAGAGGGGATTCTGCCCCAGAGGCGGGGCCTTTTGGAGAGAGCAAGGAAGGTGCCCGCTGTCATTACGCAGCTGCTCCCATTGAGGCCTACTTTCATCCACGATACATTCCAGCGTGTGTGCAGACAGAGAGTATAATAGCATGCCCTTTTCTGCCCAGCACCCGTACTGCGTCCTGTTCGATCCACGCCTGCTGTGTGCCTGGCCCGCCATGGGGTAAGGAGCTGTTTGTGTTCTTTGCAGCTCAGTTTAAAAGTCTCTGGTTATGGTACTTTATTCCTTTATTTATCTGAGGACTTTATTTCGAGGACTATTCCGTTCCTTGACGTTTACCGTTAATTGTTTGCATAGCAAGACCCACTGCCTGGGCCTCGCAATTACAGTTTGAGCATCCACTACGCCTCTATTGTCTGGTTGATACCTGTGTCAATATATCTTAGCAGTGTAGATTTATGCAGTTGCCCGCTGTACATCAGAATCACTCAGCTGAGCCTAGAGAGGTCTTGAATTAGTTCTACAATAAGAGTGTTTTGTGTGAATTAGAGATAAAAACGTAAAATTAGCATTGCCTGGAGTAGGGCTTTAATACTCATTAAAATGATGTAATTTTTTCCATTACTGACTACTGGAGGAACTTTCAGTGATTGTGAAAAAAAGTCTGGAGAATCCCCAAGTACAGAATGTTTAGCCTGCAAATGAAGATTAATAATTCAAACATAACTCAAGACAAAAGGAAAGAAAAATGCAGCTCTAAACCATAAGTGAGGATGTCCATAGGCTGGGGACAGCCTAAAGTTTCAGAAAGACCTCCTTAGTCCCTAATTAAATTGTATGGCCAACACTAGCATTAAGCATGGACTGTCTGCCATCTATTCTTAGCCTATCCTTAGCCTAGCCTTAGCCCATCCTAAGCCTAATATGATAACATGCAGTCCATAAATCATGTTTTTATATTGCTGAAAACAGAGCTGTCCAACTGGTGGATTTGCCTCCTTCTGCAACCAACAAGGTCCCAGCTTCAGCCTATGTATGTTTGGAGTGGAGTGCCTCTAGTGTAACGTAATGTACCAGAATTCTCTGGTTCTTTTGGCAATGAGACAGTTAATAGTTTTTGTATGTTTTTCTAGAAAGTTCTGGAAATCATCTGTACAGTAAGGTATATGCCCAGTAACAAGGTATGTGCTGAGGTGTCATACAAGGTATTTATAGGAGGGGCTTCTGATCATCTGATATTCTTATGGCAGTCTGTGCCTTATGCCAGCTCTTCAGCCAGGACATCCAAGTGGAATTGGGCCCCTACACCAGGCCTAAGGGACAGCAGAGATCATCATTACCATTTGAGTGTTACTTCCCTACCAGGCTAGGTGGTGAGATAGGAGGACACCTCCTTAAACATAGCCTTGGGATTTGAGACTATTCTCCACTCTCATTTCAGAATATCAGCACCCCTTCTAGAGCCTAGCCAATATTCTTTATTGACTCTTGTAACATTTACAAAAATTTTCTATGGACTGTGCCCTGTCTCTGGCCTAGAAAGCTTGCATATACTCCTGGTAAGAGAAGTAAAGGTGTTTCCTTTATATCATCATGTGTGGACATTCTTTTATACTGTTCAGCTAATTATCCGCCTGTAAATGGCATATATTTCTTAAAAGATCTGGTTGACCTAGGGAGCACTGCAGACAGGCCAGCAGGCCTGATACTGAGTTGTTTACGCAGGGGCATCGTGGCCCTCCAGGGGCACGGGGGGGGGGGGACACGGGGACCCTATGCATACGCCGTATAGTGGGAGAGCCTAGAGAGCAGAAAAGTTTTGGGTGAGCAGTCAACCTGCAAGAAAACCAAGTCTAGTGTCTCCTAAGTGACCCCGATCAACACTACAGTGCTAAAACCCTTACTGCATTTCAGTACCTGGCATTAGCATGGTGTGGCACTACCCAAAGAGTTTTGGTTACTTCTGGATGAAGAATGACGCAGTGCAGTACAAATGAATGGTACTAATGAAGAGGTGGGAGGTATTTTTACAAAAGGGCAATTATTGCTGACCAGTGATGGATGAACTTTGGCCAGGTCTGTCCGCGAACAGGTGGATCAGACTTTTTAAAAAGTCCGACGCCCGCCAGTTCGCAGGGAATTTGAATCCAAAAAAATGGAAGTGACGTCACTGACATCACTTCCAGTTCAATCCAGGTTTCTTTCACTAGAAGACCAGGTTCTCTCTGCGGTCTCTGGTGAAAGAATTCTTCCACTGGCCGGATCTTTCTGCTCCTCATCAGGCCACCTTCTTCCCGCCGGTGAACAGGGAGGGTTGAACACCCATACTGTTCGCCAGGGGAAGACATGTTATGCCTTGCGGACAGTTCGGCCATCACTATTGCTGACACTAATAGTTGTAAAAAGGATTATTTTACAGACACTGATAGCTAGGTATATATTTATTGTTGTTATGAAGTGTGGGGGTTAATAGGTCTCTGCTCAGAGCTGTCCCCATTCTACAGAAAACTTTGCATGACCAGGTCCGTGGCCGTGCACCACTTCCTTACAGGCTGTATACATTGGCAGCAGACCAGTGAGTTGTGTGGCCCATTAAGGTGGAAATTCCTGGAAAGGGGTCATCCCATGAATTTCCCCACTTGACTATAATAATGATGGTTGTCACCCAATGTTTGTGGCAATGTTTAAACATCTGTTCCTTGGTTGAATTGTTCATACCAATAAGGATTGTTCGACCACAGGACTTATGCTAGCCATACACATGCTGATAAGCGGCCGATTTTTAACCTGACCGACAGGCGTGCGCGCTCACGCCGTCGGTCAGGTTAAAAATCGGCCGCTAATCGGCATGTGCCCACATGGGGCGACAGAAGGGGCCCCATAATGCACCAGGGTGCAAACGTGATGACGTCATCACATTTGCATCCCGGTGCAAATCGGGACTGGTCTGCCTGCACCCATCGGGGTGTGTATGGCAGCCTTTAAAGTCAACCTTGACATACAACAAATCAGTCTTAAGGCTGCCATACACACCCCGATGGGTGCAGACAGACCTTCCCCGATAATCACCGTGACGTCATCACGTTTGCACCCCGGTGCATTATGGGGCCCCTTCAGTCGGCCGGCACCCTTTGTGTGCCGGCATTAGCTTCAATGAAGACGCCGGTCTTCATTGAAGCTAATGCCCTCGGCTCCCACACCCGCGCACACGCCCGTCGGTCAGGTTAAAAATCGGCCGCTTATCGGCATGTGTATGGCTAGCATTACTGATACAGGAAAGAATAATCTGAGCTAAGTGCCCTAAAATACATAAGAAGTGAGAGCTTTGGAGGTCACAGAGACAATTCCTCAAAAGATTTGTGGTTCCGTTACAGCAGAGAACCACCAGCAAGCTGGTAACTCAAAGAGGTCTTAAAGTGGCCTTAAAAAGTGATAGTTTTAAGTCGATCATTTCAAAATGTATTCCTTTTTAGCAGGCAATTGACCAAAATGATCGAAAACATATTCAAGTAATGATCGGACATGTTGGTTAATTTCAGTTGATCATTCAAGTATCCGATGGCTTTTCTATGCATTTCGATGGATATGCGATCATACTACGGAGCATAGGTATAAAGGCCCCCATACACGTTTCAATTTCCCTCCAATCAATGTCAGATTCGATCATAATGTAATGATCGCCTTTGGTTCGATCGAACAAAGTACGATCGAACTACCTCCCACATAGAGAAACCAATATTTGATAGATGTTGGTTCAATCAATCAAAAGAATAATTATTATTATTATTAACATATATTTATATAGCGCCAGCATATTACGCAACGCTGTACAATACATTAAAATGGAGATACAACACAGTATAACACACAGGTACAGGTAATGACACTATAGAGGAGGAGAGGACCCTGCCCTGACTGGCTTACAATCTAATAGGTTGGGGAACAAGGTATACAATAGGTGGGGGGGTGGGACTGGCATGGTGGTGATGTTAGGAAGAAGATGGGTAGGAGATGCTGAAGAGGTGGGTTTTTACAGCTTTTTTGAAGGTGTCAAAGGTAGGAGCAAGTCTGATGGGGCGAGGGATGGAGTTCCAGAGAGTAGGAGCAGCCCTAGAGAAGTCTTGGAGCCGTGTATGTGATGACGTTATGAGTGGGGATGTCATTAGTAGGTCACTGGAGGAGCGGAGAGGGCGGTTAGGGGTGTATTTGTGTACCAGGTTGGAGATGTACGGAGGACAGGAGATGTGGAGTGATTTAAAAGCAAGGCACAGGACTTTAAATTTAATTCTCTGGACAATTGGAAACCAGTGTAGATATTTGCAGAGAGGAGCAGCAGATGAGGAGCGGTTAGAGGAGTAGATGAGTCTGGCAGCACCATTCATGATGGACTGAAGAGGTCTAGTGAGAGGGAGACCAGAGAGGATGATGTTACAGTAGTCCAGGCGAGAGATGATGAGAGCGTGTACCAGGACTTTGGTGGTCTCTGGAGAGAGGAAGGGGAGGATTTTGGAGATGTTGCGGAGATGGAAGTGGCAAGATCTAGCAATGTTCTGTATGTGGGGAGTAAAGGAGAGTGCAGAG
>CM070032.1:16770518-16783599 GCA_036250615.1 Ptychadena robeensis
ACAACAGAAACATCTACACCACTTGAGGGGTTCACATACTTTCAAGCAGCACTGTATGGACCAGATCGAGGGCCACTTTGAGTGCCGTCTGTACCCTGCTTTATTGGGGATAATAGAGATAAGAGGTTCAGCTGTGATATTCACCTCCTCCAGCAATTGTAATGCCCATAAAGCAGAGAAATATGGGAAGCAGAGAAATATGGTAACATAGGTATTTCTTGAAGAAAAAGCAATGTACCTGTAAATTATCAGAGATTAGACATGAATGGCTAATTGACATAAAGTTCAGGAGTCCAGACAAACTTATTGTTCAGTGATGGAGAGTTCCATCAGTATTGAAGAAAGAGAGGGAGGGGTTATTGTGAGTGTTCTGGAATTCAGTTGAAGTTGTAGTGGCACATGAAGTTGTTTTCCCTATTTAAACTGTTCAGAGTTTTTTTTTAAAATTTACATTCCCATTCCAGCCTCTCTTTCTGTGTTTTTTTAATTTCCCACCCGTACCATAACCCTGAGATCTCTTATGCTGTAATCAGTGTTGCAGAAATGGGCTCCTACAGGGACATCGGTTTTCTTTTTCTTAATGGTGTACCTTGCAGGTTCATTCGCTGGCGAAGGATTTGACCTGTCTCACCAACGTCACCAACCAATGTCCTGTAGGGCATTTTTTTGCAAGATATTGATACACCACATCGAAGGATCTGCAGGAGAACTTTCCCTGTACTCTAATACTGTAAAATAATTTTTAGCTCTAGGGTTCACATTCATCATCATTCATTCCTACTTACTAAGCCTATGGAAGAAAGACGTTATACTTGAACATGGACAGTTTCATGGTAACTGGAAGATCTGACCTGACTGCTATCCATTGCTCCCTCTATGGAGCCCATATTACAGTAGATTTCTCCTATAACAAGCAGTCGTATATGGTCTGTGTGTTTTCATGGCACCTAAATACTGGCTTCAACATAGATAGCATATAATACCATCATCGCTCTTTGTGCCAGCTAAAAAAAAAAGTTTCCAGGGAAGAATGCCAGTTGCTTTGAATAAATCTCAGACAAGTTTTGCATGGACATGGCAATTATTGTACGAGATGCTTTCATTTCACGTGGGACCCATTGCTTGTGTACAATCGAGTTCTAAGCCATCACTTGACAAGCTTTTATCCATTAAATGCCCCCAAACAGGTTTCAATTTCCCTACGATCAATGTCAGATTAGATCATAATTTTTGATCGACGTTGTTTTGATCGATCCCACATAGAGGAACCGATATTTGGTCGATGTTGGTTTGATCGATCAAAAGCATAATCAAAGGAAGTCGATCATAAAGTTACCAAAATGTCTGCTACCAGATGTATAAGTAGGCTTATTATTTAAATCTAACAAAAATCTGTCGGGTGCAACAAAATCAATTTTTTGGGTCAATTTCGATCGAACTTTAAAATCAGTTGGTTTAGGTTGATCGAACGGGAAAATCGAAACATGTATGGGGGCCTTAACTTCTGGTATCTTGCTGGTTCAATTCATGAAACGTTTTGGGCGATGTGCAGCAGGTCTGTTAAGGTTCCTATTGGTTATCATGAGAAGACACTGTATGTAGGAGAAGGTTATTAGAATAATATAGAGCATCAGTGTGGTTTTGTTTTAGTGAGCTCCTCAGATGAGTACCAGTAGATGGCATGCGGTGCACACCCCATATGTAGTACAGTCTTCCTCACTGTCTTCCTCACTGCCCTCTGCTTAAGCTTACTGTATGGTAGATTCTGCTGCAGATGGACCTCCATGTTCCTGATTGAGCCTCCGGTCTCCATCCACAGTTCAACAGCTGGCTTTGGGTCAAATGAAACTCTCACAGTACAACACCATTTGAACCCAAAATCTCATACCTCAGTAGTCAAACAGTGCTTTTCTCTTATCAGATTTCACTTTTGGGCCCTAACTCCACGTGTTCTATTGAATTCACTGGGTTCCACCAAGCCTCCATTGCGTTCCTTTCGCCACCGATGGCTGCATCAACACAGCGGAGGCTTGGACCAGCAGACCCATGGCTCTGACGGCTGTGAAGACAGCCATGTCATAGCCCCATTGTCATCAATGGGCGGCTTGAGCATTGTGTCAAAATCCTGAGTTCAACACAGGGATTTTAGCAGATGTGGAGCTAGGGCCTTACATGTGTCTACTCTGACTTTTACCCCCCAAATCTCCAACACCCTTAGAAACCAATCCGATTAGTATTATACAGTCCCATTTTGACACACCTATCTGCAAACGTTCATAGCTATTAATGTTTTCCTGTGGTTATCCAACTGATATAAATTGTATACATTTAACAATAAAAACTGAGAGAAAGCTGGCATCTATAAAATTTAACTTTTACTGTAGCGTATACATGATAAAGTGATATTTTTGTACAGCTTTTTAATGTGTTTGAGCTGTTATCTCAATCTCACTGCAATACCAATTTCAGCCACAATGTCGCTAGTGAGCACTTGCCGTCAAAATGGAACAAATACAGGAACTCTCATTTCTATCTGCAGTATTGCTGCAAATCATCCATGTAAGCCAGCAGTAAGGATAATATAAGCGGTCAGATTTGGTGCAGAAAAGTTGAAACTACATGATAACCGTGACATTCCATGAGCAATACCAATGTCAGATGACCGGCTTTTACGTGATTGTTTGCAGTGTCGCACATTATATCATATGATGATCATTAAACTCCAAACATAGAAAATCCCAGCACCCTTTTCCTAGAAAAGATTTTACTAAAAGTCTTATTGTGGAAGTAACTGGTAAACAAAATCCATGTGACATAATGGACCTGTGTCCATTCACAACTCATAAGTAAGATGATGTTAATTTGGACGGAGAGACAGCGCTTATACACCCTGTTCCAGATAATTATTAATTTTTTTGTTTTCAATTAAACTCATGGATGGCATTGTGTCTCAGGTTTTTTTGGATCACTGTATGCAATTTTAGACATCTGTGATAATTAGTTTACCCGGTGTGCCCTTTTAAAGTATAGGCTGTTTAAAGGACTACTTAAGAAGGACGTTCCCCATTAACCTCCTGGGCGTTCAGCCCGAGTTAAAGCTGGCCATACACCTTTAGATCTCTCTGTCAGATATCTTTTAGATCTACCAACAACTATGTAGTGCCGGGTCCTCTGCGATTGAACACAGGTAGACTTGATGGTTGAGAAAGTCCCTCAAATTACATGGTTTTGGTAAAACAAAAGATCTAAAGGAAATCTGACAGAGAAATCTAAAGGTGTATGGGGGCCCGTACACATTATCTGTAGTATTTTTAATTCAAATCAACTAGACTTGCTGTGATTTGTTTCTTGAAGTCCAGTTGATTTGAATTAAACACTACAGATATACAGGGTGTGCCATTTATAAGGATACACCTTAATAAAATGGGAATGGTTGGTGATATTAACTTCCTGTTAGTGACACATTAGTATATGTGAGGGGGGAAACTTTTCAGATGAGTGGTGACCATGGCAGCCATTTTGAAGTCGGACATTTTGAATCCAACGTTTGTTTTGTCAAAGAAGAGGGTCATGTGACACATCAAACTTATTTGGAATTTCACAAGAAAAACAATGGTGTGCTTGGTTTTAACATAACATAACTTTATTATTTCATGAGTTATTTACAAGCTTCTGTCCACCTATAAATTGTGTTTAATTTGCTGCCCATTGTGTTGGATTGTCAATGCAACCCTCTTTTCCCACTCTTCACACACTGATAGCAACACCGCAGGAGAAATGCTAGCACAGGCTTCCAGTATCCATAGTTTCAGGTGCTGCACATCTCGTATCTTCACAGCATAGACAATTGCCTTAAGATGAGCCCAAAGATGAAAGTCTAAGGGGGTCAGATCGGGAGACCTTGAAATTGCTGCATGATGATGTGTTTCCCTCTTTATGCACTGAAGCTGGCACGTTCCCTGAGTTTTTCCAGCAAGATGGTGCACCCCCACATTATGGGTGTCAGGTCCGAGCATTCCTAGAGGAACAGTTTCCTGGAAAGTGGATTGGTCGTTGTGGGTCAGTTAAATGGCCTCCAAGGTCTCCCTGTACAATGACCTGGATGAATGAGAACCTTCACAGACATACCCTTACACATTACCTATTCATTTTTTCAGTCTTCTTTCATACATATTATCTCATTTCTGACCATTTAGATGGAAACTTCTTATCATAAATATATGAGAAATATACACCATATTTATATATATTTACAAGATTTAATTACCATGACTCTGGCTCCAATCCTGAAAATGTTGCTAGACCATGAAAACTTCCCTTTACCCAATAAGAATGGCATCTTCTGCGTGATCTGTGCCTGTCCTTCCTCAATGCTGTTTGAGGACATAAACCTCTTTTATCAGTTATCTGATTACCCATCATTATATAATAAGACATTAAGTTAGATTTCAGGCTTCCTGTTTTCCTTTGATACATAGTACTTCTTCATAATGAGCATTGACAGGCATACTGTTTATCTTCTTCTGATGTTTAATCCTGTGTACACTTTCTGCAGAGAGTATTGTCAATGTCGCCTGCATATTGAATTGACGCCTCCATGGGATGGATAAGTACGACATTGGTCATTGATTGACAGAAAATGAAGTCACATCTGATACAAGTGTCGTAAGTACCATCCAAAGTGACATAGATTGTTCTCAGTGTTGAATAAATGAAAAGATTTAGAATTGCTTTTGGCATACCAGCCAATTGCTAAGATGTGGATGGACGCCATTAGGATGGTAACACTATGAGATCTTAATGAATTTAAATCCCTCATGGTAAAAAAATAACTGTTCCAACTGTTCCAACCTAGGACATATCTTGTTACAAACTATTTTTCCCCCTTCAATACTTTTATTCTATGTCCCTTCCTCTGTGCTGTTTATTATTGCATATCAATAACATTGGGTCATACCAATGGACAGATGTCTACATGTCCCAGGAGCATGTGTGTACCATTGAGGATGTGTGAAAACATAATGTGGGGATGAGCACACAGTGGTGGCTATACACAGACTCCATAGAGTCCCAATAGGTAAGGTCAGGGGTCCCAGAAGGGCCCTTTCACACTGACCATGCTGCAGCTCCAAAGGAAAGCCTGTGTACCCTACATACTGGCCATGCATTTGTGTTTTACCTCTCTGGTGTACTCTGCTGTGATTCCCTGTCGTCCCTCCTTCCCTCTACACATCGCCGACGTCTTCAATAATGCCGGCATTGTGGGGCTGAGGAAGCCTCCTTAACATGAAGGTCAATGGCGCCACCCCACCTCTGCAGCATCCCCAATTACGCTGAAGAGGTGGTGCTGAAAGCAATTGGTGAGCCTGCCGAGATTCAGTCCCGCCACGGGCTTGCCGAGGAAATGGGAGTATGCCAGGGTGTAGCTTGGGGGGACTTTGATTTGTAAACAAACTTACCCTAATTTGGGTTCAGGGAGGTCAAACGCTCAATTAAGATTTGCAGATGGAGCGCAGGGCAAAATGTAGAGTCTTAGCGTCGTGGGAGTGCGATGTGATGCACTATTCATGCAACCAGGTTCTTTAAGGAAGATGTCCTCTGTCCGGCCACCGAGCACTGCTCACACCCCAATAAGCGAAGGTCAACACAAGCTGGTAGGGTTTCTTTTTATTAGTTTATTTGAGGATATGTACACACAAGCTCTGACTCCCGAGGGCCGAAAAGGGGTTGAATCTTGGAAATATACATTGCTAGCATTGCTACCGAGCTGCTGGAATACGGATACGGGTGCTATAGGCTCTCCCCTGGGTCAAGCCCAGAATGTTCTAAGGAACTACTATTTTTCACCTCAGACAGGGGCTGGCTTAAGGCCTGTAACTGGGCAGATCAGAATAGTTACTTTTTGGAGGGAAAGATCTAATAACCCTGTCATAACCAAAAAGGTACCATCAACTCGTAAACAACAGGTGCAGCCCTTAAAGGGACATCCACCAACTATAATACAGCACTATACAATAGAAATACAGAGTGCAAGATGTACAGTTTTGTGGCCCTTTCTCAGGTCACTACAAGGCATTATCTGATTCAGTAGTGTTACTGCTAGCATGTCCATTACTGGCAAAAAATCTAACTGCAGTCACATGAGCTGTGGTGTGAAAGGGCTCTGAGGCTGTTGAAACAGACATATACATTCACATCACAAACATATGCAAACACAAAACACACACGACGACTATATAATACGCACATCACGTCCCTCACCACCTCCCTTCTGCTGCCTTACGCTCTGAATTCCTGGAGCTGGGAAAAGGAGGCGGGCAGCCATGAACTTGATTGACAGACACAGAGCCTTGTCTTCTGCAGCATCCCAGGTTATGGGGTGGAGGGCGTATATGGCCCACGGGCCATAGTTTTAGTAAATCTGGCTATTATACTCCCCACAACACATATAGTGCCTGGTACACATATAATGGGTGATTTGTAAACAAGAATGATTGATTGATTAAGTAAGTAAGTAAGTGCAAAGAAACACATGAAAGCCATACAAGTGTGTGTACATGGTTTTTTACATCAGGGATTTATTACCCCTCATCAGCCATCCTCTAGTTACAACTTTGCAGCTTCTGATGAAGAATGCATGACAAATCACTGCTCTATGTCTATATCTATCACAGATTGGTATTGAAAGCAATATTCAACTTATGACTGGCATACACATGCCGATAGGCAGCCAATTTTTCCCCTGGCCGACGGATGTGCGCGCTTGCGCCGCCGGTCAGCGGAAAAATCGGCCGCTTATCGGCATGTGCCTACATGGGGCGACAGAGAACGGACATGTCCCATAATCTCTGGCCGATGGAAGCCGATGGCATTAGCTTCAATGAAGACCGGCGTCAAAGGGTGCCGGCCGACTGAAGGGGTCCCATAATGCACCAGGGTGCAAACGTGATGACGTTATCACGTTTGCATTCCGGTGCATATCAGAGCTGCTCTGTCTGCACACGTCGGGTGTGTATGGCAGGCATTATTCCTTTATGCACATTGATTCCCTGCCAAAACAT
Source organism: Ptychadena robeensis (assembly GCA_036250615.1). Classification (NCBI taxonomy): domain Eukaryota; kingdom Metazoa; phylum Chordata; class Amphibia; order Anura; family Ptychadenidae; genus Ptychadena; species Ptychadena robeensis. The sequence goes on from CM070032.1 coordinate 16,777,580, forward strand.
TGCTGCATGAATGGGTTTATACATCTTTGTTGAGATTAAAAAACAAAATTGTTATTTTAAAAGCAGCTTTTAACAGAACTAAAGTTAACATTGTCCCAAGTGCTCCAACAGATGCCACATCATTACATCTTGTAAGGACAGGTAATGAGCCGAAGCTCCACACTGCCAGGAGAGTAGAAAGCAAGTGTGATTACTATGTAAACAAAGTAGGAAGCTTCTAGCTGCAGTGACTCTGCAACACAAAGGGATTTTTCTTATAATCATAGGTATAGTTTTAATATATATATATATAAAATATAATACCTGTATAGTTTTTTAAATGACATGGGCTCGGTAATGTTCCTATTTTGAAAAAGGGGGCTCTGCAGGGAAAGTTTGGGCTATGGAAACCTGAGCACCTTGCAGTAACACTAGCTGTGCCGCTCTGCGGTAATATATGGCTCCAGAGCTGCAGGTCAGCAAGTATGAAATGGCCCTAAAGCCCCCCATACACCTTTAGATTCCTCCATACAATTGTGAAACCAAACCAACAACTGTGCTAGTTATAGTGACCTCCCTGATGAGATAACATAGATGTATTGGAAGGGTTATATATACCCTATGCCCACGTATGTAAGTGCTTGGAGCGATCCTCCCTGGATAAGAATTAACATAGTGATGGTGAAGCGTAGTACTATCACTGGCCACTATGTATGACTGCTGAGGTCTCCTCCCTGAATAGAATACATAGCTTGATCTGACGCCACACGAGGATTAGTATCACTGCCTAGTGATAGTGCCGGGTCACTCCCTGATAGAATACATAATGATACTGGTAATAGGTTGTAAGAAAAAGGATCCTCCTCCTATTTTTACGATGGTTTTTGCGTAGTAGAGAAAAGTTGGGGTTTGTACAAACGTAGTTGACATGGTAAATGCTATGCATGTGTTTGGGTATGGAGTCGGGCTTCTTAGCCAATTCGCCTATACACCCTTCTTAAAGACTGCGGCGCATCCAATTACACTCTTTGTAGATCTCGTACTGTACAGAATATGCCTTTAGATCTATCCCCCAACAAAACTAATGTAGATGCCGATAGGCTCCTCTGACGCATTGACAATGCACAGGGAGAACTTGATAGCTCCTAAGTAAGCCCCACCATGGACCAATTCCACCAGGTACTCAATTAACCAATGCTAAGCGTTTTCTAGTACAATCAACTTATTCTTCTATACCAAAACCCTGTAATATGTAGGACATCTTCTCACACCTTACCAATTCACTATGCGTATTCTAAGCAAGAGGAGTAGGAGAATACCGCCTGTGGCTCACTAATCAACTACACTAGTTGACTGTTGGTATGATCTGCATGGCAAATTGTATAGCGACGGAATCTCAAGGTGTATGGGGGGCTTTAGAAAGTCCCTCATATTACATGGGTTTTAGTAAAACAAAAGGAAATCTAAAGGAAATCTGACAGAGGAATCTAAAGCTAGCCACACATGGTTCGATTTTAGCATTCAATCAACGTTTTTTGATCAAAAAAACGATCGATTGTAAAAAAAAATTGATGTGCTGCCCACCTAGTACAATCGACAATCATTGATCCATTTTTGTCAAATCGTCGATTGAAAAGTGATGGGACAGGTTGGAAAATTTTGCTCAATTGGTCGATTTTTTGGGCTCGATTTTTTTGGATACTTCCCTTTAACTTCCAATTGAAACTAAAGCAGTGTACAGACGTGTAGATGTTAAATAAAATCGATGTTCGATTAGATTTTTTAGTGCGATGAAAATATTGTATCTCGATTTGTTTATCTCGATTATTTTTGAAAAATGTGTACGACGATAAGGCAGTCGATGAATAGTATTAATCTTACGATTATTTTTTACTTCGATCTGAAGTGATGTAGTGTGGGCGTGATTTTTATTCCTATCTTGTTCGAAGTATGTATCAAATCGATTATTTACAACAGGAAGTGATGTCTTAAGTGTCACTGATGTCGAAAAAATCGAGCGGAAGTAGCAATTTTAAATCTAAAGCCTAAATAAATCGAGCCTCGATTATTTTTTGAAACATTATCGATAAATTTTCAATCGACAGGAAGTAACAACATTAAAATTAGGTATTCAATAAAAAAAACATAGATTTTGAAAATGTAATGTCTCGATGACAATACAATCGATTAAAATTTACGGACATGTCCTATTAAATTCCAATCGAGAAACACGACGATATCAATCATTTTTCTCAATCTAATTAAATAACACAAATTTTATTAAAAATTCAAATCTATGTAAGTATCGATCTTTTTAATCAATTTGGCCTAAAAATATACACTTGTACACTGCTTAAATCGTAAGAGGAATTCAATCGGCGATTTTTGATTACTTCGATTAACTTTTCAGTCGAAATTGAACAATAATCGTACTCCCCATGTGGTGTACATCGATTAAATTAAAATTGATTTTCGATTTTTTTGATCGAACTACAAAATCTAATCGAACCTCGATTAAACGCTTAATTGAACCATGTGTGGCTAGCTTAAGGCCCCACATACACACTTCGATTTTCCCATTCGATCGACCTAAACCGATCGATTTTAAAGTTGATGGATCAAAAATCGATGCCTGTCCACATTGTTCGATCGACCCAGTTCGAAATTAGACAAAAGTTTGATCGAAAAATGATCGGACATGTTGGAAAATTTTGATCGATTGAATGTTCATCGAATGTTATTTTGTTGTGCCCGACCGATTTTTGGTTCAATTAAATAATAAGTAGTGATGGCCGAACATCGGCCAGGACTGTCCGCGAACGGGCAGGTCGGACTTCTAAAGACGTCCGCCTGTTCGTGGACAGATTCAAATTCCCCGCGGGGAATTCCCTCTAGGCGGGGAATTTGAATCGGAAAAACCGGATGTGGCGTCAGTGACGTCACATCCCGGTCCCTGGAACTCATACTGGAACGCATAGTTCCTGGTTCCGGGAGCCGGATGTGATGTCACTGACGTCACTTCCTGCTCCGAGACGGTTTTTTCACTAGGAGACCGGCTTTATGCCCGGTCTTCTAGTGAAAAGATTCTTCCTCCGGCACGATCACACAGGTTGTGATCCTGCCGGAGGAAGAATAGAGATCATCTTCTCGCTGGCGAACGGAGCGGGTCGAACACCCGTACTGCTCGCCGGCCAGAAGATGGGCGAACATCCTTGCGGACAGTTCGGCCATCACTAATAATAAGCATACTATACATCCGTTGGCAGACATTTTGGTGCATTTACGATTGACTTCCTTCAATTATTATTTTGATCGATCGAATCAACATCTATCAAATATCGGGAGGCAGTTTGATCGTACTTTGTTCGATCGAACCAACGTCGATCATAAATTATGATCGAATCTGACATCGATTGTAGGGAAATCGAAACGTGTGTGTGGGGGCCTTAAATGTGTATGGGGGCCCTTACACCTTCAGTTGATGACTTGATGTATACAGATCTGTCCAGAGTTGGACTGAAGGCTGCGGAAATAATTCATTTGCATATGGTGAGGTTTGATATTCTCCTGCCTAACCTGGCTTCCTTGGAATCATTGAGCGTTAGGCATCTTTCACGCCTGAAAAGCACCGCAGCCTGGCAGAAGGGACATGATGCATTCTCTGGTCACTTTTCTGGTGTTCACCCATTGGGTTACCATGGAGGTGTGTGTCATTTTGCTTCCCAAGCGCCTACACGGTCAAGCAGAAATCGTAAATGTGAATGCTGCCCTTATTCATCGTTTTTTTATTTTGGTTTTGGATAAGCTAGAAAAGGGTTACAACCATCATGTGTGTGTACCATTAAGAAGATTGCCCCAGAGGCACAACAGGAAGTTCTGTAAAAATTCTCTCCAATCTTTCCTTCTCTATTTATGGATAAGTCCCAGTGTTTCCCTGTAGTTTGCGCCAAATGTGGGGAAAACAACGCAGTGGACACAAGCCCTAAGGGTGGATAACCAGCCTGTTTACCAGGAAATTGCATTGTTTAAACATTGTAACTATGTGAATATACACAGTGATATTTACACATTGTATCTATATTCAGGGGTGCACATAAGTGGTAATCTGGTACTCAAAAGGGGCCAAAACTAGCTCTGTGTACCGGCCTTATTGTTACATAGCCCATATGCAGATAGTTGTTAGTACACATATGAGCTTTGTAACAATAATGCAGGTACCCATAGCTAGTTTTTGGCCCCTTCTGAGTACCAGAGTACCACATATGTGCACCCCTGAGTATATGAGTATATACAGTGATATTTACACTTTGTATCTATATGAGTATATACAGAGATATATATCCATTGTATCTATGAGTACATACAGAGATATATTTATACATTGTATACATTATATCTATATGAGTACATACAGAGATATATTTATATATTGTATACATTATATTGATATAAGTATATACATAGATATATATCCATTGTATCTATATGAGTACATACATAGATTTTATATATATATATATATATATATACATTGCATATATATGAGTACATATTGAACTATATACACGTTTTATGTATATAAGAATATACAGAAATTTTATATATATATATATATATATATATATATATATATATATATATATATATATATATTGTATCTATGTCAGTTTATATATGGGACATATGATGGGACAGTGCAATACTCTGATATCAGAAACCTGCTTATGAACTGATTTTTACATATGGATGTGCGCATGTGATGATGATGTATTTTTACATGTAATGTAATTATGTATATATATATGTATGTTAATAAAACTGTATGAATACTGTCCAACCCTGCCTTAAAGTCCCCTCTTGCCCTTCTTAGGGAAAACAGTTTTCCCTTTCTCTTCTTCTATATATATATTTGTCTACATTATATCTATTATATCTATATGAGTATATACAGAGATATATTTATACATTGTAAACATTATATCTATATCATTATGTACAGAGATATATATTTCATTATGTGAAGATATATATTCATTGTATTTATATGAGTACATACAGAGATCATATATATACATACAGAACTATATACACATTTTATGTATATAAGAATATACAGAGATAATATGTATATATATATACATATTTATATATATATATATATATATATATATATATTGTATTGATATGAGAATATACAGAGATTATATATACACATGGTATGTATATGAGTATATACAGAGAGATGGCACGGAGGAAACCTTGGAAGCAAACCTCACCACCTTCTTACTCTCTTCTGGCACAACTCAGACTACATTTATTACGACTATTACCTCTATCAAAGACAGGTTTACCGAGACGGTCTCGGGCAGTGGCCCCCCGTTCCTTCCGTTGTCCTCTCCTTCTCCTATGGGCAGCCTGAGCCAATGTCCAACAATAACCTCACCAATTGGACCAAATCACGCCCCCTGAAGAAAATTGTTAGAAACGCGCGTCGAGGCAGTGTAAACAGTCGTTTCTTCATCCGGTGGGATATATAAATTGCTCAGCGCGCTCGGTGGATCAACCACAACACCTATGATCGCCCTTAATTTACATCACCCAGAAAGAATATTAAAGACCTCTTTTCATTTTAAAGAACATATGGACTTTTTCTACTGCTTAGTGAACATTTATTTATTATAGCACTACTGTTTTCTCTCAACTGTATTAATCCCCACTAGGGGTCTGCCTGTAAAGCTGGGGTGGCCCGTTTGAAAGTTCCCGTGTCTTTGCCCTCTGGGCAGAGAGAAAAACCGGATGGTTTGCTGGTCTGGTGTACCCTCAGAACCCGCTACCCATCCAACCCTCCTTTTATATTATATTTTGGGATGGTGGCCACACCCATATAAGGTGTAAGTGGTATCCTTTTTGTACAGAGATAGAGATATATATACAGATTGTATGTATATGAGAATGTAGAGAGATATATACAGATTGTATGTATATGAGAATGTAGCGAGAGAGATATATACAGATTGTATGTATATGAGAATGTAGAGAGA
>CM070032.1:16783609-16796044 GCA_036250615.1 Ptychadena robeensis
ACAGATTGTATGTATATGAGAATGTAGTGAGAGAGATATACAGATTGTATGTATATGAGAATGTAGCGAGAGAGATATACAGATTGTATGTATATGAGAATGTAGAGAGAGATATATACAGATTGTATGTATATGAGAATGTAGCAAGAGAGATATATACAGATTGTATGTATATGAGAATGTAGAGAGATATATACCGATTGTATGTATATGAGAATGTAGAGAGATATACAGATTGTATGTACATGCAGAACTATAGAGTAGCTGATTCCCAGCATGCACACAGGTATCGGGGTCCTCATGCCCCCTGTTCCCCGGTATGGTGTGATGAGCTCCGGTGTGCCAGAGTCGGTAGATTTCCAGCATCACATGATGACACACCGGGGTGGGCTGGCTCAGGGGATGACGTGCACGCGGAGGGCCGGGCCGGGGACGAGCACTGGAGGCTTTTAAACGGCAAAGGCAGTGTGTAGGGGCTGGTAATGTGACCGCGGCTGTGGAGTATCGTGCTGGGTGTACGAGCGGGCACACACACACCCCCCCCTGGATGCCCCCTGAACCCTCAGTATGGGTGACCCGGAGCTGGATGGTCCCCGGGATTATAAAGCAAGGCTGCCTGCGGACAGGTAATCTGTGCGATCTGCTGGCTGTACAGGGAAACCTCTTCACCCACCTTCAGTCCTTAGCTCTCCAAGGCTGCCCATGAATGGACCCATCTCCCACAGACCACTGTAAAAGTTCACCTCCACGTGCGGAGTCGCTTCGGTCGTGGTTGGCGATAAGGCGTTTAGAAGATTCTGGATATTTTCAAAGGCGTTGGATAATTTTTTTTAAATCTCAAAGGCGTTGGAATATTTTACATGAGCTCCAAAGTGTTGGAATATATTTGAAGGTGTTGGAATATTTTCGTCTTGGTAACGGGCATGTCCGGTGGTTCCGAAAGCTTGCCCTGACCCAAAAACCGGTCAGTCGTTTATTGTAACCATCCGGTAGTTTATTTGTAACCGTGACATTGCATGACCCAAATATTTGAGAGTCCGAAATGAATGTAGCAGTCTGTTGGAACTTGGGATGGTTTTGGCATTTGTGATGCCAGCTGTCAGTGTGGTTGGTATTGGGCATGGAAGGCTGTGGATATTCAGTGAGTATAAGGGGTTAAGATGTCACTTGATCTAGAATGTATATATTCTTACGTGTTCATATTACTTATGATGATGGAACACATGTAATGAGCCTGGCACAGTGGCATGCCATGCCCCCCTTGCTCATGCGAGGCATGGGTTGTGTTGACAAGTTAGTCAACCATGCCCGAAGAAAGTCTCAGCTGTTTGCCAAGGGGCACTTAAGCTTGCATTAATCTTTCACCCTTGTGCATGGCATGCTGCTCGCCTGGCAGCTTAACCCTGGATTTCATGCCATAGCTCCGGTGCAGCCGCTTATTTTCCAGCAAGCTCCTTCTAGCACCATTTATGGAGTGGATCTGGCTTTTGATGCCTTCTCTCTATGGGGGCACTGAAGGCTTTGTTGGGGGCATCGTCATAGTGCTTGGTTTAGAGGTAGGTTATGAGAGTACCAGGCATCACATACTGCATACACCTCTTGTAGATTGCATGTGGTGCTGGTGTAGGAGTGCCAGCTGCTGCCGATAGACCGAGGTTGTACAGCGCTGCCAAATATTTCATGCTTTGCGATGAGCGCCAGGCACCTGTTTTCAGCTGGCAGCCAATGGGGAAGTCTCCCCCGCAACTTCCAGACCTGCAGATCCTCATGTTCACGGCCAGAATGGCAACCCAACCTTAACTTTGTTCCTTTGAGTTGTATACCAGATCATTGTGACCTTGCCCGAGTGAGCGAATACTTCCTCGTTGATCAGGAAGAGTCGACAGCCGGTACGGAAAAGAATCTCTGTCAGTGACTCTTGAGTTTTATAAACTACATAACAATTGTCTTGTCCCATGTCTGGTAACAGTTGTGTAGTACAGGGTCGTTTTACAGGTGAACCCTTTCCTGTGAAAAGTCAGAAAAGTTATGGGTGGGACTGGCAGTGCCCAACCCCAGTGCCGTCCACTACATTAATAATGACTTGGTAGTGAATCTGAGAAACTTGTCTTCCGGTGAATTTGCATGTGTAGATCAGGTTGCTGTGAGAAACCCATCTTTGCACGTGGCTAATGCAAATATGTGCAAAAAATGCGCACGCCACCTTGTTAAATGAAGCTTCAAGTATGCACGACACCTATGCAGGGTACTTGGCGTCCTTGCTAATTATCTATTTTAGGATCATCGCTGTACACCCAATAATCAGAACTGTCCTGCCCAGAAAATCTGCACATAATATTATTACTGGGGTCATAAGGGTTAATAAGGTGGATGGAGTGGGAGAGACTTTCCATACGTGACGCAGCTGGGGGGGGGGGGGGGGCGGCTGTCCTGGTTATGGCGGAAACCAGCTGAAAAAATCCTTTACATAAAGGCAGCTCATTCTGCGTGAATATAAACCATCGGCTGCCATATGGTTTCCCACTGTGACTTCATCTATGGGTGCCACAATTGTCCTTTTGGTAACCAGTATACAAGTCATGTGACCATAAACATGTGTTCCATTATTAAAAACATATATGGATACAATAAATCCAGGATTTGTCCAATAGTAACCATGCTTTGATATATACTTCTAGGTAGGTACATTGCCATATGGCCTATCATGGACACTTGTTTGATTAGATCTACAGGATACGGTCTCCTGTATGTGTTATATAATACATATTGATCAAATAGATTAGATTATGTCCTATGATAGACATGTGTTTTGTATAGATCAATGCATTAGATTATGTTCTATGCTATGTGTTTTATATAAATCTATAGATCCAATACATTAGATTATATCCTATTCTATGTTTGTATATTAATCTATAGATCCAGTGCATTAGAATATGTCATATAATGTGTGGCAATCTAATGTATGGGATCTATAGATTTATATAAACACATTGTAGGACAATATATTAATCTATAGATCCCATATATTAGATTACAACACATTATATGACATAATCTATGTATTGGATCTATAGATTAATATACAAACATAGTATAGGATATTCAACTCATTAGATTACCGTATCTATAGATGTATATAAAAGATCACAGGACATAATGTGTGGTAATCTAATGTATGGGATCTATAGGTTTATATAAACATACATTGTAGGACATTATATAAATCTATAAATCCAATACGTTAGATTATGTCCTATAATATGGATTTATATAGTCCTATAGGTCAAATATCATTAGACTATGACTTCTAATAGATATGTGTTTGTATAGGTCTATAGATCCAATGCATAAGATTATGTCCTATACTATGTGTTTACATAAATGTATAGATCCAGTACATTAGATTATGTCCTATATATAAGGCATGTGCTTTTTGATAAACCTATAGATAGATAAAATATGTAAGATTATGTCCTATAATATGTATTTGTATAACCTATAGATCATGTCCTGCGATTGACATGTGTTTGTATAGATCCTTTACATTAGATTATGGCCTATACTACGTGTTTACATAAATGTATAGATCCAGTACATCAGATTATGTCCTATAATAGAGTGATCTTGATAAACCTATAGATAAAATAATGTAAGAATATGTCCTATAATCTCTATTTATATAACCTATCGATCCCATACATTAGATTATGTCCTGTGATAGGCATGTGTTTGTATAGATCCTATACATTAGATTATGGCCTGTGTGTGTTAATCTAATGTATCAGATCTATAGATGCATATAATCTCATGTATAGGATCCATACAAACGCATGTCTGTGTGTTTTTTATATTAATCTATAGATCTGATGCATTAGATAACACATATGGGACATAATCTAATGTATTGGATCTAAAGATGTATATAATGTCCTATACTATGTGTTTACATAAATGTATAGATCCAGTACATTAGATTATGTCCATGGCTTTGATAAACCTATAGATAAAACATGTAAGATTATGTCTTATAATAAACATGTTTATAGGAATCTATAGATTAATTGCACTAGATTATGTCTTATAATAGACATATGTAAATATACTATACATACATACATACACACACTCTATACATATGTTAAGTAGACCTATAGGTAAAATAACATAATCTATTATTATAAAAGTGGCCCACTTGTAGTCCCACCATTGCTGCGATGCTGACATATGGCTGGTCTTCCTTCGCTACTCATATGTTCTAGAATCCTAAAACATTTATGGGGCAGAAATCTTGTAAATTCCAGACATACACAAAACATATGTTCAAAAGATTTCCGTTTGTGCTATTAAAACTTTTTGGAAATCAGACGTAAAGTAGTCTTGGTATGCTGGGACTTGTAGTACTACCACAGTGGTGTGTTTGTAATGCCTGTTATGTCTGACTTGGGCTGACTTTGGCGTGTTGTAATCGCCGGATACATTGGAGGGAAATTAGTTAAATTAGTTTTTTTTTATTTCCCGTTGACTACTGTGTGCACCTGAGGGCTAGCGGTTGTCATGTCTGGCATAGTAATGACGCTAGCACCACCCAGAGGCCTTCCAGCTCTCCTACAAGTCAGAATGCAGTCCCTGTTCAACTCTGTAGTTGTTTGTGGCTGCAGCCTATTCAGGAGACCGGTGCTACCGGCTCTATGGCTTTCCAAGGGGGATGGGGAGGCTTTTTGCTGCTTTCCTTTAGGGTGAGGAGCCTTCTTTCTTTTTGTCTTGACGAGCTGCTAAAAGTGTTTTCCGCTCCTGTACATCAAAACGTAAAGAGAGTATGTGTGTGTATATATGTGAATGTAAACGTGAGAGGCTTGGGGTAGAATTGACACTGTGCCAAATGTCTTAAACAAACCCTCTTTTATTTATACATCGTTACCCTTTGGCACAACGCCTGGTGCCAGCGAAAAAAAAGACGTAAGGAAAAGTTTATTAAAGGGACCTGTCAAAATAAAGAACAAGGTTGTGCACATTTTTGTTCTAGGTAAAAACAAAAAGAAAACATTAGAATGACTAAAATTTAAATGTAATTTCTCTATAAGAGTCTACTTTTTACGATTTACTAATTTTTTTGGTAGGCTTTGTGATGACCTAACCCAGGGGGAGGGTTTCTGACAGCCAGGACCCTAGGAAGTGATTTCAATCATTCAGAAGACTGATCTCTAGTGGCAGACAACAAGTACTGTAGGGGGCCGCTAAACGATAAACATAACTTTTTGCACTTTGTATACTCGATTGATCAGAATTTTTTGACATGTTTGATCACTTTTCCATTTTCTTTTTTCAATCGACTTAAAAATCGATCGGTTTAAGTTGATTGAACAGGAAATTGAAATGTGTATGGGGGTCTTAAGTCTTTGTCTCCTGCTCTTCCATTGTACTGTGCAGTGCTATGTGTCTTATATGTGAGTATTACAGCCTATAGCAGGGGTGGCCAAACTTTTGGATTCGAGGGCCACATTGGCCAGGGCGGGGTCCCGACAGATCACATACACTTTAGCTGGCCGGCAGATGTTCTGTTCAGACATCCGCCTACGTTAACCCCTGCATCGGCGGAACGGCTCAGCACCACGAGAACAGAGCATCCGCCGAGCAAGTAAAGTGTATGATCCGTCGGGACTGTGGCCTAAGAAGCCAATGTGGCTTATAAGTCCAAAAGTTTGGCCACCCCTGCTATAGGCTGTAATACTCGCATATAAGACACATAGCACTGCACAGTACAATGGAAAAGCAGGAGACAAAGACTTAAGCTGGCCATACACCTTTAGATCTCTCTGTCAGATATCCTCTAGATCTACCAACAACTATGTAGTGCCGGGTCCTCTGTGCTTGAACACAGGTAGCCTTGATTGTTTAGAAAGTCCCTCGTATAACATGGTTTTGGTAAACAGAAGGAGATCTAAAGGAAATCTGACAAAGAAATCTACAGGTGTATGGGGACCCATATACATTTTGATTTTTTTCCACTCCACGCTGTGGAAACATGCCCTTAATTGCAGAGAACAGACGGAGGGGAGCATCTGTTCAATAAGGTGACAAAGGGATGGAAAGAGAGCTAAACACCCTTTGCCCCTGATGTATAGGTACCCGCTATAACATATACACAAACACATCTCTGCCATTCGTCATTAAAATATCTACGCACACAGAAAATGCTTTGTGAAATATTTAGGATGCAAACCCAGATGTTACCTTGTAAAAGCAATGGGGACATCATTGTACTATACAAATCCGGATCTGTGGGAGGTGCGCAGCAGGACCACCCACTACATTCTGCAGAATACAAGGGGTCTGTCTCCCCAACCCAAGGGGAGAGACCCCCCTAATACATCCAGTTGTGCTATATGTTTCTGTATATCGCACAGATCTGGAAGGCATGCACAAAGAACACAGACACACAATAAAGAGTACACTGTTCTATTTGTTCATATCCCAGAATTGAGCTTTAATGAAACCTTTTATTGATTTATGTATCATGGCACCGAACGCCTCCCGGGGGACCGGCGGCCTAAGTGCCTGAAAACATAACAGATGTGGATTTTATGATCTTCTTCTTTTGTTATTGGTGGAAGCAAATGTACCCTGGCTGGGAAGGTTGTGTTCTGTCTCCTGTTCTGGACTGTCTGCTTTGTGGAATTTCCAGAGAACCGGGCACAAAGTCATTATCGTGAAAGGTTGACTCCATCGGTGCCAGGCATTTGGCATTGTTCTGAAGCTAATTGTATCTGTTACATCGTCGCCCATCAACGAGGCGGATTTCCATGATATCGCCTCAGTTACACCTATAAGCTCCAATGTGTTTCATAAACTCTTTGCTGTCCATTAGATCAGTGGTGGGAAACTGCGGTGATATGGAGGGCCACAAGTGCGGCCCTCTGCATCACTAAAGGGTCGCACTAACATTTAGGACCGCCAAAGTTGATAAGAAAAAGTCGGGTCAGCGTGTGACCACTACACATGGTGATATATGGAATGCCCCATATACAGGGGTGCACAAATCTTCTTTAGTGAGCTCCTCAGATGAGTACCAGGAGATGGTGTTTGGTACTCACCCCATATATAGGGTGGTCTTCCTCCCTTTCCTCTGCGTCAGCCTCCTGCATGGTAGATTCTGCTGCAGATGGACCTCCCTGTTCCTGATTGATCCTCCTATTGGCTGTCTCCATCCACAGGTCACCAGCTGGCTTTGGGTCAAATGTAACTCTCGCAGTACAACATGTTTCACCCCCTAGATCTCATAACTCAGTAGTGAAACCCTGAGATGTTCTGGCTTAGTAACTAATCGCTGAGACTATCTGCAGTCCAAATGTCAACCATTCATAGTCATATTCCAGCTGTCACGCAGTGCTTTTCTCTTGTCAGCTTTTACTCTTACATATGCCTAATCATCCCCCAACATCCTTAGAAGTCCAATGTTGTTTTTTTTTGGATTATTCATTTACATTAATGATGTAAATTGTATACATGTAACATTTTAGCTGCGGCCGCCCAGACACGGAGCACCTCCAAGTTGTTAGTACGCATATGAGCTGTGTAACAATAATGCTGTTACGCAGAGCTACATTTTGGCCCCTTTTGAGTACCAGAGTACCACTTATGTGCACTCCTGCCCATATACATCAACAAAGGTTATATGCCTCATAGATATCATCAAAGTAATCTAGTGGAAACACTCGGGCACTGTCTGGTCACTCATTAGCTTTCACGTTTGCCAATTAGCGTGCTCAGCTGGAGGCTCAGTGAGTCCTTCTCTTTCTCTTGCCGCTCTAAGAAGCTCCCAGGCAAAGACGCGTCAGTGGAAGATTGGTGAGCAGGTGAGTTCCTATGGCATATGTATTAACAGGTTTTGCGGGCAACAAGTGGAAGACCAAGGAGGGCTGCCAAACACCCAAAGGTTGGACCTGGGCATTAGATTGTTTCCCCAATTTTATTAATGTTGCACTAATATATTTTCTTAGCAGTAACAGCTTTCTGGGTGTGTCGCATCGCAATATCATAACTTGGCTGTGAACCATGATTCTGTATATAAGAATTTATGACTTTTTATTAGAGTTGGCATGAGTAATTGATTATCCGGTTCTCCCTTCTTCAGAATCTTCTGATGAATAAAAGGATGTGTGGTGATTGGATAGCTATTTTTGGGAGAACTTTTTGTGGGTTTAGCATGTTTAATGAATTGTCAGCAGAGCATGAGTATAATGTGTTCTGGTGTTTTTTGTAGTACTCGGCATGTACCCATTTGTGTTTGTTGATGATCCTCATACATGTGTGCATAGCCCTGTATGTCATCGCCCAGATTCGGTCTTGGCATGAGTATCATGGCGTTCCCTTTTTTGTTTGTGTTGCAGGTTAAATAATTACAGAGTGACTGCACAGAATACGGAACATGCTAAAGCTTGCACGGTGTTGAAATGACAGAACGTAACATGGCAGGAAATTTCACAATGTAATTGTGCCTTCCCTGACTAATGTATGTGGGTCTGTCTAGCATGTCCACATATAAACCTTAAATATCAATCTAATTCAGAAGTAAGGTTCATACAAAGTAAAATTTTCCTCATTAATGGCTATTGGTAAACACACAATGATCACTTCACTGACACAACTAGTGTCAGCTGCTATTGTGGTGACTACAATACTATATATTGGCAGTGGGTCATTTGGTGGTCCACCATGGTATTTGAATCATTGAAGGTACCCGTGTTGACCAGCAGCCACCATTTTATTTTTGTATTACAGGTTTGGTTGAAAGTAAAACTTTGCTATCTATCCAGGTTTGGAGGAACTATGATGTTCCACCATCTTCATAACGCCATTGATTTGTGTTTGGTCTCTTAGGACCCACTCTGTGGCAATGCTGAATGCCTAAAGCATAGAAGGGTAGATTCCTGTGCAATTGACTGGCGATCAATCACAGCGTGATTGATTACTGTTCGATTGTCCCACGATCAATGTGCTCCGCATGGGCACACCAATTCCCGTTTGATGGGGACCCGGTTTCCCCATGGTCCCCCGAGTCTCTACTTCTCCCCAGTCAGTGACTGGCAGAAGCCAGAAAGAAAGTCAGCCTGCCTGCACACCCTCCTCCCCTCACACAGACGTGCTGGACGCGCCCCCTTTACACTCCCAGCTAGCTGATCACAGGTGGCTGCGTGCTGTGCAGCTGCAGCCTGGCCATTACTCTGAATGGAGACCCATTGCAAACCTGTTTAGTCAAGTTCCTTAGAGCAGGATCCATTGATCCTGCTCAAAGGAACTGTGGATAGCTCAAATCTTGTTTCTCTAATCAGTTTTTTCATCTAGCCGTGTATGCCGAGAGTCCCCTTTCAAAGCATCGGCCAGGGATCAATTCCCCAAGATACGCATCGAGCCATGTATGGCTGGTTTTACACCCTAGTGGGGTTTAGGGTACCACTTTTCTAATGCACAGGGTGTTTTTAATTACCACCATGCAGGCTCCATAAAAAAATATTGGCTAAGTAAACTTTATCTGGATTGTTTATCAATGTTATATTTATCTAGGTCATAGTGTATGAAGGCCCCCCCCCCCACACACACACACGTAGCGAGTGGGGGCCAACGGACAAGCGACGGAGTGCAGCGTGATGACCTCCTCACGCTGCACCCTGTTGCTCAGAGTATCCGCAGGCACCCTTTGTGTGCCATTCGTTTGAACGAGGACGCCGGTCCCCATTCAAACTAATGGCATCGGTTAGCGATTTACAGACATGTCCGTTCTCTGGCCAATCGAGCTTTGGCCTGTCGCCCCATGTAGGCACCCGCGATCCATGGCTAATTTTGCAGACGGCCGTGGTTCGCTACTAGTCAAAGCCACTGGAACTTGCTGAAGTTTTCTTGTAAATGTTTCCCTACTCCTCAGACTGTCATTCTAAATGGATAACTCCATTGGAGGACTAGCAAAATGTCCTCAAGAAAACTTCAGTGAGTTAATTTGCTTTGACTTGCATCTGCAGATCCAGCTTCTGATCTTACTTCAAAGTGGTAAGATGAAATGATTTTATTGCTATTACTTGGGATCCTCGTTCTATGTATAGCTTGAAGCCCACTTATGTACAGTGCCCTCCATCATCAGTACAAATAGGTTTTCTCTTCTGCTCCATGTTAAATTTGAATAAAAAATCTCTTATGGTGACTTTTAATCAGGAGTCAACCATAAAATGCACAACAGACACTAGTTCATTATAAATATGCTTTATTAATGGAAATGTGTAAGAACAATTGTGTAAAACGTGAAAGAATTCACATGAAATGCTTTTAGGCAAGCCATTATAACACAAAATGTTCGCTTAATGGCTCAGGTTATGTACTATGGTATCCTTTACATAGTAGAACAGTGATCGAGTATTTTGAAAGCTTGAGGCAATAACTTATATTTTTTTTAAGCGAGGGGGGTGGAGTGGGGGGGGGGTCTGATTCCATTCTCGCATATCTTGAGGCTAATGACGTGATAGAATTTCTGTGGGGAAATGCAGCTTTGATCATTTTCACTCCTTTGCATAACCGAGTTAATGAATAATATTCCATTCTTGCATTCGTGGTACATTGGTACAACAGTGCCCCCTGATGTCTGCTGTCAGCTTGGAGAAATGTGTGTGTGTGTGTGTGTGTGTGTTGGTCAGGTTCAGCAACAGTATGTGCTCCAAGAGGAGGTCAGCTGGCTACCTGAATATACTGAAAGAGCAGGTTATTCCATCAATGGATTCCCTGATGGCACGGGTTTATTCCAAGATGACAATGCCAGGATTCATTTGGGATCAGATTGTGAGTGGTTCAGAGAGCATGAGACATCATTGTCACACATGGATTGGCCACCACAGAGTCCAGACCCTAATCCCATTGAGAATCTGTCGGATGTGCTGGAGAAGGCTTTGTGCGGCGGTCAGACTCGACAATCACCAATGCAAAATCTTGGTGAAAAATGAACGCGACACTGGATGGAAATAAATCTTGTGACATTGCAGAAGCTTGTCGAAACAATGAAACAACGAATGCGTGCCGTAATTAAACCTGAAGGCGGTCCAATGAAGTGTGTCATTTACCAGGAGATGGTGTTTGGTACTCACCCCATATGTAGGGTGGTCTTCCTCACTGTCCTCTGTGTCAGCCTCCTGCATGGTAGGTTCTACTGCAGATGGATCTCCCTGTTCCCCATTTATCCATTTATTCTCCCATTCGCTGTCTCCATCCACAGGTCACCAGCTGGCTTTGGGTCAAATGTAACTCTCACATTTGATCTCATACCTCAGTAGTGACACCCTGTCATTTTCTGCCTTAGTCACTAACCTCTGAGATTACATGCAGTCCAAATGTCACCCTTTCATAGTCCTATTCCAGCTGTGCTTTTCTCTTGTCAGATTTTACCCTTACATATGCCTACTTTGACTTTCATCCCCCAGATCTCCAACACCCTTAGAAGTCCAATGTTTTGTTTTTGGTACATTTACATTCCTAGTGTCACACCCCTAACTGCAACCTTTCATAGTTACTCCTGTTTCCCCTCAGTTATCCAAGTGACATAAATTGTATACATGTAACGTTTAGCTGCGGCCGCCCAGACACGGAGCGCCTCCAAGTTGTTAGTACGCATATGAGCTGTGTAACAATAATGCCGGCACGCAGAGCTAGGTTTTGGCCCCTTTTGAGTACCACTTATGTGCAGCCCTGTAAATAATGCACACTTCAGGTGGGTTTACATGTGAAGATATGTTTTTTTTGTTGATCAACAAAGAACAAACAATTTTGGTTGATTGAACAAAAATCTAGAATGGCCAATTTGTTCGATGAATACATTTTTGTTCTACCTCGAACAAAAAAAATAATTTGATCGGTCAATAAACATGTTGGTAAATTTTTATCTGTCGTTGTAATTATGAATTATGTATTTTCATTCCATATCGGCGATGGACGAATAAAAATATAATGTTGCATTCAATGAATGAACAACATCAAACAAAAAATATAATTGGCAGTTGATGAAGAAAAAATCTACACCTGCAAATCCACCTTAAATGCGTCGCTCAAAGCATTGGCGGGCACCCTTTGTGTGGGGATGCCGATCCTCATTGACACTAATGGCATCGGCCAAAGATTATCGGACATGTCTGTTCTCTGGCCAACCATGTGGGCACCCTCATTCAGCTGCAAAATTGACCGCCGCTCGTTGGGTGTGTGGCGGCCTTAACACTGCTTTATTAAGGGACTTTTACAGATAAATATTTAACTTCTAAACTAAATAAAAGATTAGGTTCAAACCAGACTAAGCCGACCATGTAGGATATATGTTAGTCTGTGGTTGGTTCTGGTATTCTGTTTTTGAATCGATGACTTGGAAAGTGTGAAAACACCTGTAATTTTACCGTCCCTTTTTTTTTT
>CM070032.1:16796054-16808708 GCA_036250615.1 Ptychadena robeensis
TTTTTTTCTTGTGTGAATCGCTGACGTTTTTCGCATGCTTTTGTAAGCTGCTGTAAAGCAAACAATGGAGCTTGTACAAACACAGCCGGTATGCTCAAATCTGTATTGCTTAGCGTGGCCTATACATACTACAGCTGGATTTGCCACCTCTGCTATTCAAGAAGGATTGGAGGCTTTCTTATTTAGTATTCGAGTAAAGGAATAACCTTTACTGTACATACCACGACTAGAGATGGTCGAAAAATTCGCAGTGTGAATTTTTAAGTCGAAATTTCGACTTTTTTGCGGAATTCGCATAGTCGAATTTTGATGGGGTCATTTCGAGTTTTCGTCGAAATTTCAACTTGAAAAATAACTTTGCTTTTGATTTGCCGTGCCGCTATTTCGCGTGCGAGTATGCGGTAGTGATTGGAAAATTCGCATTGGCGTAAATTCGCATTGGCGTAAATTCGCATGGTGCTAGCTAACTTTGTCAGCTTATTGCAAAGCCCCTGAAAATGGTATCCTCACAAAAATTGCTGGAGTTGTAGAGAAGGGTTGGGGGAACATTGCTGGAGTTGTAGAGAAGGGTTGGGGAAATATTTGAAAACAATAAGTTTTGCTCTAACATGTCAAGTTTGTGTATAAATTGGGTTTAAATCTCAGCTCTGATTGTAAAGCTCTGCTACTATGTGCACTGATTCTTCTATTATAGCTCCAGCTCATACAGCAAATCCAAATTTTCCACCTTATGCGAATTTTTCGCAGTCGAATCGAAATTCGATTGAGTAACTCAAAATTTAAGTAGAATCTAATTTTATTAATTTCGACCATCTCTAACCACGACCATGCTCATGGACACCCCTATAGTTGCGCTGGCTTTCTTAAACAGAAGTTTTTACAGGTTGAGGGAACTTTTATAACTTGGGCAGACCACTAGTGGAAAAGAAAGTCAGCTGCTGCAACATTTACCTTCAATTCAGAGGTTTCCTGCGCTTTTACCTTTCCTTTCCCCTTCTTTGTTTATTTTCCAGACACACGTTTTCAGCTGTCTGTAGACTAGTATCATTCAACCCACTTGCAAATGTTGAGTTTGCTGCCCGGTTTACATAAGAAATGAAGTGAGACACAAGGTGGCAAAAAATTGCCTGTGGTTTAACCCATCCAATGTGATTTACACTTGTTGGTTAACTTTATAGATTATGTATATTACAATAAGTTGGCAGGGAATGATTGATCTCCCATCTGAAGGTCTCTAAATGGTCCCTGGCCTAATACTAGACACTACTTCCCCTGGGTTCTACTAGACCAGGGGTGTGCAAACTTTCTGACTGGTGGGCCACAATGGCTTCATAAATTTGATGAAGGGGCTGGACCTAGAGCCTGGAATGGCAGACTTACCATAGGTGTGAAAATGCCATGCATCGCCAGGATCACCAATGATGGAGGTGACATATGACCGGAAGCTCTTATATTTTTGCATTGCTCATTGCAATGAGTGGATATAATTCCTACAGACTCTCTGGTGTCATCATGAGGATGCGGCCACAGTGTCATCACATGATCACCACTGGATCGTCCATTCGTTTGGACACCTCTTAGCATTATGTGCTCTCATTGCAGAGACCAGGCGGTGGGGAACATCTTTTCAACAAGGTGACAAAGGGCCGGAAAGAAGCCTAAACGGGCCAGATTCATCCCCCGGTGCTTAGTTTGCCCACCCCTGTACTAGAGAGTACAGATGGTTGATTTTATTTATTTTTTTTCAAAAATTCGACCATTTTTATGATTTCAAGTTCATTGCAAAGCCCCTGAACATGAGGTGTATAGAAGGGTATACTACAAAGAAAAATGTAGGTCTCTAACACAAATAGTTTTTTCACAAATTAACTTCAAAGTCATGTCGAAAATTTGAATTTCGACTTAGATTTTGAACTTAATTTATGCAAAAACTACATGTGCTAGAGTAAAACTTTTTTTCTTTCAAATGTTCCCACAACCCTTCTCTACATCTCCAGCAATTATAGAAATTATACAATTTCAGAGGCTTTGCAATATGCTCACAAATCAAAATTTCAAGTATCATCAAGTCATCAGAACTTATGCAGTTGGTAAGTCCTTAACCCTCTGAGCGTTTCATGGTTTTGAGGGTTTTTTCAAAAGCATGCCACGGGCAATCGCGCCTGCTCAGCTGAAGGTTGTTTACATAAGCCCGGTGTCACTGGAGACGCCGGACTTATGCTGGAGAAAGGCGACGCCCCTCCATTTACATGGAGGTCTATGGCGCCGCCTACCCCCGCCCCCTTCGCGTCACCGGTGACGCGATCGGGGGCGGACCCGGAAGCATCGGCATACATGCCGATGCTCCCGACCGCCGTCAGAAGACGGCGAGACCTCGGGCGTTCCTCCGGCTAACTGGGGTTGAGTTTCATGATGCATGAAACTCAGCCCGAGTTAATTCGGGGAGAACGCTCAGAAGGTTAATGAGTCCATATTCAATTTGGGATGTGGTGCAATACTATTATAGTTAAGTATAAATGATGCCCTAGATCTAGTTTCCAACTGTGTACACTACTTTTCAGTCATCTTTTCAGGTTTTTGTGAGGAGAGATTTTATAGTTTTCTTGCCAGTGCCAATGCACTTAGCCTTTTGAATGACTGATAAAATGGTCCATTTTCCAGCTGATGATGTAAGGTGAAATAATCCTCTAACTGCAGAAGTCCAGAGGTGCATGTCTTGCTGTTTATGTAGTAGACCATTCACTGATCACTACTGTCAGGGGGCCTTTTAATGAGCACCATTGTATCGGAGTCTTGCAGTGTTCTCCTTTTTGGCTTTTACCTTTACCAAACGTTGCCTGCATGCACACTGTTGGTTTGAGGATGGCTAATAGTCAGCTGCCACCCATGAAATTACTGTGTGCAGCAGTTGCACACATTGTGTGGAAGGAGGTTGTTTGTGAGTGTTCTCCTTTATGGGCATCTGGCCAAAAACCAACATGTTTTATACTAACCATCTGAATAGGCCATTAGTCATTTGTGCAAAATGCTTTGTGAGCCAAATAAATAAAAAAAACATTGACTTCCATAAGTTTTATGTTTGGGCGCCTTGCCAAAATGCCCCATTGATGTGGAGTCTGGTTACTCTATTCCCCAAGTTGCAGCCCTATGTGCAGTTTCTGTAGTATCCACTAATATGCTGCATTCATCTTCTGATCTCTATAAAATATGTTCCCTTTTATAGTTTTTACCTTGTATAAACCAACATAGAGATCCAGGAACTCCATGTTTCCTAAAGGGAATGGTGTGCTTCTCTTCATTGGCTTTGTTGACTTTTCTACAAACATAGGTTCAGTGTCCTCTTGACTGGCTTTTATACATTTAATATTGGTCTATGATGGTGCACTTGGATTGCAGTAGGCCAGACTGTCTAAAGCTGGGCATAGCAGGGCTGATTCCTGCTTTACCCCCGATCTGGTGCCGTGCGTGTTCATGCATCCGATAGGGACGGCAAAGAATCGGGTGCGCCAACTTGCAAGATTGAACTAAAATCAGCCGTTATGTCAGATCGCACAGTGATCTGACATGACAGATCATTTTGATCCGATCCCATCAGTCTGGATGGGGATGGCTGACCCCAGCCGAAGTTATTGGCGGCACACAAAGGGTGCCGGCCGATTATCGGCACTAGTGCTAGGTCGGGTCGGGAATCGACGGGAAATCGTCCCGTCTATGCCCAGCTTAAGCTTTCAATGCTATAACGAGCCCTATTATAAAGCATGTCTCAACAACTCTTAACCTACTTATTTTCACTAAGTCACCTGTGTTCTAACATGGTTACGTGGAGGGTGGCTCGGTTCCGTTTCCACCAAACCTTTTTGCACTCTCCTTATTGGTCACCAAACCTGCTAGAAATACTGTGGCTGGTAGGGGTGTATGTGTGCTGTTGTAATCCTCCCGTTTCCTGATCCATATGTAATGACACGTAGATACTCGTTTGTTTTAGGAAGGCTCTACTGTGGTTGTGCAATAATAACAGTGTTATGGTATACTCGAGCTGCAGTAGGAATTTTATCCTACATCTGGACTGATTACAAGTGAGCTCTGTGTATATTCCAAGGTTTTAAGAGCTTTTGGTGATGAGTAAGTGGATGGTGCAGGAGACCCTCCTTTCTCATGCTGCTCTTTTCACTTGGTTTCCTGTTAACCTAGAAATTGGCTGTTTTTAGGTTTTATGTTTACCGGCCTCTCCATGCTTAGGCATACCACTGTTTCTATTTTTGAAAACCAGAGAAAAGCCATTTGTTTATAAATATGGAGTGCTTGTCTACCTTTACCAAACCTACCCCTGCTTTTATTGCCTAGTAAAGTTTATAGCCTAGTTGGTCACTACAAGTTCTTCACTTTTATACACATGAAATTTTTTTTTCTTGCGTTTTTAAGATTTTTCTTTGTAAAATATTTTAGTTGGGGGGAAGTTATTATTTTTACAAGAACTGACCAAAATACAATATGTATGTATAGTCAAAACATAAACACTTTTTTTTCCATGTTTATCTTGAGGACCAGGCTGTCCAGTGATAGGAAACTGTAACATCCAGAGAACTTAAGCCCCCTCCCATACACCTTTCAATAACTCCATACAATTTCCTTTAGATCTACCAACAACTATATAGTGCCAGATCCTCCCTGATAGAATACATAGTGATTGGAAGGTATATATCACTGCTATGTAGTGCCGGGTCCTCCCTGATAGAATACATAGTGATTGGAAGGTATAGAATGGTATGGTAACATTGTAAGGTGCATTGGGGCCTTTACATTGGCCACCCTTCACACTTTTGATTGAATATTTTTGAAATAATGCGACAACCACTTCTCAGTCAACACTTCTTTTTTTTTTTTTTGTATTGTACACACCTCATATTAAAAGCAAGCATGTGTGTGGCTCAATTTCCTTTTTGTCTTGAAGCACCTGGTCCTCAGGTTTAAATCTCAGGCTCTGCATAGGGTAGTGTTTGCTTAGGTTTCTCCCCAGGCACTCAGATTTCCTCCTAATTATACTGACATGGTCATGTGGTAGCATTGCAAAATTGGTTGAATATTTTTATTTTTTATTTTTATTTTTTTTGTGAGTTCACTGCAAATCCCTGAACAAATTCTCATCGCCGGAATTGATGGTTGAAGGTTGTGGAAACATTGCAAAAAAGTAGTGCATGTGTACTTCAAGTGTGTAAATCAAGTTTTCCCATACAAGCGTGACTGAAAAAAATTGTGCATTACCAGATAGCAACTGCGGTTGCTAGCCAAATTCGTTACTGGCCAAAATTTGCATTTGCTCTTGCGTCTCCCATACACCTGCGGTGCGCCTCCAAAAATACAGGCATTTTCACTAACGTGGGACATTTCGCGTTGCCAGAAATAGAAGTGCAGCTCTACTGGGAAAGGTTTCCTTCGTTGGTTGTATAAACTGATATGGATGGCTTTCAAGCACTGCATCATTTGTGTTAGGTCTGCTGTGCATGGTTCTTATGGTATAGTAACCGTGGCTGTGAATGCATAGCCTTCCTTTTGTCAATGGTTCTTGAGAACATTTTGTAGTTGCAGAGTTGGTTTTTGCAGTCAATGCTACATAAAAGTGGTTGCTATTGTCTGAAAATAGCTGAGCGCGTGCCCAGCCTAAGGCTAAGTTAGCACATGGTTGGCATTTCATGACTGTCTAAGTCTAAATGTCTTTGTTCTAGCTATAACTCGGAGCAAACCACTGGCAGGCTATTATATGCATTAGAGAGGTGCAGTCTCTGGCTGTCTTGATCACCAATGTCACCAGGCATGACATTTAGGATGAAACCTAAAGCTATGAGAAGCTACTAGAACAGAGGAGAGCTCTTCTCAAATTTAAAATGGACACTTGAGTTTTTTGACCATACTCTTCAATGGACACACCCAAATTTTAAGGGTCATCCACAAAGCTGTGCTTGTATGGCATCCCTAATGTCTGTGTAAATAGTTTTCTAGAAGACATTTTACCAACTGGCTTTCTCCATTCAAAATGACTTGTAGAAAGTTTTCAGAACTAAATACACATACAAGTCATTCTTAATTGGGAAAACCCAGATGACTCTTGCAACATCTGCAAAAAAACTACACAATTGTTTTAATTTCTTATTAAATAAAATGCCAGATTTCACCAGCTGCCTTTAATATGGCCCTCTTGGCCTGGACGTTCACCAGAGTCGGAGCTATTGGACGATAATCAGAATGCCGTGAACAACAGGGGCTTGGCATCTGAGCAACCAGCTGTACTTAATGAATGTCAGGAGGGCAATTAAAGCCTCTTGGCTGTTCAGTGCATTTCTATTCGTTTGTCTTAAAAAGCAATTCTAGGAAATGTACAAAATCAATTTGTTGAATGTGCTATCTGCTAAACATTTTAATACAGCTTCAGTCAGAATTTCCCTCATTTATCCTGTTGTTGGTGTTTGAATCCTATTTGGCCACCGCTCCTTTTTGATGTGTTAATTGGGGAACTGAAAGGGGGCATGGTATGTCTGGGAATAACATGGAAACCTTGGGGGGTAATTGAAGGCCTCAAATAATTTTTCATCTTTATTGCTTTTAAAAATTGACTAAATTGCAATACATATATAGACAAGTGTCTGGTTATCCCTTCATATGATTTACTTTAGGTGCTCCCAGTGAAGGTTATGGTTAATGCTAAGCATAATACAATTCTATACTGCTCAAGACATGACAATACCCTGGTCGGCTCTATTAAAAACATTGTTAGAATAGTTTGCTGGAAGGAAGCTGGGCATAGACGTGTCGTTTTGCTGCTGATTTTTGTCAACAGTGTTCCATCCCCTTCCAAAGTAATGGGATTGGCCGAGAAATTTACCGGCATGTCAGATCACCATGCGATCCGACAAGCGGCAGATTCCTGTTGGTCTTGCCAGATGGGGTGCACCCGATTTACGGACTGCTCGCCATTTGGAGAGACCGTGCACGGTGGTCGATCGGGCAGGAATGCCGTCTATGGCGAGCTTTAGCTATACCCTCATTTTACTGAAATTTTACTTTGAAAACTGACTCAACACCGGACTGCTGACTATCAACTAGATGTCCTCCGTCATTGGTATTTGACTTAACAAATGATCTTTCTACTGAATGTGCACAGATTCCTACACGTTCCCAACTTATTAGAAGAGTGAAAATGGCTATAGTTTTATAGGGTGTTGACTCCCTATTCATGTCCCTGGTTTTTAAAATAAACAAGCTCATGTATTGTAGGTGTGATTTAATGTGTTTGCACAAAACCATATGGAGCATAGGCTATATAATATTATCTCATTGTTTATTAGTGAGCAACACCCACTGCAAAGGTAATTTGGACCACTAAGTAGAAGAACCATTTTTGGTGCCAGGGTCAACAAGATTACGGAGTGACCTTGTCCCTTACATTTAACACATTCTTAACCAAAGATATCATTATTTTAGTTGTTATCTTTGGAAAGTTGTATGTATATTTAAAGTGTAATGTATACAACATGGCCACAGCCTGTAAAAAAAATATATATTACATAATTGGGTGGGGGAGCCCAGACTGCCACCAAAATACTTCTTTCTATCACCACTGTACCAGCCAGCCCTTAAACACCAGCACGGTGGGTACCTTGAAAATTGATAAACATAACTGGGGCTTAAGCCCCGCCTTAAATCTCACTCCAAACATTAACTGTGACTGCCCTAAATGGAACTTGACATGCTGCAAGACCTGTTCAACATCAAATTTCGCCCTGTGGCACTGCCGAACTTCTGCCATGCGGTGACAGAAAACAAAAGCGAAAAAACATTCCATAGATTAGATTACGCAACTATCAAAGTATAACCAAAAATGGGGAGCGAGGGTGAGTGAACGACGACGATCCGAAAAGGACATAGGACCTGCCCCTCAACTGGCTATAAAGATTCTCTGACCCCTTCTCTTAAGCTGGCCATACACCTTTAGATCTCTCTGTCAGATATCCCTTAGATCTACCAACAACTATGTAGTGCCGGGTCCTCTGTGATTGAACACAGGTAGACTTGATGGTCCCTCATATTACGTGGTTTTGGTTAAACAAAGGGAGATCTTAAGGAAATCTGACAGAGAAATCTAAAGGTGTATGGGGACCCTTACCCTTAATTCCCATGACGGAACAAGGTGCCCTCCCCCTATGCTTCAGTCCGGCTTAAGGCAATGCATTACCCTTTAGTCATGAAACACTATTTGTCAAGACTATACCTGTTCATGCTTTCTGTAGTAAAAACTTGATGCATTGCAATATTCTACAAATAGGGATTCAGTAAATGCGAATACCTTTTGGTTCTCATCAGGACCTCAGACCAAATACACAAAGCATTTCATCTTTCCTAGAAAATGCTGTTATCCTGTCTGTGGTTTCATTATACAACTTAAGGGAAGCTCATACTGTTCCTGTAAGTAATACTGGACACATTCCAGCTTCGGATAATAGAATCCAGTAGTTGGAATCGCAGACATGGGCATTTCAGAAACTTTATTTTCTGGCAATTTGTTTCATTAACAATCTTCCCACAAAATAATTTCAGATTATATGTCATCAAACATATTTCCGATTGTGTTGTTTACCCGTAAAAATAATGTAGGTGCCCAAACCTAAGACTTCAGATTTAAAATGGAACCCAAAGCAGCCTTAGCGCTGTCACTTGACTCTCAATTAAGAACTGGGGTGCGCACATTAATTACATACTTACAGAGGAGGGGGTAATGTGTAATGCTGGGGCTGTGAAATGGTTTTAAAACCTGATTTGTTTGCCATAGTTTTCAGAGGAGTGGTTAGTTGAAAAAAAATTTTTATGGTACTTTTTATATATTTTTTTTTTTTTCATTTCCACTTTCTGAGAAGTACAGAGTTTATTGGTCAATTAAAGGTGGTGTTTAAGTTGTTGCCATTTATTAACTATGGTTCCTGTTGCTAGAGATGGTAGAATTTTATATATATATATATATATATATATATATATATATATATATATTTATATATATATATATATATATATATATATATATATTGTTTTTGGGAGATATTTCACTAGTTTGAATTTGAGTGAAGTATAAAGCCCTTGAGCATGGTGTCATCACCAAACTTGCTGGAGGTGTAGAGGAGGGTTCAGGGTATACTACAAGAAAAGTAAAGGTTGCCATACACAAATCTTTCAGCTGATCGCTCTGACATGCACGTTCCCGGCGGTCACTCAGCTGATTCCTTGCTGATCCCATTACTTTGGGGATGGCAGTCCCCCATGCACTGTCAATTAATTGCAGTGTAGGCCGAAATGAACGTGACCCTTTTATCCATGGCATTAACTGATAATTAATATAGATATTAGCTGCACAGTAAAATCAACAGAAATGTCAAGATCTGTTTAAGTGGATCTGAAATGTTTACATTAAAACTGGATGAAATGGATTTTCCTCTGCAGGATGGCACTATGCATTATGTCTATGGATTAAGTCTTGTTCTACTTCAAAAGCTGTAAATCACTTAAGAACTAGAATATCAAGTGCATATTTTTTTTCCATAGAATGCTTTTAGGAGGCCATTAATAATAAGGCTTATTTGCGTGATTTCCAGTCTTCTTGACAATACTTGAAAGCTTGGTCAAAAGTGCAGAAATAAAGCTTGAATTAAAAGGGGAACGTGGCCTATATGCTTAGGATCTCCATTTTACACCACATCTGGCAACCTTTCACTAATGTATGGTTTCCAGCTTTTGAACACCCAAACAGTCCTTAGCATCTCTGAAAGTTCAAATGTTGTGGACCCTACCTAAAGCTTTGCCATGCAGATGTCATCCAATAGCACCATCGCTGCCCCCCTGAGTTGCTATCAACTTTCTTCAAGGACTCTTGCATCACATTGCTGTCTTATTGGTGCTCCTGCACTCCTTAATCTTCACTTGTCCCACTTGTCCAGTGTCATAGTGGAGATTAGGACATACATGCTACCTCAGGCCCGCAGCTCATAAATTGGTTGCTAAAATTGGTTCAGCAAAGGCATCCTTGTTGCTTTCATGGCGACTTGCCTTTTTAAAATTTTTGTCTTTCTCCTTTTGAGGAAATTCTGTATATAACTCGTTATACCCAAAAACAGATCATAGAGCTGACTTTGCACTTTGATGGAAATTTAAAATTTGGAGTGTGTGAGTCTCTTTGAAATAGTTGAAGCACTTAGCATGCTTTTTTGGCTAAATTGGAAACCATAACGCCAACTATATGGCTATAATGCTTAGTGTACTAGCTCCAAAAAAAAGTAATGGTTTGATGGCGTTTTCATGGGATTGGTACTTTAACTTATTATGATGGATAGAGATAGTAATGGTGTGATAGTCCTTCTGTCCAAAATGAGTACCTAATACTACAAATACGGTCAGATATCCACAAATGGTTGACCGCATAGAAGAAATTAAGGCTTACCATTGCTGACTTGTTTCAAACTATGAAAACTTGTTTTGTGTACCAATCCTTCACCATTTCCTATATTAGTGGTCCAAAACAAGCACTTGGATCAGTAGATGCATGCTTGGGTGGGTCAGATACTCTAGATCTAGAAATACTAAGATCAAGATGCCCACATTGGAGTTTGTACCTTCCAAGATAAGTCCCTGGAATTATGTGATTAGACCAGTTTGACTGTTGTTGGTGCTTTTGTATTACACTATAGATGAGATTATTTTAATCCTGATTATAATTCTGATAATGATATCCCAACTGATACCCTTGGTTCTTATGATGTTTTGATGTTTTACAGATAACCGTTGATCATCTGATTTTTGAGGACGCCTTTCACCTGCCAGTCAGTATGTGGCCAGCTCGGGTCTCTGCCTTTGCTTTTCTCTTCGTAATCAGCATAGCTCCTCTGGAAGGTAAGTTCTGTTGATTTTAGTTATTCATTTTTGTTTAGTGTGTGTGTGTGTGTGTGTGTGTCCACACAATTATTCTTGCCAAACATTCGGGAACTGGCTGTTTCTTACTGTTAGGCTAGGCAGCCCTACCTTGTGGGTGTAGATTATAAATAGGACATCATGACCCCTCAGGCATGATTGCATAGCTCATAATTATTTATGTTGGTGTAGTGTGCTGCTACCTAAATCTGTCTTGATATTCGCAGACCAGGAATAAGAATGAGGAGGTAGGACCCTACTGTGTTGTTGTTGCTCCTAGAGTATCTTTGAATACATGTGAGAGTAGAGCATAGTTTATTATGGTTCAAAGTATTCTTCATGTAACTGTGATTGGTAAGTGGCTTAATCCTTATATAGATCTTTTAGATCGATTGTTTCCCGCAATGTATAAAATCGATGATGTGTTACATAAGCATGCTCCCAGCCAAGATTACATAAGGCTATCAGATGAAATGCAGAGCAGCGAACATGACATGGAGCTAATCTGTCTGAGTAAAAGGTCTGGCTATCTCTGTGCTATTAACAGATATAAAACTCTCTGGGTGACTGACTCGGAACAATGGCCGCTATATAACAGGCTTATGAAACTTCCTGGCTCAATGGCATTTGTTTGATGGAGAATAATCGCCACTATTAAACAAATGCCTTTTTGTGGCAACGATCCTATGTGCTAGCTGTATGCTCCGATGTCTGGGAAATGTGTTGCTTTACATTAAAGAGGAGCTGAACTCTTGAGACTGTGCCCAAAAAAAAACGTGGTCTCCCTGGGAATGGCATGTCCCTCCTTAATGAGTTGCCATGCCTTGGTCTGCTCGGCCTTAATGCGGGTTGCTATTTTGGTAGAAGCAGAGCTTCAGCAAGGAGACACACATTACCAGTTTTCACTCCAAATCTCCCAATACTAGTTAGTTTGTTAGTTAGTATTACAATGCAGATATACAGCTGTGAGTCTGTAGCTGTTGGTACCCATTTTAACCAGAAATTGCACTAAGAAATTTGAGACCCAAGGCAAATTTGTCAGGATATTTGTTGGGCATAACTACCACTTCTAGATGGCCCTATAACGTAGTAGCAGCACTTTATACCCTTCATTGAACTCTGTTCAAACTACACTTGGACTACTATAGTAGAATGTAAAACTACTGCCTGCGGGCCATATCCAGGCCATTTAAGCTGGACAGATACAGGTCAATACCCATTTTATTGACCGCCGCGTGGGGACTTCATATCGTTTCCCGTTGGATACTTTGGATGGAGACGATGGACCAATGACTATCAACCAGGATTTACGGACATGTCTGTTTCCTGTTCGATCCAACTTCCTTTCCTCAAAGGGAGGTTTTTTTTCATCCTGTTCCCATTCAAGCGACCCACGCTTGATCATTAGTCGATCGAATGGAAAATCGATCCGTGTGTGGGGGGCTGTAGTCTTAAAAGCCTACCCTTTGTCCCCTTGGTGTCTTGACACTCTTATCTGCACAAGTGGAGGGAACAAGTGGAGAGGAGACCATGTCTAGAGCAGTTATGGGCAAACTAAGGTCCGGGGGCCAAAACCGGCCCTTAAGTCTTTTAATTTGCCCCCCCCCATGTCTGCAATTGACTGTTTAAGTTTACGATCCAAAACCTCTTGTGTTTTATATACAGTGCTGCTTGAAAGTATGTGAACCCCTCAAGTGGTGTAGATGTTTC
>CM070032.1:16808808-16833943 GCA_036250615.1 Ptychadena robeensis
TGCACAAACAGTGACCATGTCTGGAGGGTTCACATACTTTCAAGCAGCACTGTATACTGTTTTTTCCTTTTTTAACCTCCCTAGCAGTTTTTACCTCCCCAGCATGTTTTCAGTGAAATATTGAACAGACTTACTAAGGCCATAGCTGAGAAGTTTAGCTTTAATTTGTGCCAGTAAGAATGGTTAGTTGGTAATTTCCTAATACTGAGAAGGTAAACTTTTGTTTGATTAGTCAAATAATTTTCCCGTTGCTTCACAGCACAGTCTCCTCCGGGACGGCCGAAAGTGACTGGCTGCCGGTCATATGACAAGGAAACGGTCACCTGCTGGTGGGAAGCCGGATCTGATGGAGGACTTCCAACAAACTACACTGTCCTGTACTGGACTGAGAAGTAAGACCTGCAGCCAATATATCTCCTTAGTCTATATATCTCCAAGATCTTTTGTTATAATGTGTCCTTTATTACAGTATATGCTTAATAAATGATGTGGACGTATTTATGACCAGATAATAAACAACATATTACCAACCCGCTTCACCAGGGGGGGGGTGGGTGGAGTATAGTGCTTGAATGAAAATAAATATATATTTTATTTATTTATTTATATATATATATATATATATATATATATATATATATATATATATATATATATATATTAGTGAACTTGGATGGTCTGGGGTTTAGGGCTTGTTTCCATTACGTCGGGAGCCCTCCGCTAAGCGTACGCGCTTAGCGGGGGTCCCCGACGTAGCAGATAGACTTACCTGCTCGGCGGACGGGTCTGTCTTCATTGCGCCGACCCGATCCGCCGGTGTCAGGCTGAACGTAGTCGAGTACGTTCAGCCTGTACACCGGCGGATGTCTAAACAGACCATCCGCCGGCAGGCTGAGTCTATGGGATACGTCGGAACCCCTGCTTAGCGTATACGCTTAGCGGAGGGCTCCCGACGTACAAGGGAAGCAAAGCCTTAGTCACCACACCGGAATTCAATTTCTGTTCAATCAACAAGGCTTAATTTTGGCCCAAAATAACAGTTTGGCTTAGCTTCAGCCATTCAAAAACAATAGTCCTTCAGTAAAACAACAAAGGCAAGAAAGTAATGATAATGCTCACGTGGGGAGAGGGTTTCCTAAAACCACCGGTCATCATCTCTGAGGGAAACAGTTCAGCCTTGTCTGGTTATAAAAATGGCTGTGCAGCCAACATACACCCACAGGTGCTGGGTGGGGTGAATAGGAGGCCCTCCCAACCATCCTGTCTATTCACAGACCAGGCCCTGTTAGCAATCTAACAAACACACAGACTGCCATTCAAATCCTGGACTGTCCATCCAGCACCCTAGGGGTAATATATATATTTCGAGCTGTATAAATAAATCAGGTGGCATCTTACAGTGAAAGGGATGCAGAGTTCCCCCACATGCAAGGAGCAGGGGCCGATTTTGCTGCTGACAGATGTGCGTACGCATCGGCGGCAAAACTGCCTGACGATCTCTGTCTTAAAGCTTGGTCGGCCAGAGAAAGGACATGTCCGTAAATCTCTGGTCGTTGCCATTAGGACTAAGGACACAAAGTGTGCCCGCTGATGCTGTGAGCGATGGAGAGCAGCATGATGATGTCATCATTCTGCTCTCCACAGCTCATCTGTCGGTCCCCACTCGATATATGTCTGGGGTCCTTTAGGGAACAGGGACACATTATGCAGGCAGTCCATGTCTCTGGTTACTATCCAATCATACAAAGGAAAGCTCAGTCTTTGTAAATTTAAAGGGTGGTGGTTTTCGAACCTGCATCTTACCTACACGTTGGGAATATTCTGTTTTATCATCTTATAAACAATGTGGTAAACTCTTATAACTTCATTTTTGTGGAATGAATTGGATAACACAGCAATATGTACTATATGATTTTTAATAAATGGTATAAAATTCAATAACTTGTCTCATTTTGAATACTCCATTCCCTAAAAATCCCCATAGCTCCATCTGGTATGGGAAGTAAAAAAAAATATGGAGAAAGAGATATTGTGTTTTAAATCTCCATAAAAATATAAAATTTTGTATATAACTGGGATGTCGGCGCATACTTCTGTCAAGTGGGATCTGTTCTGTAATACGAAGCCTCCATGAATAAACAGAGACCCAATAAATAAAATGGGCTGGCAAGGGCCAGTACAACTGGGTGAGAAATGGCTATATGGTTCTGGTTGTCCTTTATCCAGGACATAAGGAGGGCTCTATGTGAGAAGTTTGCAAAGTATGTATTTGTTCCCAATGTGAATGGTTTCCTTAATACAGGTGTGTACCCTGCTATGATGCATGCTTCATCATAGTAAATACAATGCAGCACGTAAAGTGTAAAAGAGCCCTGAACCATTATGGGTTATGTATAGCAAACCACGCTGTTTTTTTTTTTTTTTTGGTTTTTGTTTTTTATAGTATCTCTACATTTTTTTATATTACAGAAATAGGACAGAACGAGAGTGCCCAGATTACCATACATCTGGACCGTACACCTGCTTCTTTGACAAAGCACATTCCTCATTCTGGATGTACTACTATATCTACGTGAAAGCATCCAATGCCTTGGGAACCAATAAATCTGAACCCTATCCTTTTGAGATCGTTGACGTAGGTAAGATTCCACGCCATTGTTCTAGAAGCCAAAAATTAAAAAAGAAATGAAACGCAGGTTGGTCTAAAGGGATTTTCTCGTATAGATTTCAGTTATTTCCCTCCTGCATCAAAAATAATGAAAACTCGATATACTGCAGGATCCTGTATTTATTCTACTATTGGGCAAAGTTCTCCTAGAAAAAGTTCTACTGCAAGACAACTCCTAGAGAACACATGGTCAGCTATGCTTGCATTTGCTGGACAGGATCCATTGATCCTGTTCACTTCTGCTTTCAGTATATACTAAAACAGGGCCAGTCAATCGGAAAAGTCCACACTGATCATTGGCTTCTCCATGGTTTCTCGTAAAGTATAACTTTTACCAGAACTTGCCATCCCAACATGATTATAATTAGAAATGGCCAAGAATGGCAGGTACTCCTGACAAAAGTTGTACCTCTTGGAAGGAGTTTAACTTAATGAGAAATCATGTATTTCCCTCATTGACTGGTCAACATCATTTGATTTGGCCTCTTCTTTTTCCTGTGTAAAGCCCCCCGTACACCCAGTTCCCCAGCGATCGATCAGCTGTGCGTTTGTGCCGATTGTTCATCAATCATTCGGTAACCTAAATGTGCCCACCTTGAACAATCGATCCAAAAAGGTTCAAATCGAACAAAAACAGATTGAACAGGGATCTGTATAGTCTGTATTTTCCTTTTTGGTCCACATGACTTTGGATGGGGACCCACTAGCCCCATCGAAAGTATCGGCCAGGGATTGATTTTTCAAGGTGGAGTGCATTGATGCGTCGACCGATCATTCCTTGTGGTGAGGTTACCAGGTTAGCAACGATTATTCAGTGATCAAAGGGGAATCTCGAGAACTTAAAATCCCTATAATCAATAGGAAACCCCCTTTCAATTTGTGTTTCGGGTATGGTGGGAACATAATGTGAGGTTGGGGCAACATTGCTTAAAGATGCCTCTGCTGGGGGTAAAGAGAATCACAACCATGCAATATAAAATATAGACTAGCATGCCCAATGTGCAATGGTGCTTACCGAAGGTTCGAACGAAATCCCCAAAAAATTAAGCGAATTCCAAAATGCACAAAAAAGGGGTGCTCATCTGGTTGTGTTCTGTTAATCCAACTAATGACGCACAGTCGCTCCTTTCTTAAGGTCCCCATACACCTTTAGATTTCTCTGTCAGATATCCTTTTAGTTTTACCAAAACTAATCCATACAATTTCCTTTAGATCTACCAACAACTATGTAGTATAGTGGCATCCCTCATAGAATACATAGTGATTGAAAGGTATATATCACTGCTATGTAGTGCCGGGTCCTCCCTGATAGAATACATAGTGATTGGAAGGTATATATCACTGCCGGGTCCTCCCTCATAGAATACATAGTGATTGAAAGGTATAGATCACTGCTATGT
The DNA here is from genome assembly GCA_036250615.1 of Ptychadena robeensis. NCBI lineage: Eukaryota > Metazoa > Chordata > Amphibia > Anura > Ptychadenidae > Ptychadena > Ptychadena robeensis. The sequence continues at coordinate 16,812,877 of CM070032.1, forward strand.
AGTGCCAGGTCCTCCCTGATAGAATACATAGTGATTGGACGGTATATATCACTATGTAGTGCCCGGTCCTCCCTGATAGAATACATAGTGATTGGAAGGTTTAGAAAGGTCCTCATATATTACATGGTATGGGTAGAACAAAAGTTAATGGTACAGAAATTGTATGGTAAGATTGTAAGGTGTATGGGGGGCTTAAACCAAGTCTCCCTGTGTTCAATCGCAGAGGACCCGGCACTGCATAATTGTTTACTATTAATATTGAAAGTCTCGATCTCATATAGAGGGGGTGGCCGACATCCCAAATTGAATATACAAAAGGATGGCTGGGGGTGGGATGTTAACATCACCATCCGCAGTCCAGAGTTTCCTCTGAGGGTACAGAGGCTAGGGGACTTTTGAGGCCACTAGGTATCTTGGGGTATAAATAACGTAAATAAAGCAGTTTTAAATAAAATAGCATTTTAATGGTCCTTCTACTCAACACCATAAAAACATAACAACATAAAAAGGCTTTAGTGCATCCATGTCTTCGTAAATAGTTGTCATACATCGCTGCAAGTTCAACTCATCCATGTGATGTCTTCATCAATTTCCCGGACAATTCAAAGACAAAACAGCCTGTGATTCATAAAAAATGAATAGTTGTTTGTCAGATATCCTTTAGATCTACCGCTATCTAAAGGTGTATGGCCAGCTTTAATGATGAAAGTTGTAAAACCATGTTAACAACTAAAGCACGTAACAACTGAGGAGGCTGCATCTGCAAATTAAGTGCTTTAAGCAACACCGATATGATTAACAATTTAGAAACCTAAAATGATCACAATAGTTAATTTAACATTTGTAATATAAAGTTTAGATCTGATTTACAGATGGGAATTTGATTTATTCCTTTTCATTCCCCGGTGTGGATCTTACCACAAAGTGTCGCCATCTGAAACACAACCTTGGCTGATGTATAATATATCCGTCCTTGAGCCAATGCCTTGTATCTATATGGTTCATAAACAGGCTTAACTGGCAAGCCGTGCAATCCTATAGCCTCTGTGTATTTATAGCTCCTGGTCTGTAAACACATGCACGTTAAGTACGGAGCAAGCTGAGGCCGAATGTACAAGAGGTCTGATGCTGGAATCTGAGATTGCTGTCCCTGCTCAAAGAAAGTTTTCTGCATTTTTGTCCTTTGATTCAATGCGTGCTTTTTTTTTCATTTTAATAAACCTAAGATAATATTTATTTACTGCAGTGCAACCCTATCCGCCCAGAAACTTGACCCTCCTTTATAAAAATGAAACATCCAGTCTACCTTATCTGCTGGTGACATGGCTCCCACCTGAGAAGACTGATGTTAAAATGGGCTGGATCACGCTCCAGTATCAGGTTCGACTGAAGGAGGAGAAGAAACATGATTGGGAGGTGAGCGAGCAAGGAATGCTAATTTAACACCATTTGTTTCCCCATAAAAACATTGATGTTCCTCCACTTCTACTTTATTGCTCCAATAAATTGGAAAAGGCCCTTTTGCTTTGGGATCCAGCTCCATCATAGCCAGAGGTGTTTGCTGTCTTTCAGTGTCCTAGGTTCAAATCTTGGTCACTGCCAAGGAGTTTGCATGTTCTCCCTGTGTCTGTGTGGGTTTCGTCCAGGTACTCCAGTTTCCTCCCACACTCTAAAGACATGATGATAGGTTAATTGTCCGCCCCCAAAGAATCTCATCGGTAAGGCTAGGGCTCCACTATGCCCTGGGATCCGCTGATGTCCGCGCAGGCCTCCTATGAACGCGGATGGCTGCATTAACATCAGAACCAATGGATTGGGAGCTCTGTCAGGCTGTGGAAGCTAATGCCATTGGCTTCCATCGGCCAGAGATTATCGGATATGTCCGTTCTCTGGCCGGCCGAGCTGTGGGGTGACAGGGATCTGTCGCCCCATGTGGGCACATGCCGATAAGCGGCCGATTTTTCGCGCACGCCTGTCGGTCAGGTGAAAAATCGTCCGCTTATCGGCATGTGTATGCCAGGCATTAGTCATATGTAATTTGTAACTGTGTCTGTAAAATAAAATATACATGACTATGGTAGGGACATTAGATTGTGAGCTTCCCTGAGAGAAAGTTAGTGATATGACCCCATCTCTCGCTGAGTTAAGTGGCTTATTCAAAAGTGGTTAATGGTTAACCAGATGCCTGCATGCAGGGGACCTCAAAAATTACAGTTAAAATGCTTAGTGTAACTACAAAGGGGCACATTTAACAGCTCAAGCAGCGGTTGCTCAACCACATTCTACAGTATTTGACCCTGTTCTTTGTCATTTATCAAATGGCTTGGGACAACCCTGCCTTATCTACTTATAAACTACTACCAGAATGTCAGGGGTGCACTGAATTATACACACTGCCGGTGTTTTTGTTCATCACTACGTTTTGGTATTCGCAGCAGATATAAAGAAGCTTTGATGGGTTTAAGGTAGGGTTACGTTTAGAGGAATCTCCTTAGTGGGCCCCCCCTGGTACTTTTGTTTAAAAGCAGTATGGGAACTATAAACGGTCTACAACAGAATCTGTTCGTATTTCCCGCCTGCTCCCCCTGCACATTCCCTGCATCATTGTGGGGACGCAGGGCACCTATGACTGTATTAACATTCAGACGACTGGCAACACCGACAAGCTACCCTGAATGTAGCTCGGGCTAGCGCTATTTGCAAATACACCTAACCCCCTTTACACTTGGGGTGACCGCCAGGGAAGTAGGTCTTGTATTCTCTTTAACCTACCAAGCGTAACGGGCTTTTCGCGACATTTTTTATGGCACGAAAAGCAACTGCCCTGGCAATTGCTGCGGAGTACACTGTACGCTGTGATTGCCGGCTCTCCCCCGGCCCTATACACACTGCCGGTGTCAAGTAGATGCCGGCGGCGTGTGGGGAGAAAAGCAACACCCTCTCTATTAATATGGAGGTCTATGGCCCCACCCCCTTTGACGCCGCCAAAGACACGGGGCTGGAAAGGCTCTGTGTGCCTGCAGCTGGAGAAATGTTGCAGGCTTACGGAGAGCCGGCGGTTGTGCCCGATCCTGGCAGCGGCACTGGCTTCAGGCGTAATGCCGAGGAGGTTAAGAACACCCAACATTTCAAATTTGGTTGGTTGATTTATGAAATGGTTCATAATACTGATGCCTTAGACCACACTTAGACCACCGTGTATTGCATTAAAATTTTTATTGTTACATTGACTCTCCTTGTAGGAGCATCTTGTTGACCATCAAACCAAGTTGAAAGTGTTTGGCTTGACTCCTGGAGAGAACTATATGGTGCAGGTTCGAAGCAAGGCTGAAAGCAAGCTCTGGAGTGAATGGAGTGAGGAGAACTATATTAAGATTCCTGGAGGTAATGACCTAATATATACAGTATAATACACCTCTTTTTTTTTTTTTTTGTTGTTGATGGAAAAGCAAATTACAACTTTTTTATTTGCTAAAATCATTCCAATTCCAAAAAGGAATTCAAATGTATTGATGAAGATGAGCTGAGACATTTTAGTTATGGCTGAACATGCAACATGGATTTGAATTCCCTAATATTGAGATGTTCTTTGCACTCAAGGTTCAAGGAAAAGGGACATGACGCTGTGGATATCAATTGCTGTGCTGTCTGCTGTCATTTGTCTCACAATGATTTGGACAATGGCAATAAAAGGATGCAGGTAAGTCATTTCAATGTTCAAATAGTAGAGTGTAAACATGAACTGGAGACTTTTAAAGTGTATCTGGAAATGGTCATTTTATTGAGATCCCATCCATGTGAATGCGTTATTCCAACCAGCAAGGAACTGTGACGGCCTCAAGAGGCTACTCACAGACATAATATGGAGGTGGTTGTCAGTAATTGATTAGTTATTGAAGGTGCTGGAGGGAAATGTTTTTGGAAGATGGTGGAGCATACTTGCCCTCTTCCTTATCCAGTTCTATCTCCCCCTACTTCTGGTTTCACCCAGAATACGGTGGCAGTGAGCAATGAAGAGCTTTTAAAGGGGTAGCAGTATGTATATCTATGTGTAACCAATGCTTCACTACAGCAGCTTCCTGCAGCCACTACAGTGCCTGGTTGTACTCTCCCAATATCTTTTATGACCCTGTTATCCTAGTGTTTTGGTGACCTCTGGATGATACCTCAAGTGATGCCTTGGTGTCCCTGGTAACTTCCTTGTTAAAATTGCCCCAAGTGTTTCTTGTAACCATGTGTCTCCAGCACCTCTATGACCCTAGAGATCTCTGCACCTGTGACTTTGACCTGTATACCATTTCATGAATGCCAATGGCTTCTGTTTTTGTATCGTGCATCTGCTGCCTTCACAAGCATAGGTGAGGACCTCACTCTGGTTTCTTTAACCAAGACTCGAGTGTCCTCACATTGACACATAAAATCACAGACTTTATTTAAGCAAAATATGAACATCCAACAGCAAAATCGGACCATCACAGGGGTCCCCCTCCCTGACACTTTTCACCCCATTCTGGTAACTCTCTGCTCACCACTACCTCAAATCCTAGCTTGTTTGCTATGAGTAGAGGAAATTAAAACTGGCCATGCATGGGTCGATTGCCGTGTGATGAATGATCTATCACAACATGGTGACACAACTATAATCGTTCGGTGAAAAGATGCACACCACTTTTTAGCAATTGATCCCTAGCTGATAGTTTGGATGCAGACCCTTGGTAATGGCGATTGAACAGGGATTTGCCAACCTGACGGATGCCTGTTTGATTGAAAAAGATGGCTTGCTTCTCTAATGACTTCAGTTAGCCAATAAACGGTATGACTTGAACTCAAAACGTGCTGTATTCATAGATGGCTAATGCGGTACAACACTTTACTATTGATAAAATAGTGTGTTCAACTTTATATATGTAGTTTGGGAAAGGCTCTTTTCTGTATGCAAATCTAGTTCTTTAAAGACAATGCTAGTATCCTCTGTGCCTTGGAATGGTATGTTAAACAGTTTTGTATAGATAAGACAGCTGTCTGCTAGCTTTTGAATATTTAATATATGTGTATTTAATCTTTAGAAATCATGAATAATTATTACATTCTTACTTTGGTTTGGTTTCTCACATTGTTTCTGCCATTTCTTCTCCAGTTTTATGTCCTGTATATGTCCCCCTGTTCCTGGACCAAAAATAATGGGAATTGATCCGCAGCTGTTCAAGGTGACTGTTTTTTCTTCTTGGTTTTTTATTAGTGATTTTCTCTTTATACATATGTGTTAATAACTTCTAAAAGGATTTGATCCATTATAGGTCAATATTTAAGTTAATATTCCCAGTGTACAGTGGAAATTGACCTGGGGGGTGCTAGAGATCGAAGGGGCAGGAGCACGATCAGTGGTTCCAGAAGGGGGTGTGACACCCTGTGTCGTACAGCCTCTGACAGAGGGCTCCGTGCCCACCCCCACCCACTCTCTGTAAACTGAAAGTGAAAGTTGTATTTCCAAGCTGGACTGGTGAAATTTAAAATAAGCGGCATCGCCATCTTGTGGACTTTTTACTCCTTTACCTTGAGAGTTGATTAAAAAGCCCCCTCACAATTGCTGAAGATATAAAGAAGGGTTGTGTGCATGCAAGTTAGGAGGGAGGGGACGTTTCCCAGGGCAGGAGCGTTATGATGTCTCTTCTGGGAAAATTTATTCTAAAGCGCATATGATTTAGGGTTGGGGGAGGGGGGGGCTAGATTATCTTGGACACATGCAAGGGGGGGCCTAAAGGAAAAGAGGTTGGGAACCATTGTGCCACCATACCCTCAACATTTAATTTCTGTATCCTGGTGTTTTACCCGGTTTTCCTGAAATATAAGGCATCCCCCAAAAAATAAGGCACCCCTGAAGATACGATACTGTAACTCTTGACGGGGGATCAGGGGGCAATCAAAATGACGGGGGGGGGTACCATTTTAGTAACCCCTTATGATCCTCCTGTGTCTCCTGTGCCATTTTTAATCCCCCTCTGAACCCCCTGTGTCATTTTAAGTGTTCCCCCTCACCCTGATACCCCAGTGCCGTATTCTTTTCTTTTTCCCCCGAAAAGAAGACCTAGGGCATCTTGGGGAACTCAAGGAAACATGGTAGCAATCTGGAAACACCCCTGAACAAGTCATTTACACATTGTAAGTGGAGTTATAGAGAAAAAGTGGACTGGAACTGAAACTATTAATTAGGTTTGGGGGTGAATCTTTTGTGTCCACTCCTCATGGAAAAGCATTGTAGAGTGACCCTAAAATGGTGCTAATGAGACAGTTGTCATCACTCAAATACATATATATTACTATAATCGCTCAAACCTGTTTACTTTTATTAATGGATAGCATGCTGTGGTGCACTGAATCCCATGTATGTTAAATGATCCTTGTTTTGTTGTTCAGTTGTCTTATAATTTTATAATGTGTTTTGGCAGAGTGGGAAATCTGAAGACCTCCTGAGTGCCTTTGGCTGTCAAGGGTTTCCCCCCACCTCTGACCGTGAAGACCTCTTAGTGGAGTTCTTAGAGGTGGATGACAGCAAGGAGCACCTCATATCCAGTCCAGAAAGAAACTTGCAAGGAAACCATATTAAAGTCTCTCCTGTGGACACGGACAATGACTCTGGACGTGGAAGCTGTGACAGTCCGTTTGTTCCCTCTGAAGGAAGCAAAGACCAAAGGGTTCCTTCCCAGGGTTTTGAAAGTGCAGAAAACAGCAGTCATGAACCTTTTGAAACTAAAGCCCATTGGCCTCAACAAAAGAAGAATGCCTCATATTTGGACTACAGCGATAACAAGTCTTTTAATTGGTCTGATGGCATGACGAGGGATAACCCTTCTCTAAAGTCATCTTACCACAACATCACAGATGTTTGCAAGTTAGCCCTTGGCTCCATGAATGTCAACACGCCAGCAAATCTAATGCCAAATAAAGAAAACAGCCAGCAGAAATACTTTAGGACAATAGAGACCCTTGGTGGAGAGGGCTTAAACAAGCAGACTGACTTTGCAGATTTGCATTCCAAGGGTGTAGACCCTGATATGCTACTTTTACTGGCCAATTCGAAAACTTCTTTAATGCTTCCTCGACCCATGGACTATGTGGAAGTTCATAAAGTTAACCAAAACGATGCTCTAGCATTAATACCAAAACAAAAAGAAAACCGAGCTCAAATGGACCAATATTCGGTACTAGCTGCGAACAGAGAATATTCAAAAGTGGAGAGACTAGAGGGAAACAACATTTTAGTGTTAATGCCGAGTCCAGAGATTCAGGTCAGCCCTTCCAGTGGCGACGCTATGAAGGAGTTTGCCCAAAAGCTTCAACAGAGTCAAGCTGCTGGCTTTATCAGACCAGCTCAAAATAAAGGGGATATTCACTCTGCTGGGATGGGGTATTTGGATCCCTCAAGTTTCATGCCTTGAACTTTTTCAATGGGTATCACCGCGGTCATATATTAAGCCGGGACCAGTATGGTGGAGTGGTAGTGAGCGTGCTGTGTAGACTGCACACATCCTGCAGTTTGAAGAATTTACAATTCATGTGACCCACTCCTAGAGCTCAGCTACAGCCAACATGTTGATAGACTCCCAACCATTCTATCAATTTTTATTGCTGCCTGTGACCCTATTGGGAAAACATCACTGCAATGTCTCCCTTTTGATAGCCTTGGACATAAAGGACAAAGACAAAGTGAGGGTAGGACTCCTGAATAGAGGCACGGTAGTAAGAAAAAAAAGTTCTGTGCCTTGCCTGTTCTGTCAAAAAAAGTTTTGTCTGAATTGTGCTTTAAGCTCACCAGATGTTGGATATTGGTTCGGTTGCTCACCAAGACTGAGATGTAGGCACGGTCTTGGAATGGGCTCTGAAGTTGTCAAGCAAGACCTTGTGGTCCTGTTTTCTCATCACTTATGCCAGTTAGGTGGATTAGTGCGGGTGATTTTGAGTTAAAAAAAAACCCTGTTGCCAGGCTATAGAAATAATAATATTCATAGATTCTGAAATAGGCTTACAACCGGCCTTCACTAACCTAGCTGTAGGTATTGTGGAGGAGTTCATCCTCATCATTCATGTTCTTCACATCTGGTCTTCGTACTTCTCTGTATTTTTTTACTTTTTTTCTTTAATGTATGGAAACATTAGGGATGAGCTATGGAGAGAAAAACTAATGGTTTAATTGTGAACTCCACCATTCCTGCAGCCACAGAGCAGATGTCAGCAAGTTTATGATGCTTTCAAAGCTTATTTATTGTGTTACATACATTTGAATGTTCATTGCCTGGCCACAGTTCTACTTTTAGGGTGTTCTGGTGATCTTCTCTGGGCTAAACAAAAACTCTTGCATGACAGCCAATCAGGTTTTGCTTTTCACTGGTTCCTTTATTTTCTGTTGACATTAACTTGCTCCAGTCATCTCTGCAAAAGAAGTAGGGTTTTTTTTTTGGGGGGGGGGGTGGGGGTGTAGCAAACCATTTTCCATTATTTGTCTTAGCCGATTGTCTAACTAAGGCTTGTGGGACATCCGGCCTGGCTTGACTCTTTTTCAATACATTTTCAAGCTCCAGTCTTGTGATCATTGAATGGGAATACAAAATGGCAGATTTTTTTTGTGAGTTGGTACTTGGTTCTGTGTGGTATGTTTCATGGTGGCATGTTCAGGTATAGTTACACTGTAAGAACAATCCAGGTCTGAATGTGTAGAAATGTTCTGTTCTATGTTAATTTTTTTTATTATTAATGGATAAGGAAAGTGTGACAATCTTTATGAGATCATTATCACCAGATCATACCTCTCAAGTTTTCCCTGATTAAATGGAAAATGACAAAGTAACGTCGCTTCTGGTATTCGGGACACTGAAGTACTGTGGTGGAGTGATACTTCCATGTTCCAAATCCCAGAAAGGACGCCCCTTTCGGTATTTCTGGGAGGTTTACCTCCCCTCCCTCCTATTTAGTAACTGGCTAACTGAGGAGGTAGAGGGAATTGCTCTCCCTCCTAAGTTCCCACCCTGCTTGTTTGTGAGGAATGAGAGTAATGCCCCCTCCCTCCTAAATTAACCCAATTTTTTTAATCCCAGAAAAATTTTAAATCTTGAATAGGCCGGGAGTGTCACATAAAATACATGCTTGTTAAGGACAAAACGGGATCCTTGACCGGTATGCACCAGATATTTTTTTTGGGGTAAATTGTGATCAAATAGTCATGTGTAGTATGGAGTGATTTTTACATGTCATTGGCATCCCCCAACTACATCTACTCTACACCATAGACATCATATATTCATCATAAAGCCATTGGTAGACAGGTGGAATGGGCCAGTGCAAACCCTAAATGTCTATGTAACCTCGAATTGTCTCTAGTAGTCCCAGGCAGAACAAATCTATTTTTATGAGCGTTTCTTTATTTTTCTATTTGACTACCTTGTACTCTTGACACTTTATATACACTAAAAAGCTGATCTTATGACATGGTGGATGGCAGGCTGCAGTGGTAGGTCCTCAGGTCGCTTGCTGTAGGCCATTGAAAGCTCTTCTATGCCTTGGTTTGCCGTATTTCACCTTGGCACGTTTGAACCTTTGTATGAAAGCTAAATCGGGAGAGTTGCCAGTTTGAGACTTTTTAACAAGGAAGTCGGCCCCTGTCCCTCTAACAAGCCTATGGATTCATGTCCGTGGCTCCTTACGCCTGATATACATTTGCTTTAGTAGATGACAAATCATTGACATCATTTGACTACAGAGTCAGGTGCGCTGCTGAAGGCATCCTAAATTTAAATTGTATTTAAATATTTCATTTTATGACACTACAGCCTTATTATGAGAAGATTTTTTAAAGACGGTGGGTTTGGGTGTTGACATGCTGAATATTTTTGTGATTTTGTTTGGTACTGTGATATATATTCAGGTTTGTACTTACTACAGTGAGGTAATGTGAGAAGTTTGCATCATGCAATCAAGCTAATCCTAGATCCTGGTTGTCTTCTCTCTAGCTTATAGGGAACTCGCACGGAGTGTCCATATTGTGATTTCCTGTGTGGTTCTCCCCCTTGTCCGTTTTACAAGCCTTGCCATGATTGGGTAGGGGGAAGAGCGTTCTAAACTGACAGGGATATTTGCCAAATGCTGGACACTTTTTTTTTTTTGATTCTTCAAGTGGAACTGTTCACACTATTGTGCATGGTGAGAAACCGAAAAATGCAACAGTCACTCTCCTAGGTGTAAGGGTGCCCATACACATACATTTTTAGTTAGATTCCTAAATAATCAAGCATTGTGCGCCCCCATCCAAAGTATCGAATGGGTTTCGATTGCACAAATTGGTGTGCATCGATTTCCTATTCAAGTGCGGCGTGGTGACACCACGATGAGTTCACCACATCCGCTCGAGCATTCATCAGTCAAATGGGCATTGACCCATGTATGGGCAGCCTAAATCTAGGCATACACAGCTCTATTTTAATTGATGCAAGCACATTGGAGCACCATGCGCGTTTAAGGTGCTCAAATCTATTTAATAATAGAGCTGTCCAGCCTTCCTTCGTAGAAAGCTCAGTCGAACAGGGAACCAACCTGTTGGTAAACCCTGTTCGATTTCAATTACTTAAGATGGGGACCCACGGACAGGATCTATGATGCACAAGTGCTGTGGTTCGATTTCAAGCCATGTATGGGTTGGGGTTCTTGAATACAGCCTAAAGGTCAACATAAACCAGGGGGGGGCCAAACTTTTTGACTCATGCGCCATAATGTTTTTTTAATTTGACAGAAGAGCTGGAGCAAGAGTCTTCTAAGTTCTCGTAGCCCTGAAAAAATAAAATTATATGTAAAACCATATTAATAAATAAAGGCTTTTGATGGTGAACATAAACAATCTATTGCAAACTACGGCCATTGTGAGACCCATACAATCATCCCAGGCATTGTCTGTACTTATTCCAGAGAATTACACCAAGGTGATAAAGAGCCAAATTAATGGGAAGTTTTTGGCCCCCAGGCCTTAGTTTGCCCATGGCTGCCATAGACCTTACAATCTTACCATACAATTTCTGTGCAATCAACTTTTTTTCTACCAAAATGTAATATGATGAGCTTTCTAAACTTCCAATCACCATATGTTCTATCAGTGAGGACCCGTCACTACATAGCAGTGATATATACCTTCCTATCATTGTGTATTCTATCAGGGAGGACCGACATTACATAGTTGTTGGTGGATCTATAAGAAATTGTATGGAGTGATCTAAAGGTGTATGGGGGAGGCTTAAAAGTTTAAAGAATGAGCCTCATTTAGTTATACTTTAAACAGTCCTACATTAGGAGACGCTGAACGCTGTCTAAGCTGATAACATGAAATAAACCATTTAATTATAATCAATAAGCATCAAAAGTATTTATCCATATTGACTTTTTTATTTCCAAGTGTGTTCTCTGCCTCATTCTCCTTGCCAGTTGTCTTTGAGACTGTCTTGTATTCCAGCTGTCTATCTGGCTGTCTTGGCAGCTACCATTCCTATATTACCATGGGTCAATATGCAATTATTTCAGAGATACCCAAGTTCATGCCCAAGAAGATCTTTAGCTTGAAGGTGCTTTTATTTTTAACATAGCCATGCTAGATAAATGGAAGAGGAAGATCTACTTTCAGTACCATGCAGCACCACATCTTCTGGTTGTAAGAAACTGCAGTACATTCATATTCAGCACTTTCATCATTGTTCCTTAGACAATCATTCAGTTACCGTTACTAACTGTATGCACTTTAAATCTGAATGATGGTTTTTATTCATGCAGCCTCTGATTCGGTTTTCTAATTTAAGTAGAAAGCTAAAGTTACTAGAAGCATGGTTATTAGATAGTGAAATGGGATCTTACCGTGGTTAAAATTTAGTGGGACGTTTTGGGGAGATATTAGAGGTGTCCTTGTCGTCTGAGATTTTCAGATGACATCCAAAAATTATCTTTTCATATGGTCCAACACCCCAACCACATTTTTCTACTCCGTTGCAGGCCACTGGGGTTAACGGTGGAAGTATACCACATTTTGCAAACTATTAGACGCACCACAATAGAAGACCTACCCCTGTACAGAGGTGCGTTCTTTTTCGGTTATTTTTGTCTGACCGGCTTTGAGCACTACAGGAGCAAATTATTGCTAAGCAGCCAACTGAGAAATGCTGGCTGCTCCGAATCACTTCCCTCAAGTTTGGCCAGCAATGCGACTGGCCAAGCTTAAGTTCTAGGAGGTAAACAAGCAGAGGTAAAGAAAGAACCGCCCGCAGACAGATCTGCCTTCTGAATGCTTCGCTAAGCTTAGTGCTTGGTACACCACAACAACCCATGGCCAAAGCTTTCGGCTTCAGTGATCACACCTTTGATCTATAAGTTGCACACCTATCGCCCCCTGGAATCTGGGGGGGGTGCGTCCATATTGACCAAGAAATATAGTAATTCTAAAGCTATAAATTGTAGTTCTGATTTGCTTGTTGAGATGTATGTAAGTTCCTACTTGCATGATCAGAGTATTTTTTTTCTACGCACAGTTTTGCCATATTGTTCATTTTTGTAAAATCTAAGCAGTCCCTGTCTACTAATAAATCATGGCCCATTTTAAAACGAATATTACCTTGACATTTTAATAGTTTCAGATTAAAAACATATATTAAACCATACTAAACTTGTCCCATTCATGTATGTCTAGGCTGCAGTGATCTGTAGAGAACCATAATGGACCAAAAATCTGCCATTTTTTTTTTGACCCACCATGGCACTACAAAGCCTAGGTGTAAAGCTGGCCATACACCTTTATGCTAGCCATACACATGCCGATAAGCGGCCGATTTTTAATCTGACCGACGGGCGTGCGCGCTCGCGCCGTCGGTCAGGTTAAAAATCGGCAGCTAATCGGCATGTGCCCACATGGGGCGACAGATCCACTTCTTGGCCGGCCAGAGAACAGACATGTCCGATCTTCTTTGGCCGATGAAAGCCGATGCCATAAGCTGCAATGAAGCAGCGTCTTCATTGCAGCTTATGGCCGGCACACAAAGGGTGCCCAGCCGATTGAAGGGGCCGCATAATGCAACGGGAGGCTAACGTGATGACGTCATCACGTTGGCCTCCCGGAAAGATATCGGGACTAGTCTGCCTACACACATCGGCGTGTGTATGGCAGGCTTTAGATCTCTCTGTCCGATATCCTTTAGATCTTTCTGTCAGATATCCATTAGATCTACCAACAACTATGTAGTGCCGGGTCCTCTGCGGTTGAACACAGGTAGACTTGGTGGTTTAGAAAGTCCCTCATATGACATGGTTTTGGTAAAACAAAAGGAGATCTAAAGGAAATCTGACAGCGAAATCTAATGGTGTATGGGGTCCTAACACTGCCCTGTAATGAGATTTAGCAAAGCACGTGTGTAATGAGCAGGAACCTGAAATGTAACAACTGGTGATGAGGAAAAAGCTGATGTGTACATTCTAGAGATTGACGGAATCAAATATGTAATTATTTTGCACATAGTTTCACTTTGTAATCACCTCTACCTGCTGGGCCTGATCGATGTGTGCCACTTCTCTGAAGGTTTGTCAGGAAGCAGGATGAATAGGGCACTTGCACATTTAAATATACATAAGATTATATACGTTCGATTAAAGATATATATTATAAAGAGTCCGGTTACGTGGTAAGAATGGTACAAATATGTAAATATTTTTGTTTGCCCTGATTGTGCACTTTGTAGAGAGTAATATATATTGGGACACAGAGTTCACAGGTGTATGTGCTTTCCATTGCCATGGATCTGAGGTTCACTTGATTTGACTGGCTCTTAAATGGTGCCATTGGGTGCCATCTTTTGATCGCATTTGGGGGATTTGAACAGAAAACTTTACCCCCAAGCTGTGTTTGTTTATTTCCATGTGTACCTTCACATCAATATTACTGTTCATAGATCACATTTATAAGCATCATCTGTAAATAGCATGTAAATGGCTACTAGTTCTGGTCCATATGGCTGGTGATGGCCTACTCCATACCTGAGATGGCCTACTTTCTGGTTAATGTTACCCAAGTGGTAGGCCAGGCACTTAAGATTAGCATGATGACTGGTGACTGAGATATTCTACTACCACCACAATGGTTATACTGCTATAGTGTTATAAATTGGTGACATTCAAATATCATGAAGAACGAATGCGAAAAGTTGTGGCTCCTCAGCCTGCCCTGATGGTTACCACAAGAAGGTTCTTTAAGTAGGCAGGCTGCTTGCTCAACTCAATATTTGGCCCCATCCTAGAAACACCTCTAGTGACTTTGAAAGCTATATGCCTTAAGCCAACCATAGACCCATGATCCCCATGTGATCATAAAACGTATTGACCGCAGCCTGATGACGTCGTTGACTCTTCTGGGAATTGAAGCACACAATTTACGTGCAGGATTGACCGACCAATAATTTTGATAGTTACCCATCCAAAGTATTGGAAATCATCCAGAGAAAAACAGACATGTCTGTTCTCTGGTGGATCGAAATTTTAGGTGACATGGATCCAGATAGACAGCTTCGATCTGTGGCTGGATTTCGGCCGATCGAATGTGTACAACGGTCGTGCGAAAATCGGCTGCAAAATCGAGACGTCTATGGCCGGCTTAAGTCCCCACCCTTTTAAGACCTGTCCAGCTAACCTTGCATAATCGGAACCAACCTTTTATTATACCTTGTCCAGACCCACTCAGGTAACTTGGTTAAGTGGTGATCACCAACTAATCTGAAGCTCCACCATAAATAGATGTTTCTTACATGAAATAATTGAAATGTGATTATGCCACATGGCTAGGATCTAATCCCATGTGTCAGAACCTTTACATTCAGGGTACCCATCTACAGCAATGATATTGTAATACTCCTACACTGATGAGTTCTGCCATTTGTGCCTCCAGATCATATATTTTTATTTTACAAAATAATCTATTACAGAAAGTTATTTTATCATAATTATATATTTTATATGTCACCTGCTGTGCAATTGAGCTCAATTAATATGTATATATAGTCAGCCAGATAGACCCATATTCTTCATTCAGAACTAGACTGGAAAAGTGAAGTTTGATCTGTTGCCAGGTCATTAGAGCTTCTCGTGATACCCCGTACTATGGGCCCAAGGAAAAAGCTTGACTTTCTAGGCTAGTCATAGATATCCGAGGACAGCTCAATGTGCGGGCACTGTCCTGTCTGAAGAGATTTGTTGAAGCAAAAGTGCACAGGTCTAAATATTAATATATATGCATGGATTGGGTGGGGGAAGGGCTTATCTCAGGTCAAAATTATAGTGATAGAGCTAGGAATTCTGCCCTATCCAATTATTTTAATATTCTCTTATATTCAGGTCATGAAATGGCTAATGGTTGTTGGTCACGTTCAACTGGGCCTTCAAGTCCACATTCCACTCTCCTATAATGGTGATTTAAGTCCAATCCATATTGTTAGCCATCTAACTTGAGAGAGTAACACCCGTTCCATGTTTTATTGCTCCTCAAAGTATGAATTATAAAATTTGCCTTGTTTCTTCAGACAATTGACATTTTCCTTGACACATTTCATGACATCATAGTGATTGGCCATGTGTATAAATGGCGTAGTGTGTTCCCGATCATGATTTAGAACCATGGAACCATTGTGGAACATGTCCAGCTGAACGTGACCAGCGACTACTGGCTAAACCTATCCTATTGGGCTTAAGTTCTTTTGGCAGGTAGTGACTTCAGAATTGTAGGTGATTTCATACCACATCTTTGGCCAACTGTTGTCGCAAACATGAAAGAACCCCGTTTTGTGAATTTCTACCGTTAACAGATGTAGCATTTCTATATCCAACACCCTCTGCTTCCCAAAGTAGAAGGGGAAATTTGGCAGGAAATCTGACCAGTTCCTGGCATTGGTAGACTTTTTAGGGGGCACTAAAAATCCATTTTGGTTATGTATCTAGGAGTTTTCAGGGATCAAGTTTTAGGAACATGCTTCTTGTTTGCAGGACATCGCAGGTTACCTGGTAAAGCCAACTTGTAGGACAGCACTAACAATTGGGGAAAGGTAACCTGCAGGTCTAGGGGGCAATTTCAATTTGTATTCTAGTCGTACAAGTTATGTAATAATGTGAGGTTCTATAAATGTCAATGTTGAAAATAAAATGTCATATTGTTTTAAAAATATATATATTTTGGTTAATAAAATGAAAGTCCCTGCTTGATCTATAAAGTAATGTTTATGGGTTCTGGTTACCCCCTACTCGAGTCTACTGTTTTAAATTGCTTGACGAACCACAAAATACAAAAGTTTCCATACAGAGCAAGCTTGTGTCCGATGATAAAACCAGATTTTACAAGCAGGAGGCACTTTAGGTGAAGTGTAAAATGTCAGCAAGTGTGGAACCTACTTTTTTAACCCCTAATTTGCCTTATGACTTACACATGATCTGTTGCAGTAAACCTAACCATATTTATTTGTTTCTACCACTTCCTCTTCGAATGTTGATTTTTGGCTAGTTCTACTCCTTTTGTCTTACAATGTCTTTATAAAACCAGCTTCAGCTAAAAAATGTCTCACTACCGTCTCTGTACAAAAAACAAACACGGCTATTTAAATAAGAGTGTATAGTATAAATTTATATAAAAGACTTTCACCTATTGTATTGTTTTATTTGTATTTGTCTAATGTTAATAATATACTAAAATGCAGACACTTTAATGCAGTACTACGAATGTCAACCCTTTTCAGGTCTTCGTTTGTAATTATTTGTAATCTACACATCAGTCTTTTTTTTCCCCTCCAAAAAAATGCTGCCAAAGTTTTAATACAGTGGTTATAGCACTTCTATACCAATTTTACCGGAAACAGGATTCAATGCGAAGGGTGGATTGAAATATGGTTTGGTCATCGCTTGTGAAAGTCCAACAGAAGATATTCCATAAACTGTGTCCAACCCAAACTGATTTTGTTCAGGCTTCTGTTGCCAGTTTCAAGACTTGTTTCCACAAATGAAGGTAATTTGAACAGGACAGGATCCACTGGCATGTCAACCCAGCTGACTGTCCCAATGATTGACCAACAACATGGCCATTGAACATCAATTGATGGGATGGGTGTCAGTGGGATGCTTTAAAAAACGTATTTAAATGAATAGGGTAATCGATTGGCTGGACAGCATGGTCAGCATTGTGTCATGATGCGGTGTGGGAAAAGTAGCCTCAGTTCCCGTAGAATATAAAATTAAAGATTTTTCTGCTCCCTTTGCTTGATTTTTTTTTTTTTGTAGCAATATCTGACCAATGATGTAGAGCACTAACTGGCATGGTCTAAAGCAGGGTACAGATGGCTTGATATTGGAGCCGTCCGATGTACCCTGCAGCAGCGTGATGACGTCATCACCCTGCTGTCAGATATCGGCTGAGCCAGGGAGACAGCTCAGGTAAAGCTTTGCCTGGAGATCTGCGTTCTCTAGGCAAAGCATCGAACATTGGCCATATTTACAGTCATGTCCGATATGGCTGTTTTCGAGCGGGATTGATTTGTCCTGCTCGAAAACAGTGGGTGCATATTATATGGGCCAGATAGATGGCCGTGAGCGTGATTTGGCCCATATCTTAGCATCTGTGCCATGCTTTAGGCTGAGGTTCCACTAGGGCAATGCTTACTGCATGCATTTTTCTGTCCACATTAGCCTAAGCGTTGAGCAGAGCCGTACAGAAGAGGTGGAGACTTTCCTAAATTATCTGAGACTGCTATAGAGCTTACAGGAAACCAAACCGCTTCACTCCACCCAAAACAAGTTTGCTTTTGAACTCTTTAAGACCAGCCAAAGCTAGAATTTCAGTTTTGGATGGTTGTTGAAGAGCAGCTATGGCAGCTACGTAGATTGATGTTGACCTCTAATGGCAAGATCTCAACGCTACTCTTCTCCAGAGCCACTACCATTACCAATGGGACTACCCAGCCAGACCTTGCTTGGAAACTGATATTGGAATAGCTAATGGGGGCTTTGGTAGAGGGGAACAGTGAGATCTGTCCATCAGAGATTCTAATCCATTGCCACTTACCCAAAACTAAAATCATTTACATATGTATTTAAAACTTGTATTAAGATACATGTGAAATGGTTTGTATGACTAAAAAGAATTCACTGAGATCTCTGTAAACTTTCAGTTTCCTGGCTTATTGCATGTGTCATGGTGAGAACAATGGTATGGTCCATTTGGATGTTGGGTGAATGGGTTTATCCATTTTACAAAGAAAATGACACAATTAATCTTGATTTGTAAAAAAAAATAAAAATGAGGTTCTAAAGTAAATCTGTTGTCTTTACAATTATTTTTGTAACCTTTATTTTTTGTTGGGAAGGATTAATGCAAATGTTGGGTTTTTGCATACCTGCTATTTGGATTTTCCATATATTCTACATAATATCAAATCTTAAGCTGTCCATACACCTTTAGATCTCTCTGTCAGATATCCTTTAGATCTACCAACAACTATGTAGTGCCGGGTCCTCTGTGATTGAACACAGGTAGACTTGATAGTTTAGAAATTCCCTCATATTACATGGTTTAAGTAAAACAAAAAGAGATCTAAAGAAAATCTGACAGAGAAATCTAAAGGTGTATGGGGACCCTAACTCGGTGAGAATTTAAGCCCATCTGTACAAAAATAGAAGCTGAAGTGGAAAGAGATTTTCCAAAACAACAATGTGATGCACATTGAGCGCCAATATTAGTAACCCTTCATTTCTTGGAGCATTAGACAAACATACTTGTGTTCTAATGCCCTTTAGTGGTTCTGGTCAAAATTGTCTGGATTTAGTTAATACGGAATCCAAACACCATTGAAGTCTGTTGTGCAAAATGTGCTGATTTTGTTCTGGTCCTGGGCCAACACTCCATGTTGTCTAAATCCGATTATGTTCTAATAAAAAGGAAAGGGGGTATGTTTTCAAAGGAAACCTCCTGTACCTTTCACACTAGAGCTGCGCTTGTGTTTTTGATTTCTGAAACCGCCCTGCAGTACGCATTTTTGCGTAAAAAACGCAACTGCAAGCGCAGCATGGCTAGTGTGTAAGGGTCCTGAAGCAGCCTGGTGTACATAGTAAAACAGCAAATCCTCCAAGTTACAGCTATGTGGGGTTCCTTTTACATCTTAGTATAAAAGAAACCTCAATGGCCTTTTATAAAACTCCGAAAAGTGACACTATATGTCGGCTAAATCTCCAAATAAATGGCTTGGTTGGAAGCTCAACAGGTGTTAAATGAGTTTGAAATGGAAGTCAATGTTGAGGAGTTGAGGAAAGTGATGGAGGCACAGAATCCAGACTTGACACTTCTTCCTCTGCAAATGTGCCCCTTATGTCCCCCCCCCCCCCCCCCCCCCCCCCCCCCCCCCCCCCCCCCCCCCCCCTCCCCATCCACCTTTTAGATCACTCCATACAATTTCCTTTAGACCTGCTAACATCTATGTAGTGCTGGGTCCTCCCTGATAGAATACATAGTGATTGGAAGTTTTAGAAAGCTACTTATATTACATGGTTTTGGTAGAACAAAAGTTAATTGTATAGTAAGGTGTATGGGGGCTTTACAAATCAAAAAGTATAAAAACCTAAAATGATCCTTCACTCCACAATGCATTGCTTGCCTTTTCTTTAAGGCAGGGATTTTTCTATCACAATTTGGAAGGATTGTAGTTTTGGGGTAACTGTCCCTTGCTGTACAGGGAGATGTCTTTTCCTGTACCAAAAGTGATCGGCAGGAACTTATGTTTTATTCATTTTCCTGTTAATGGATGCACATCGCAGTGTCAGCAAGCTTTGATCACCCAAGCTGAACTTAAGGTGACCACCCAGGAGGTTAGCGGACAACAGCAGCGCTCTAACCGGTGAAATCAAATTGAAATGTATCTGCATAGAGCCAATATGATGGTAAATCCAAAAGCTAAATGGTGGAAAAGGGGAGTTCATCTGCCTAATTAAAGTTTTGTCCAATATTTCCATAGTTTTTTCAGGGTGGGAGGAGTAGAAAATGTTCTAATTAAATAGACTTACAAACTTAATTTGTTCAGAAGGGTTGGTAATAAGTCAAGTTGGTTGTAAGTCAAAACCATTTTTCCCATAGGAAATAACCTAAATGACAAACAACCATAAATTACAATAATTTGTTCCGGATCTACCAAATTACCACCAACATTACCTTTTCATCATAAAAAAAAGGTTGTAAGTGAAAGCCAATACTATTCCTTTTTTTTTTATAGCATTTAAAGTTATAACATGTTCCTAACCTACCAGAAACTGTAAAGCTGGGAATAGACGGTACGATTTACCGTCTATTCCTTATCTGATTCTTTGCACTAGGAGCGGGTGTAATGACGGCATCACGCCCACCTTCTAGTGCAGAGAATCGGTCAGCACTCTGCATCTGCAGCTCATTAGTTCGGCTGGGGGCAGCGTCCCTAGCCGAACTAATGGAATCGGGCTAAAATTTACCGTGCTGCCGTATCTCTGTGCGATCCGACAGGACGGCTGATTTCAGCCCAATCCTCTTCAGTTGCAGCATCCAATTCCTGCATGACCCGATCCTTAAGAGATGCTAGAGCGCGCACGGTATCCGATCGGGGATCAGATCATGCAGGAATTGGTACGTGTATGCCCAGCTTTAGACTGTATTCACCATTCAAGGTGATATCCACCTGTGCTACCTTTCTAGGGACCATGATGCACAGATTGTTCTTAGGACACTTATGGGGTCCTCGCTTACACCCCCATGTATGCTCATATATCTGGGCTCAGAGGCAAGTTTCTTAACACCTCTGGGATCCTTGGGTGCAACCCAGAGGCAATAGCATTTGTACTGGCTGTAAGTGTTAAAGCACCATTAATGCTTTCTGCCACAGGAGGGCGCATAGAAACCATACACTGGCTTCTGCATGTAAATCTGGTTGCAAATCGAAAATTTTGGTCGTATCATCGAGTTGGTCATATCTTGAACCGGTCGTATCTCGAGGGTCCACTGTAATCCCAT
>CM070032.1:16868036-16879305 GCA_036250615.1 Ptychadena robeensis
TTATACTCCATCCAGTGATCTGTAACTATAGCTAAGGTGTTCTGTTACATGTAGTTCATTGTAACTGAGCAACAAAAGTCCTTCTCTGGAGGCGGGGTATGCTGTATTATGCTTAGCAAAGAGATCTGTCTAAATGTGATGCGCTGCAAAAGGTGCCGTCCAGTAACTTTTGGTAAAATCTTTAATCTAGATGTGATTTCCTATACCTATATAGCATTAGCCCTTCAGAATACAGCAAGAAAACAGCATTAAAAAAAAAATCCATATTTTGGGGGAAAAGTTCAGCCATTGATCCCCCTTTGACTTTTTTTTTTATTGGTATTTTGGCTACAAATATCACCTGAAGGTTTGAGAAGTTCGCCCTGCATTAAAGTCAATGGAGGTTCGCCGTTCGCGGCAGGTTTTTGCAGAAGTTCGATTCGCCTGTTCGCGAACAGCCGCAGCTGATGTTCGTCCATCACTACTCATAATATATTCAGTCCTTCAGATAATAGGAGACTTCAGATATAATTATAGAGGAACAGCATACAAACACCACATGACACCCTTTAGCCAACAGTTATGGAATAGAATTTCCCATCCAAAGCAAAGATGTATAAATACTGTAAGCTCTCCAGGGTCGGTGCCAGGAATGGGTGGGCAGGGGAGGCCAATCAGGGAGGGGGGCACGCGGCGGCGGCTGCATAGGTAGGGGGCCCTAATCAAGCTGGCATGCTGACCTGATAGTGCTGGCACTTACGCTCTCATGTTTTTGCCTCTACTAGCCATCATCTTGTAACTTCCTGCTCTTCTCCAGCTTATATCTTAGGTGCCACATATGCGCCATTTATTGCCAAGATTGGCAAGTCTGTACCTAGAACAGGGGGGCCGGATCCAGCACGTTTAGCTTTCTTTTCCGGCCCTTTGTCACGTTGTTGAAATGATTCTCCCCTCCTCTTGTTCTCTGCAATGAATGCACATAATGCCTAGAGGTGTCCAAACCTTGCCTTGGGTGGTGTGGTCATGACACTGTGGGCGCATGCTCAGGGTGACAACAGAAATAATCTCTGCTCATTGCAATGAATTAGCATTTAGAATTTTTTTTTAAGTGCAGGAAATTGTAAAAGATCATGTCCCTGTCACATGTCGCCTATTACACATCATGAGTGATTCCAGCGATGCATGGAATTGTCACATATATGGCGGTCAGCCATTACAGGCTCTTGGTCTGGCTCCTTTATCATATTTAGGGGGGGTTTCCACATCCGTCGGGACCCCCTCCGCTAAGCGTATTGCTTGGCAGGAGGTACCGACGGAGCACAGGATTCACTTACCTGCTGTGCTTTCACAGCACCGACCCGTTCCGCCAATGCAAGGCTGAAGGTAATGGAGTACGTTGAGCCTCTGCATCGGCGGATGTCCAAACACAGCATCTGCCGAGCAGGTAAAGTCTATGTGCTCCGTCGGGACCTCCTGCCAAGCAATGCGCTTAGCGGAGGGGGTGCCGACGGATGTGGAAACATAGCCTTAAAAAGCCAATGTGGCCCACCAGTCAAAAAGTTTGCCCACTCCTGATCTAGATGGACTTAATTTTACCATTACGCTCCATGGCTGACCTACCTCATCAGAAACAAGTGGAATACAAACATTTTCTGCATATAGAAAGGACGTGTCATGGGGACTTGAACTAGTGGTTAGTCACTACATGGTCATAACTCCCAGCGCAGTGGAGACATGGGTCAAGAATCACCTTTGGGTTTGTGGGAACATAATGAAATAACTAGACTGAGTGCTTGAGGTTGTCCGCGTCACATCAGCCCACTGACCATGTGTTTCTTTTCAGAGATCGCGCAATCATTTTCCCAGGCTCTGTACTTCAACACCTTCGGGGGGAACCCTGTGGCCAGCGCTGTGGGCTCTGCTGTCCTGGATGTAAGCTTGCAGCTCAGTTAATGGATATATTTATATGTAAATAATCCACACGTTCTTAGTTTGGTATTTATCAGGGATGCAATTACCATTATTGCCATGTTAGTTTAGTCATTGGGAATGATCATTTGTGTTTGTTCCCAGCGATGAGAAACTGAACAAGCTCTGCACAAACAGAGCTCCCTCTGTTCTAGAGATTTCGACCATTTTGAAAATTTTGAGTTAATTGCAAAGCCCCTGAACATGGTATCATCACCAAACTTGCTGGAGATGTAGAGAAGGGTTGGGGGTATACTACAAAAAAAGTGTTGCTCTAACACAAATCGTTTTTATACAAATTAAGTTCAAAGTCAAGTCGACTTTGAACTTAATTTATGCAAAACGACTTTTTTTTTCAAAATGTTCCCACAACCCTTCTCTACATCTCCAGGAATTTCGGTGATGATACCATGTTCAGGGGCTTTGTAATCAGCTCACAAAGTTAGCAAGTCGAAAAATTCGACCATCTCTACTTCTATGGAGATGGGCGGGGCGGAGACAAGAGAGTGTCACTCCGATTAGTCCTTCCCCATAGGAATCTGGAAGAATTGGCCAGTGACCTGTCCTTCTGAATTGTTGAACAACCTCCCCCAGCAGGTGCAGTTAGTGCTTACAATATGGCAGCATATGACACCTCATTCGCTATCCTTTGACCCCAGCTGGTCATATGTATTGGCTTTAACATGGGGGCGATATGGGCAATGGTTTCAGTGGATAATTTCCTCTGAATAGGCATCACTTTAAGTCAGTGGTTCCCAACCTGGGGGAGGGCACCATCAGTGGCATCAGAGGGGTGGGGTGTCCAGCTGGGGCTGCAAAAACTCACTTTATTCCCAAGCTGGAGGACAGCAGCACCACCTTGTGGACTTTCTACAAATTTTCACTGGAGATGGTGGAATTTCTTAATTTACCTCCCTAGCAGTCAGCCCATACCATAAGGAGGATGCATTGCAATGTAATCGGCGTGGTAAGGGCAATTGCAGCAGAGTTTTCTGCTTGAATTTCTCTGCCTCCCCTGTATTATAATGGAGGTCTATGGCACGGCCATCCCTCAGGTGTCCCAGATGACACCGATGGGGCAGTTCCCGAACCCCGTAAATGTGGCGGCATTACAGAGAATGGCCACAGCTTTCTGGGGGTATATGGTGTTTTTCCCAATCCCTGTTGCAGTAGTGGTTTAGACTAACCCAAACCCGGAACAAACTGGGTTAGTCTCAACCGCCAGGAAGGTTAAAACTTCTATATCTGAACTAGAGTTAATTACAAAGCCCCTGAACATGGCATCATCTTCACATTTGCTGGAGATGTAAACAAGGGTTGTGTGCATGCAAGTTAGGAGGGAGGGGACGTCACCCCAGGACAGGAGCGTTGAGACATCACTTCTGGCTTGTGTTGGGTACAGGCGAGGAGGGGCTTTAAGGAAAAAAGGTTCAGAATCACTACGTTATACAATGTTTCCAGATTATATGCAACATAACAGATCCCAGTTACATTCTTTTTTCTGGCAGGTAGTTGAAGAGGACGGCCTTCAGAACAACTGCGCAGTGGTTGGAACCTACCTATTATTAGAGTTGGCAAAACTACGGGATAAGTTTGAAATTGTTGGAGATGTTCGTGGAAAAGGATTGATGATTGGAGTGGAGATGGTAAAAGACAAGGTAGGTGCAACTTGCAACTCTCTAAAGCCCCCCATACACCTTACAATCTTACCATGCAATTTCTGTACAATCAACTCTTCTACCAAAACCATGTAATATGAGGATCTTTCTAAACCTTCCAATCACTATGTATTCTATCAGGGAGGACCCGGCACTACATAGCAGTGATATATACCTTATAATCACTATGCATTCTATCAGGGAGGACCCGGCACTACATAGCAGAGATATATACCTTCCAATCACTATGTATTCTATCAGTGAGGACCTGACACTACATAGCAGTGATGTATACCTTCCAATCACTATGTATTCTATCAGGGAGGACCCGGCACTACATAGCAGTTATGTATACCTTCCAATCACTATGTATTCTATCAGGGGGGACCCCGGCACTGCATAGCAGTGATATATACCTTCCAATCACTATGTATTCTATCAGGGAGAACCCAGCACTACATAGTTGTTGGATCTAATGGAAATTGTATGGAGTGATCTAAAGGTGTATGGGGTCTTAAGATTCATTTTGTTATGTGTATTAGATACTTAAGGAAGATTAAAGGGGAGGATCCTGTGATCTTTACTTTCTTTATCATGCCATAGATTTGATAAATTTCCTAATATTGGACCTAGTGTAGATCAACCTTTTGTGCTCCAGGTCTCTCAAAAACACATTATATGTGCAATGTAAATGAAAAAAACCTGTATTGAACATATCTTAAAGTATCACTTCTCCTATTGTTAGATAATGCAAGCATGGACGTGGGCAGCCCTGATCTCAGTGACATTGGGAACATGGACGTGCCTATGCTTGTATTATCTGACAGGCATAGGTGTCCCAAGTCCTCACATCAATGATGCCTGGGGAGTTCGATGGGGCGTAAAATTTAAACAGATTACTAATTACAATTAATTTTTTCTACCTCTTCTTTCACCCAATTCTGGAGGTAATGGGAGCACCAGGGAGGCTAATGAGGGAGAATTTGGCAATGTTTTTAGCATTGAAAATATACATCACCATCTAGTGATCACTCACAGTACTGCAGGAGGACTGCCAATTATTAAAGCAAAGGTATACTTAAAATCTAAAAAATATGTAAAATGAAAGTTTGCCTTACCTCTGAGCTGGTATGATAGTGGTGTAGCACTCAACAATCCTAAGAAAATATACTTACCTGCATTTCGTATGAGACATTCCATGTTTATTTTCCAGGCTTCCGGGGGGTTAACGCAGGGTGCAATATCGTGAGTGGCCACTGGGGGTGTTTATAATGGTTTTCTATGGGAACATTATGTAATTCGGTTTAATGCAGAGCCAAGATTAGAGATTTACCCTTTTATCTTTTCGGTGAGTTACACAGGGCGCCGCACCCCATCAGAGCCAGGTAGAGAGGAGGGGCTAAGTTACTCATTACTCATCATCAGGAATTTTTTTTTATTGTGGTTTTTTTTTTTTAAAGCATTCCTCTGTATTATCGCCACTTCTAGTACCATTAATGAAAAGAGGAATTTATAATGGTAGGTTCACTTTAATAAAATGCCAGTATAAGATGGGAACTAGTGAGGGTTGAGGGAACAGCAGGAAGCTGGCACAGGAAATCTACACGCAACTCTGATGACTAGTCTCATCCTGGGTGCAGCTTCCAAAGGTCCTTACTAACATTTCCATTTTAGTGTTTTTCCTCAGCCAAACAATGAACTGCATAAATGTAAAACGGTAATATAATAGGAATGTGGTTTAGTGATCTGTGATATTTTTCTGTTTAGAAAACACTCCAACCATTGCCGGCAGAGGAGATGAGCCTCATCTGGGATGAATGCAAAGACAATGGCGTCTTGTTTGGGAAAGGAGGACTATACAGCAACGTAAGAGCATTTCAATAAAAGGCTTTATTAAATATTGAGCGATACCAGGAAGTACCATGTATTTTCTCTCCTCAGGTTTTTCGGATGAAGCCTCCGATGTGCATCACAAAGGAAGACGTGGATTTTGCAGTAGCGGTCTTTGAGGGAGCGCTTACCGAACACAAGTCAATAGCCAGATGAAGTGACAACTCCGGGGCTTGTTCGGGACAACAATATTATAGTATTCGATCATAGCAAGAATCAAACTAGCACTGCACAATGATATTTGTATTAAACATTTTTGGATCGAATTTTACTTCCATTGATGAGGTGTTCCATTGGGGTCCTAGGGGTGCAGGAGCGGTGTGATCCCCTGGTACAATTCACTTCTTCTGCTATTTCTACTTCTATTTTTTAGAATATAGAAGAAAATGTAAAAACTAAGCAACCACCCAATAGTCCCTAAACAATTCAATGATTCCCACTGCAATCATGTCCCTCGGAAAAGGGGCCTATGGCTGTTACATTCATCTACATTTACCTTGGAGGCCCCTCAACCTCATGCGGAGGGTAGTATGAATTTAAACCAACACATGGCAATGCACCATGGCAAGAAAAAAACTTTTTTGGTAACATGTAAAAAAAAAAAAAAAGGAAAAATAGTTTATACTAAAACAGTGAACTATAGTCATTGCCAGGGGTGCACATAACTTTTTTAGTGAGCTCCTCAGATGAGTACCAGGACATGATGATTGTTACTTACCCCATATGTAGGGAGGTCTTCCTCACTGGCTCCCTTACTGTCCTCTGCGTCAGCTTCCTGCATGGTAAATTTTGCTGCAGATGGACCTCCCTGTTCCTGATTGATCCTCTGATTAGCAGTCTCCACCCCCAGATCTCAGTATATATCTCAGCATCATATGTTAATAGTGCAACTCTTCTCTTGTCAGCTTTTACCCATACATATGCCTACTTTGATTTATGTCCCCCAGATCCCCAACACCCTTATAAGTAAGTTTTTTATTAAGGGGGGGTTAACTTAAACAATACCAAAATAACACTGCTTCATTATCCAAGCTTGGAGAGCTACCTCCATCAATGATTAACTCAAATCATAGTTCTCAATAAAAAAATTCTCTGTAGGCTAAAGTTACAAATGACGGTAACCAGACAAAAGCGATCACTTGAGTCCACATAAAGCTTCGTTTCAGTTTGGAGTACAAGAAGAGTCTCCTCCATAAAAATGTACGCGTATGTGCTTTAGGGGCTCATTAACCTCACCGACGGTATGGCCATATTGTGCAGCTTTCAACGATTTCCCCGCCCTCCACATTGGCCAGGAATCTGTCTCCCTCCATTGTATTGGAGGTCTATAGCAACACCAATGACACCGAAGACGCGGCACCAGAGATCATTTTGTTGCAAAAATACATCTATATAAAATTATTAAATATTTAAATGCAACACCCCACCCATGCATATGTAAATTATACATAGGAAATATAAAAAGCACATGCAGTCTTTAAGTATAAAAGTGTGAATGGACGGCAACATTGTCAATTTATTTCATACATTGATATGCATACACTCTAGTACAATGACAGGTCACTAGATAGATTACATAAATCAGCAAAGCTGCCACACCAAAGACGTGGTTCCTCATTACCAAAAACACGACCATTATTTCCATCCATGTCCAATGAAACTATGAAAACATACGTCACATTATTAACCTCCCTAGTGCACTGCTGAGGTAAAGATTTCTCTACCAAATGCGCACCATAGAAAGTTTTTTTTTACATTGTAAGCCTGTAACTTCCCAAAGTCTGTCCATACAGGAGTCTGGTACATCCTGAATATAACAACATGTTCAGATGCTTTGTAAATAACTCATACAATCAGTAAATTTATATTTCAAAAGAACCTGTATCAGGTAAATTAGCACTGCAACCACTGGATGGCGCTGCAGATGAGCCAGGTTACATAGGAGAGCATTGTAATACATGGAAGTCAATGTATTACATTCAGTTCTGTACACTTGGTGTAACCACCCCCACAACAGAACAACAGTCTGTCACCCCCCAAGAGAAGCAGGAAGAAGATAGCTGTAGAGAACATGGAGACACCGCATCATTTATTCAGGTGAGTATTTTACATATGGAATCATATTAAATTGTTCTCAATGCAGAAAACACTATTCAATATGATTTTTATTTAAACTCCCGCCGCTGCCCCGATGTGACGTCATCAACAGCTTGTCCAGTGCAGTTCCAACAAGTCAGAGCTGGGCGAGCTGGGACCGTCAGGAACAGCAAGGGGGTTAAATATTACTAAAATAAAAGATCCATGCTTTGTATTTAAAGCTTTGATACAAGACATACTTTTATACTAATTACATGTAACCTTCTCTGGTATTAAACGTCAAGAAATCAGAACCACACATTCAAACTAAAATAGTGGAAACTCCCCTAAAGCATTGAATTCAGGAGATCTCATCACTTCCATCACCTAGGCATGCTGGTTGCCTCTACAAATGACTTGAGGTTGCTTTTCAGGGGTTTGGCCTCTTGGCTCCAGGAGAGGGAACTTTGGTTTCCTGCAGTGTTCTAGTATTCAAGACATGGTGGGCAATTTAATGCTTCCAACTTTGTGGGAGGACCCTCTTGGCCATTCACGCGGGTCGCACTGTGGCTGCTTGCGATCGCTCGCGGAAGAGCCCAATTGAATAACATGAGCGCGATTATAATCGCACTGCGGTTGGCCGCACATATGGAAACAAGCCCTTACTTTTTCTTTGTGCACTGGAGCACAGTAATAAAGTAAACTCCATAAATATATAGATGAGCAAGTTCTATATGGAGAAACCTGGGCAGCACAGTGCCCGGACCTCAACCTGATAAACCAGCAGAGATAGTGAGCCGAGCCTTCTCAGACTGACATCATCGATGCTCTTCCGGAATGGTCCAAAATTCCTGCAAACACTCCTAAACCTTATGGAAGCAATCACAGAACAGTTAAAGCTGTTATACCTGCAAAGGGTGGGCCAATCCCATATTAATGCCTATAGAGTGGGGTGTCTAACCTCCCTGACAATACAGCTTTTTCACGCTATTTTTCCCGGCATTAAAAACACTACCGCACACAAGATCACCACAGAGTACACTGAGTTCTGCCATGATAATTCCCCGCCCTTCTCTCTACACACCACCGAAAACATGGAGGTCAACGGGGCCACCCTCAACTTGTCAGCATCTCCGGAAGGGGTTGGCGAGCCTGCAGCGATGCAGAATCACTGCGGGCTCGCACAGCACTGCCGCGTTTGCCCCATCCCACCGTGGGCACAGTTTGTTTTAAGAACAAACTGTGCACGTACTGGGTTTGGGCATAATACCAAAGAGGGTAAAATTCAAGGTAAAGAATTTAATAAGTTAGTCGCCTCAATACTTTTGGTAATATATTGTACGAGCAATGCTCTCTAGAAACAGAGTTAACAAAGATCTCTGTTTAAATATGAGAATAATGACAGGTTTGCTTTAAACCAGAGACTTGCACTTAAGGAATATAGAAAACTGAGGTTCTACAGTTGAAAACACAACAGAACCAACTTCCATCTAAATGGGGAACCTGCTCTGCTGCAGACAGGGCCATTCCTACCTACCTTACTCCCCAGCCCAGCTGTATCTGCCCTTGGGTGGTCTGGTCTTTAGCTCTCTTCTACTTTACCAACCTGTTGGTTCTGGTTACCTCTATCTTGGCCTGTGGAAAACTTGGGACCTCAAAAACCCACAACACTTTTGTCTAATATCAGGTTATAATGGGTAATATCAGCTTTCTAAACTATCCAACCACTCTGTATCCAATCAGGGAGGACCCGGCACTACATAGTTGTTAGTAGATTTAAAGGAAATCAAAAGAGATTCAATAGTGTGGGTTTTAAATGGCAAGATGCACCTGCAAAGACACGTGGGAGGATGCGGCACTACATTGTTGTTGGTAGATCTAAAGGAAATTGTATGGAGTGATCTAAAGGTGTATGGGGGGGGGGGGGGCAATAACCAGCACATAATGAATAAGCACCAACAAATTTAGATTTTTCATTTTTACTCTTTCATTGGATCTAGGATTTGCAATACTAAAAAGACATATCGCCTTATAGCTGGCAAGGCATCAACAGACCACATCAATCACTAGCCTGCTTATCATCCGATAAGTAACCTCACCAACCTATAAATTAGGACAGAAGACAGAACAATGTTCCCTCTGCATGGGGACCAATGCACTACAGGTGACCAGAAATTAAATTCTTACTTTTAGCAAATGTTAGCTGCCATGAGGCTGCATTCAAAAATTTGTCGAGAACAACACAATTCCTTATATGCAAAAACCTGGAAATCATAGACCAGTGGTGGGCAACTGAGTTGATATGGAGGGCCACAAGTGATTTTTAAATAACAAAACTTGATTTAAATTAAGCTTCAATCATGCTCAAAAGGTTTTGTGCCACAATATAGATTATTCAATCATCCCCCACTCGTTGGGATAGTGGGAGCATAGGCACTCACCAACCCCCTGCCGACCCATCTTTGCCTGGATCTTCTTAGAGCAGGAAGAGGAGGAGAGGCGAGGGACTTGCTCAGGCATCATTTGGGTCACTGACCCTGAGCGAGTCACATGCCTCTCCTCCTCTTTCCGCTCTAAGAAGATACTGTGCCAGGACATGTCAGGTGAGTTCCTATGCCCTATCCATCAACAATTGGGTTTTGGATTGCCACAAGTGGAGGACTGAAGAGGGCCGCCAAAAAATGCCCAAAGGGCTG
This sequence comes from Ptychadena robeensis, assembly GCA_036250615.1. Lineage (NCBI taxonomy): Eukaryota > Metazoa > Chordata > Amphibia > Anura > Ptychadenidae > Ptychadena > Ptychadena robeensis. Next base: position 16,878,304 of record CM070032.1, read on the forward strand.
CATGTGGCCCCCGGGTCACAGGTTGGGCACCTGGGTCATTTCCATATGACCACATTCTAAAGCCCCACCTAAACTTGTAAAATGAGAAGCATGAAAAAAACTAGAACAGCGTTGATTTTGTTTAAGCAGCTCTAATGCCAGCAGAGGATGGTGGAAGGGTGGTCATGATGGTGGAGAGTGGCAGCCCACATCAACAGCATCTAATGGCTTAGCAGGCGTTGCCTCTTTCCCATCAGTCCTTACAATAAATAGTGAGCAGCCTATGCACCTCCAGTATAGACCCGCAGATCCTGGAAGCAGCTTGATCAGATGACACAGCCTGCCGCTCTGTAGTGATCATCAAGATAAGCTCAGTCACTCCATAGAAAGGTCATTTATTTTTCCGTTTGTCTTTTTTGGACTTGGAAGCCGGTGTTGTCGCTGGAGGGTTACCAGGTGCCAAGGCATGTCCTGTGGACTTCAGGTGAGTAAACAGTTTATTCCGTGTTGAAAACTCTGAAGAGCATGTGTTACAGATTATAGGGCCAGTATACTAGAATAAAGAAAGACACAGTTATTAAATAAATAAATGGCTAAAACAAAACAACAAAATCATTTAAAAACTAAGAATATACAAAAAACAAAACCTTGAGTGCTGTGCTGCGTTTCTTCATTATTTTTATTTGCATCAGCGCCGTTTCCTCATCTGTTTGTGATGATGACCAATACGACCTGGACTAAACCTCATTCAAGAGGGTTTTCTTTAGGCCTAATCTCCACTGGGCTTCCTGGACATGTCAGTGTTACAAATCTAAAATGGCCAATGAGGCGTATGGTGCACAGGTGCACATTGATATTTATATGGGGGATAATCTGGATAAGCTGGAGAGGCAGAGGCTCAATTCAGCCCATTCGAAAGCCCCCATACACCTTACAATCTTACCATACAATTTCTGTACAATTAACTTTCTTCTACCAAAACCATGTAATATGAGGAGCTTTCTAACCCTTCCAATCACTATG
>CM070032.1:16893054-16908128 GCA_036250615.1 Ptychadena robeensis
TCCGCTTTAATTGACTTCTATTCTGTCTTTTCTCAGGCTGCTCTCCATCTGCCGCAGCGTCCTCCGTTGCATTGTTCCACACTCATCCCCATCATGGCGCTCGCTCTGAAGTTCCTCATGCAGCTCCTGAGGCTGAAGGACTCGTGGTGTTTCCTCCCTTGGATGTTATTCATTTCATGGACTTCGCACCACGTCCGGGACGGGGTTCGGCATGGGCTGTGGTTCTGTCCGTTTGGGAAGACTATGCCCCTTCCCTATTGGCTGTATGTGGCCATCACTGCCTCGTTGCCCAATGTGTGCTCACTCATCATGTACCTCACTGGGACAAGAGAAATAATGACCAAGAAGCATGGAATACATATTGACGTCTAAGTAAAATCCTGTGGGGTTGGGTATTTGGTTAAGGAGGTAAATTTTTTATTTTAAATACAGCACCCTAAGCAGTAGACCAGGGGTGGGAAAACTTTGATTTATGGGACTCAATGGGTTTTTAAATTTCACAGAGGGGCCGGACAAAAAATCTGTAAGGACCGCCCTTTTCCAAGTCTCCCCAGCCTGGGTACATATTACATTGATATATTGATATTTTTTCCAAAGTAAAGAAAAAGAGAATTTGTATAGCAGACTTAGAAGTAAATTCTAGAAGAAGACTGTAACAATCATCCTCTAGGCCAGTGGTGGGCAACTGAGTTTAAATGGAGGGCCACAAGTGCGGCCCTCGGCATCTCTAAAGGGCCGCACATGACATCGATCCAGATCCTCCCCCTGTCGACATATCTCAGCAGGCGGTGGACCAGATCCTGACAGGCAGTCAAAATCCGACAGCACCCCTCCTGCCCTCTCCTGACCTGGTTTCCCCAATCAACATTGACAATTTTACTGATGTAGGACTGCCTAAGTTAAAAGCTGGGTCAGTGTGTGACCACTTCACGGGTGAGTTGCTATGCCCTATGCATTAACAGTTTTGGGGGCCGCATGTGGAGGACCAAAGGGGGCAGCCAAACAATGCCCAAAGGGCCACATGCAGCCCCCGGTCCACAAGTTGGGCACCTAGGCTGTAGACCTTATCCTCTTATTGCAGGGAACAAGTGTAGGGGAGCCAGGGCTTCTAAACCCCACAGTGATAAAGGGCTGGCATAAAAGACTAAACAGGCTGGATATGGCCCACGGCCATGTTTGCCCACACCTGCACTGGACATTAAGGGAAAGCTGTTAAGTTTTGTATATACAGTCAGGTCCATAAATATTGGGACATTGACACAATTCTAACATTTTTGGCTCTATTCACCACCACAATGGATTTGGAATGAAACAAACACAATGTGATGTAACTGCAGACTGTCAGCTTTCATTTGAGGGTATTTACATCCAAATCAGGTGAACAGTGTAGGAATTCTAACAGTTTTTATATGTGCCTGCCTCTTGTTAAGGGACCAAAAGTAATGGGACAGAATAATAATCATAAATTGAACTTTCCCCTTTTAATACTTGGTTGCAAATTCTTGCATTCCAGCAGACGTGACCCCAGGGACAAAGGCAGATATTTACTAACCTCCTGGGCTCTTTTAAATGAAGTTCAATGGCGATGCACCCCTCCCCTGCGGAGGACATGAGGCGTCCGCCGATACTTTGTATCGCCGTGTATAGGTGACTATACAAGAATGTACCTTGGGGTGAGTTTGTGGGGTCAGGACACTTACCTCAAGCTACACTCAGGCGAAACTCTCAAGAGGTAAAAGCTAAATAAAAACATATTACCCTCCTTAGCGTTCATGACGAGCCCATCTTGTCCAGAGTTTGTGTGAAGAACAACCTCTGGATGAGCTGGGCTCCCATGAAAGCTGCAAATCACTGGAAAGCTACGGCGATTTCCAGGGTTGCGTCACGTTGACATGGAAGGGGCCGGGGGTGGGCAGTGCCATAGACCTCCATGTTAATGGAGGGGCCTCTGCTTTCCAGCGCTGTGTGACAAGGGGAGGGAGGAAATGGCAGGCAGTGTACCTTGTACACAGCTGCGATTTACCCGTACCACACTTAAAAACGTCGCAGTACAGGCGGTGTTCTAGGAAGGTTAATATTCCAACATAGCACTATTCCCAAATGTGACAGGGACTATTTTAATTAACCTCTCCAGGGAGCTGGCAACATCCTCCAGGAACAGAGTCCTCTAATGTCATTGGAGAGCTATCCTCGCCATTCACCTGCATTGTAATACAGGCATTGGTGTCCCTACATCTCCATTGTTGTTGATAACGCCAGGACTATGCTGAGGAAGGGGCTATAGTGGGCGGGAAATACAAGCAATTACTTGGTAAATTGTATTTATCATACTGTTTAATAAGCAAATACTGAGACCGCCAGGTAGGTAAATCATTACAAAATGTATACAGAAGTGTGGACAGACAGATGATGGAGATTATATTCCTTTGGTACTAACATTTCTTATATGACCAGAACAGAATGTGCACCCAGAAGCCCCTTGCTGCCTGATCAGAAATGTTATTTCAATTCAACTTCCTGTACAGTTGAGTTGCAAAGTCTTCTGGGTAGTGTACCCGCATGGTACCATGATGACTGGTTCTCTATTAACCAATTCTATCTGCTTCCATTGCTCAGTTGTTGGATTGTAGGAGGGGTACGCACACATCTCATTACTGTACATACATTTCACATCTCCACAGTGAGAGGTTTATTGAGGGTCATCATTTGTGTAAATTACTGTTATAAATTGTAAAGCCGGTTTATTTTTTACTAGAAATGCACATTTATCTTTTAATCTTGCAGTGAGGTTTCTGTATGTAGGCCTTCTATAGCAATGCAGGTGTTTATAGGCATAGGTGGGCCACACCATGGTTCTTGCTTCTGAAGTCACATGTTCATAATAACCTCCATTGTGTAGCCTAGTCCTATCCAGGGTTTTATGTTTAACCTCTATAAATTTTTACTAAAACGGTATGGGTTGGGTTACCTGATCTGCACGACCATGGTAGCGTCCTTCAGCAATGTCCACCTGGCTCCTGTGTCACTTGGGTGCGTGATTGGGGATGTACGGCTGCTGGCGGCATCCTCATGGTATAGCTGCCCCCCATCTATATCCCATGTCTTTGTATCCCCGTCCAGCTGGGCCATAACAAGCTGGGAAGTGAAACAATGACATTGCAATTTAATGTTTAAGTTTTCCGTACTGCTTAGCAAAATCATGTCGCCGATGGTTGAGGTTGAGTGAGGGTCCCCATACAGGCATGATGAGCGGGACGTGGTGACCCTCGGTCGCCATCCAAAGTAATGCCAATCGAAAGGGGATTTACCAACATGTTCCCTTTTCGAGCAAGCTTTCTTTGAGCGGGATTGCTCCCACCTGAAGAAAGGTTGGCCGCAACTGATTTCCGAAGAACTGATGGCTGTGCACACTCGCAGTCATTGTTTGTCTGGTGCCGCTTGAAGAAAGGGTGGCAGCTTCAATCACTGTGAGTGTGCAAGGTAATCCGTTGTTCAGAAATCGATTGGGACCACCCTTTCTTTGAGCGAGACCAGGCAATCAATCCCTGTGTGTGCACACAGTTGTTCAGAAATAGATTGCAGCTTGCCTTCTTCAAGCGGGACCAATCAATCCAAGCGGAAAAATCAGACCCGTGTATAGTCACCTTTTACATGTTATACAATCTTGTTTCCTCCCAACACATTTGCATCCTCAAAAAAGCTTAAACCTGGTGCTGGTCATGCATGTGTCAATTTTCCTGTTCCATTGAGCAGTACATTTGATCATTTATTAGACCGACCGTCCCATAACATCAACCAAACGTAATCCACATCGAGCAAAGGACCAAAAGAGCTTCGATCGGTCAAGTCCCGAAAATGCCTGTCAATCGTACAAGTCTGGTGAGGTTTCTAGACCTCTGCATTGATAGACATTCTAGGGCTCCCATAGACATACCCATCCCCGACGTTAGTTTGGGTGTCGATCTTCCATAGAGCGGAGGCGCCCACCTGGAGGGCTTGACCAGAATAGCACTGTAAGTCGGTCACACGGCGGTCTGCCTTGATGGTTCTTTTCTGGTCGATCGCTATACTTTGGGGACATCAAATATCTTACGGAAATCCATGTGTGAGTGTAGCCATTCCTGTATGTTCGGCTGATGACTTGAAGCAGCGCTGTGGCATTACCTCGCTGTCATTGTCTGCTAGCCATACGCACAGAAACCTATACATGTATGGCAAGCTCAGTGGTTCCCAAAACGGGGGACGCGTAGATATTCCAGGGGGCGCTGGTCCTCATTCTTAAGCTGTGTTTTGAATAGGGAGGAGGGTTTGATAATGTTCCTAAACAGAAAAGGGCGACCCTGCAAGGAAAGTTTGGGAACCACTGGGCTAGCTTAAGGCATGCTTTTCTGCTCTTCAATATTGGATCAACTATCAAGTGAAATGAAAACTTTAGCATTTCAATTCAAAACTAACAAATGTTAGTAAATCCATTTAATGGGTTGTAGTGCGATAACTTTATTGGGAATTGTGGGAGTTGATCAGATTGAAATTGGCTCGTGCTAAAGCTGATTCATGCATGGCAAGCATCAGTCTCCACCAACCACATGCGATTGTATTGCAAAGACTTTCACTGGAAATATGTTGGGTAAGATCTTCTTTTCATGGCGTCTAATACCATGCGTTTTCGGTGCATTTTTTAACGTACTGTAAACGCATCCATTGCTAGTCAATAGATGCCGTGATGCAATTTGATTGGTATCATATGCAATGGAAATTGAAACTACTTTATAATGGGGGTATTTTCACCATAACTAGACCAAATGACCAGTACACCTAGGTGCCCAACCTGCGGCTCTTTGGGTATTCTTAGGCAGCCCCCCTCATTCCTCCACTTGCGGCCCCCAAAAAATGCACAGGGCATAGGAACTCACCAGTCCGACGATCTCCCACTGACAAGTCCTCATTTGGGATCTTCTTAAGGGAAGCTGGAAGTAGAGGAGAGGCAATAAACTTACGCGATAGGCGTATGTAAAAGCCAATCGGCAACCTAGATGGCGCCTGAGCAAGTCCCTCTCCTCCTCTAGTGTTGGTGGGGGATCAGCAGACAGGTGAGTGTTAATGTTCCCACTATTACACAAATGAACAGGGTGGGGTGATTGTATAATATATATTGCGGTGCATAACCTCAGAATAGGGGCACATAACCTTTGATTCAAAGGTTATATGCCCCATAGTTCTCATCAAAGGCTTTTATATCTATGAGGCACATAACCTTTGACTATATATATATATACTGTATATATATGAAAAATGTGCATTACCACACTACAGTGTTTCCTAATGCTTGAAGTATCATTTAAAACAAGTTTTGTTATTTAAAAATGAAAAATGTCAGTATAGAATGAAAATGTTATATGTGGCCCTTTAGTGATGCTGAGGGCCGCACTCGTGGCTCTCTATATCAATTAAGTTGGCCACCACTGACCTCGAGTATAGAGTATTTCAGTCCTTGTGGTGTCATTGATGTTAACTGCAGGGAACAACTTTCGTCTTGTTGTAGGAAGTCCAGACTGTCTAGAAAGCTTGTGTAATTTTTGCCGAGCGCCGCTTTAGGTCGACTGAAAAGCGGGTGTGCACCTTTATATACAACCACTGAATGTAGATCTTGTTCCTTGCCTTGTGTACGTAGATTTTAGTTTTTATTGCCTACTATGTAAACCACTTCTATGGTGGCCGATTATTTCACATAGACCAGGACCTGCACAGCAAAGGCCACAGCAATCTATTGACACAGGGACACTTTACAGGTTGTGGTAAGTTGTTTAAAAATGATGTTCTGTGAGGAAATAATAAATGAATATAAAAATAAATTGTGTGTGATTTTATTCAGGGGGGCGTGGGTACATTTTTCCTGTAGCTAGTTAGTGGTAGCTGCTTACACCCAGGGGCCTTAATATGATAATTGTAGATATTTTTATAGCTTATTTAAGGTACTAAACCCATTTCTTCCAGAAACCCATTTCTTGCAGAAACAAAAACATGAACATAGTTGGTTCCCTGTCCACCCGACATTTTCATTGGAATCGTTTGCTCCATGTGGGCAGCTGTCATTTCATTTGTGTATGGCCAGCTTACAAAAGTTATTTCCAACCAACTTGTAATCCATTATTCTGCAGTGAGGAGGATTATTCAAAAGGGGAGAGGAGTCACAGCAAGTTCAGTCCAAGGTCCCCATCCAAGTAATGGCTGACACACAAAGGGTGCCCGGCCGATTCTCTACACTAGCGGCCGTGCGTGATAACGTCATCACGGCCAGCTGAGCAGTTGACAGGAAAACGATCTGTCTATGCCCAGCTTTAGGAATGGATGTTGGAGGAACACTTGAAAAATTAAAGTAGAGGGTAAAGAATCTCTGAAATTCTTAAAGGTACAGTATTTCTGTATAAAAACATGTACCGTATTTTTCTCCATATCACCCAGTTTTTTAGGGCAGCAAATCCATAAAAAAAAGATTTAATAGTTTCTTCACATCATTTTGGGATCATGCAATGAATTTAAATGGATGGCAATATCCAAATTCAGCCGCAGGTGTCACAGCAGCAGTACACTGTTCGGCTGAACACCGGCTCCCACTACACTGATTGCGAGGGGAGCTGGGGAGAAGCGAGAGTCTGTGGGCTTCTGTGTGTCTAGGTTCAGGCCTGTAGCATTTGGCGCTCAGGCGTTCTGATATCCCCACCACGGATGGGGGGTTGCCGATCGTTCCCCCCAAAGTGCTCCGGTTCCCAGCGCACTATGCGGACAATCGGCCCCTCCTTGGTGGGGATGGCCGGACCTGCTGACGCTATGCTACGCGCTGAAGACTGAACCACGCGCTGCTCCTATGTGTTTCACGTGTGTCGGGGATCCCGATCTGCTGAGCTTAATCCCTCTGCTTAGGTAAGGGGCGTGCGGTCCGCCGGCATTAGACAGTTCAGATGGGAGAGCCAAACATTGGCTCTACCATCTGAACTGACAGCTCCTGTAGCTCCCGTCTGTTCGGAAAGTTGGCGGGAAGCCAATGTGCGACCACGGGGGTCGCGCATTCGGCGTATAAGACGCAGGCACGTTTTGCCCCCAATTTGGGGGGTGAAAAAGTGCGTCTTATATGCCGAAAAATACGGTAACCGATTGTCAAAAAATGTTTACACTTTCATTATACCCACCTTTTGTATACAAGAAGGGCAAATAATAAAAACCCTTACACAAATGTATTATTTTATATTGTTTATTTCATCTATTTACAACACAAGTGGTGAGATCGCAGTGCCCCATCATGTAAAGAATAGTACAGACTACAAATTTTAAAATGTTCTTTAATTTGTACAGATGTGTAATCAACTATAAACAATATTTAAAAAATCCCCCAAAACACTGTACTTACAGTGAAAGTCTCACTGTGGAGGTTTCCTGACACTTTCTGCCCCAGTGACGCAGCAGGATGATGGATGGAATAGAAAGAAATTCCACTCTTACCTTCCCCCAGAACAGGGGTATCCTGTGCCCATCGCTCCTCAGTATGGTTTCTTGTGATTGACCCCCATGTGACAACACAGAGCCAATCCTCCTGTGTAAGCTCCAGCAGGTGTACATTAGCTGGGATCGGATTGGCTCCTCCACGCAGCATTTCCTGATACAGTGATTCAGTGTCAGACAAGTTCTATTTGATAACAAATGGGTCCCAGTCCTCTCTAGGATTCTGCTTCTTGCACTTCCTCGTCTGGACAGCAGTAATACTCCACAAAGCAGATCTGTCCATCCTCATTCCTCACCATGTACTGTAGGGAGAGGAAGCCCCGGTTATCAGTCCGGATCGACACCTTACAGGACAAGGCCAGAGCTTTGGTTGATGGCTTCAGCAAGGAGATTTTATATCTACAAAAGACAAAAAAATAAATAAAAGAATTGTCCATCAAAAAAGTTATAATTCATTGATCTGTCACTGTATGTCGACATCTGTAGACTTCCTTCTGTCCTTCAGTTCTCTATTAGGAAATGATTACTCAGCTACTTAAGCACACACACCTAAGGTGTGAAGGCTGCAATGTTATGAAGTTCTCCACCAATAGTAAGCAGGGCCGATTCTCCCCATATGCGGTGTATGTGGCCGCAAAGAGCCCCGTTGCCCTTACGCGCCCACATGTACCGCATCTGGAAACGGACACTGAGCTGGGGGGAGAGGCGCTGAGGAACAGTTGAATCCCCCCATCCTTTTTCTTTGTGGGGGGAGTTACATTATTCTGTGGTCCATAGAGATCATTTTATTTCCTTTATCACAGCGACAAATAACAATGACAAATTTTTTTTGCATAGGGCCCCCCAAATGCTAATAACGCCCCTGATTACAACAATTGGTTGTAAAACCAATTGTTGTGACTGGTCAGCTGCATTGTATTACATGTTTGCTTCCAAGTTTGGATATCCTTCAGTTTTTACAGCTACTGGATCATCAGATGCAAAAATGTCAGTAGATTGTGTTTGAATTGGATGTATACTCAAAATCTAAAAAATATATGTAAAATTAAAGGTAGACTTACCTCTGAGCTGGTATGATGGTGGTGCAGCGCTACACAATCCTAAAAAATATACTAAAGGCCCCCATACACCTTACAATCTTACCATACAATTTCTGTGCAATCAACTTTCCTTCTACCAAACCATTTAATATGAGGACCTTTCTAAACCTTCCAATCACTATGTATTCTACCAGGGAGGACCCGGCACTACATAGCAGTGATATATACCTTCCAATCACTATGTATTCTACCAGGGAGGACCCGGCACTACATAGCAGTAATATATACCTTCCAATCACTATGTATTCTATCAGGGAGGACCCAGCACTACATTGCAGTGATATATACCTTCCAATCACTATGTATTCTATCAGGGAGGACCCGGGCACTACATAGCAGTGATATATACCTTCCAATCACTATGTATTCTATCAGGGAGGACCTGGCACTACATAGCAGTGATATATACCTTCTAATCACTATGTATTCTATCAGGGAGGACCCCGCACTACATAGTTGTCAGTAAATCTAATGGAAACTGTATGGAGTGATCTAAAGGTGTATGGGGGGCTTTACCTGTTGTTATTTTGCACTGAAGTTAACCCCGGAAGCCTGGCAGATAAAGATTGAATCTCATACGATTCCAGAGAACAAGACAGACAGAGAAGAGGGGCTGCGAGGGATCTTCCTAAATTGCTCTTTACAGGTAAGTTGCATTCCTCCCTATTATGGGCACTTCTAGTGCCATGAATGAAATTTCTAGTGGTAGGTCCGGTTAATTAAATATTAAATGCAATTTAAATTAGGCTAATCAAGCACAGCAGCCACTGAGTGGCTTAGCTTCAGTCTATATGCAAAATGGGCGCTCATTAATCATCTCTAATCACCATTTGGCAGAGAAGCTTCACAGTAGCAGATCTCTCATGACTTTTTCCAGTCACTGCAGCTCCTATGATTGTCCTGTCCTGGCATGAGCGGCATGGTCACCCTGCATGGTGCAAACAGGCAAATTAAAATTCAAGACATGTTGTGTCACCTGTTGGTCTGAGTCTCTGTACAGTGGAAGGATTCGATCAGATCTGAATCTTTAGGGTAGTCCAAATGAGCACTTCCTGCATTGCCAAATGTAGACAACCTGTTTTATAAACATAACAGCAAAATTATTATATTATTAGATTTAAGAAAAAAAGAATCGGTTTGTATAATTCTTCTTGCTATATAGAGCGGTGGGTGTCAGCACCTACTACCACAATCCTTAAACAATCATAAAAAATCCAACCCCTGTAAAATATCACTAAAATTTTGCTATAAGGCTATGTTTCCGCGACATCAAAATCCTTCCATTTGACACTGTAGAAACAGAGCCTAAAGCTGACCATACGCCTTTGGATACTTTAGATCTACCAACAACTATGTAGTGCCGGGTCCTCTGCGATTGAACCCAGGTAGACTTGATGGTTTAGAAAGTCCCTCATATTACATGGTTTTGGTAAAACAAAAGGAGATCTAAAGGAAATCTGACAGAGAAATCTAAATGTGTATGGGGGCCCTAAAGCTGGGAACACACACATAGATATGGGCCAGATGGATGGCCGTGCGCACTCACGGCCATCTATCTGGCCCATACCTAATGTGGCCATCCCTGTTTTGAGCGGGACCAATCAATCCGGCTCGAAAACAGGGATATCGGACATGACCGTAAACCACGGTTGATGTCCACTGCAGAGTCTCCATGCAAAACATCATCGGAGCTGGAGACACAGCGGTGCTGTGTCTCCAGCTCCTTCGATGTCGGGCAGCAGCATGATGACCTCTTTGCGCTGCTGTCAGAAACCTCAAATGGCTCCTATATTGAGCTGTGCGTTCCCGGCTTAAGTCCACCCAAACATAAGTTGAGGTATCCAATTTTACAGCAGCCAAAAAGCGTACTGATTCAAGAATAAGCCTATGGTGGGGAATGGAGCAGCTCTGTGGTCATTCCGCCTTGCCCCAGGTATAAGAGAGTGACACATACAGGTACCACACAGTCTATAATATTTTAGAACAAGGAGCTCCTAGAACAGACACAGCACAGAGACTGGTGAACACCTTAATGGGTCTGTGTGGGTGAGTCTGGACTCTGTATGGGTGTTCGTTGGTCACATGTGACAGGTTCAGTGAAAGTGTTTTCATCAAATGCATGTTGGTCACAACCTGTACTTTTTGTTTTAACCTCCTGAGCATTTCACAGAGGTCCAGATTTCTGGTACGCTGCTTATCATTGAAAAAGACATGTTGTAGGCCTGTAACTGACCAAAAACACGTGTCTAGTAGACATCCTGAATATATAAAGTTTCAAACGCTTAAGTATTTTTAAAAAAATCACATTTAATGATCAAATTTAATATAAAACACAAAAATCTGCTCAAACTAGAATTCACTTTCTAAATCAACCAAGACCGACAGGCGGTCTGATACTCGGCGCCGGGAACAATGACGCGTGCTGGCACATTTGCTGGCGGATTACCTGCAGCTTGCACGTGGCTTAGGGCAGATAACTCGGGCTAAACACCCAGAAGGTTAAGCTATTATTGATTATAAATAAACTGTTGTAAAAAGAAATGTATTTGTTCTCTGTATTTCTTATACGTATATGGTTCTGACCCTTCTCCCCATAACTATGATACGTAATACACACCTGAAGTATGGCTTAGTTGGCGACATGGTGATCTGAAGAAAGTCGCTGGACATATCCAGCTCTGAGAAAGCCTCTTTCAGCCCCTCTGACTGCAGGATGATTTTATTCACCACATTGGTGCTGCAGAAGTCGAAGTCCAGGGTCTCCTCGGGTTCCTGAGTGTGAATTTTACACACCGTCACTACTCCTCCTTCTTCCAGGAAGAGGGTCAGAGGATGCCCATAGCCGCGGTAACACATCTTCAGAGCTGTCGGAGTGGCTGTGGAGGATATACAGTGCAATTTAATAAAACGAGAAGCCGCTCATCCGAAGCATGCAATTCCTTCACTGACTGCAGATGGATCAAAACCTGTAAGCGTCATTTCACACTAAATGCGTTTTTTATAGGCATGCATTTTTTTATAGGCATGCGTTTTTGACATTACATATGCGTTTTTGAACAAATTGATGAAAAACGCAGGAAAATGCATACAGCAGTGAGTTTTTAAAAACACATGTGGAAATGCTGCGTTTTTTTAACTGCAATGCATACAGTGTGAATGGTAACATTGGTTGACTGTGTAAAAATGCGTACAGTAAAAAAACATGCGCTTTTTTAAAAAGCAACGCATATAGTGTGAAATAGCCCTAATACCCTACGTGGTGCAGATACCCCCCCCTTGTATTCCCCTATGAAAAATGACACGCCAGTCTATACTGGTGTCTCATGACCCACCGAAGGGGACAGTGCAGGATATGCGTTGGAGATCCGTTGACATCCTGTGGACGCACCGGAAAAACATGTGCACAATCCGTGCCAGAATGAAAAATATAGGAAAACAGAAACAGTGCCCAAACAACGGACAGACGCTATGGACTATGGACGCTATTATCAGATTGTAAGCCCGTCCGGGCAGGGTCCTCTATTCCTCCTGTGTCATTACCTGTACCTGTGTGTTATTGTGTGTTGTATCTCTAATGTATTGTACAGCGCTGCGTAATATGTTGGCGCTATATAAATAAATGATAATAATAATAATATGGACAGGTCACGCCAACGTGTCTATCATGCAACCCCGGTTTCTGAAGTAGACTCAGCCTAATGCATACAGGCAGCGGTGCAGCATTACCTGGCACAGCACCGGCGCCAAATATAGTCAAGCAATCCAGTAGAACAGTGAGATTAATTCGGAACATCACAGATTCCTCTTGGATGGTGAATTCCTGGAATATCCCGGCCTGTAAAGAGAGATTCCATCATGAAGATAATTATTCATCTCGACAATGCGTTATGATGAGGAGCGATGCTGGTAGCACCTCGTACCTGGATGAAGGCGTTTGCTTGGAGACATTTGGCATTTTCTACGGTGACTTTCAGGCCGTTGCTGGTGGCAAAACAAGCCGCATGGTCTTTAAAGTGAATGGCCTTCAAGATGTTGGACAAGTTGCGGGCGTTGTCCAGGCTGCAGGTAAAGACGTACTGATTGTCGTCCGCATCGGATTGTGACAGGAACGCCATGGTGGGGAGTCACACTGCTGCAAAGATATCAGAGACATTAAAAAGTTATAATTCCCTTTCCTAATCTTCTCACCAAGATGATCATTCACCTTAATGGAGGAAAAACATGTTATATGTAGCGTTGAAGGAATGCAATGGTATCCTCCCTCCATTTGAATGGACAGCGATTGTCCTATTTGAAGTTTTCCTCTAAATCTGGCCATACACCTTTAGATCTCCCTTTTCCTACCTGAAATATTTTCCTATTCTTACAACTGTGCATGTGCAGATAGCTCTGTTTTTTGGGGGGGATTTTCAGGGTTAATCTTCTGATTTTCAGGTGTCAAGGTTAGGGGAGGGAGGGTTAAGGTTAGGAGGGTGCTTGATAGTAGGGGTAAGTTTTGTGGATCGGGGGGTGAAGTTAAAATGAATCTAACCTCCCCCATCCCTTAACCATCGGAACCCCCTAACCTTAACCCTACCCTTGAACCGAAAATCTGAAGATTAACCCTGAAAACCCCAAAACTAGGGCCATATGCACATGCGCATTTGTAAGAATAGGAAAATCTTTCATGTAGGAAAATATCTCAGCACACCTGGCCCCTCGATCCTATTTTGCCCACCCCTGTTCTTATAGATGACAGTCGTCTCCCAAAGTAGACATTATAATAAATACATGTCTGGCACGCTGATTAAATACACTACCTAGACATGTCTATGACTACTCCCGTTATCTATTCCGCATACCTCAAACACAGAAACCCGCCATGCAGTTTACACCATGTATCGTTCTTTACAAGAGACTGACATTGCTGAATTCATCTACACAACATACGTCTCCATTTCTTTATTATTTCGCCTGCAATGCCGCCATGTTTTTGAAGCCACCGTTGTGTATAACAGATAAGAAAAACAACACAAACATGGCGCCTATAATAGAGACAATAATCGCGCTTGCTCTAGAGTCTGCGCGTGCTCCTGTCGATTACGTCACCAGCTTCCTTCAGAAGCACATTCCCGGCACAGAGGGGGCAAGCTGTGTTGTTGCCTGAGTAACAGATTGGGAGGAGCTAATTAGATTCCTCTTCCGGGTTGGTGGACACACGTGTGTGAAGGGGTCAGCCGGCCGGTGTGTAGCAGGATGCGGTGTCACTACGAGCTTCTCGGTTTGAAGAGGGACTGCACAGACGATGACCTCAAGAAAGCCTACCGGAAGTTGGCTCTGAGATGGCACCCGGGTGAGGGTCATGTGGTCTAGGATACGTGGGGGAATGTCATAATATACCTTGTACTGACAAGACATGGGGGGGGTAACGTCTTACTTTGTATGAGAATAAAGATAAATAGCCCAGACATATTTTTATATAGTTTTGGACAGTACTGAATGGTTCAATCCCTTTTTATGTATCTTCACTTCCTGTCTTACAAACACAACAGGAAGTTATAATATTTACCAAAGTGAAGAGGGTTCCTTCACTTAAAGTTTAACATTTGCCCAATAAGGACACCCAGGCAGCCAAATACTCGCTTGCTGCTTTAAGATACCAGAATGTAGTGGTTTGGGTGCTTATAGCTGATTTCTTATTGGTAGAGCCACACAGTGTAAAATGATGGAGGGCTAGCACCATCATTGTGTAAGCAGGCCTAGGATAAACAATGTCAGATAATCTTACACAGGCAGGTGGTGGGGCTGAACCTATTCTCCTGATTTGGTTAAAGTGTCTGCCTAAAGAATGTTCGTAATGTACAAGGTTCCAGGTCATAAGACTCTCTTTGTGTCCCCTGTAAGATCTGTATGTTGCCTGTTCTCTTTACTTACAGAATAGTTCCGCTGTCCCTGGTCCTTGTAGAGAAATGCAGAATGATGATAAGATTTCTTCTATGTAGATGTAAACAATCTGATGATGGAGCTGAAGTGTTCAGTGATGAATGAATATAACATTTGGTGTGTGACTCTTCCTTCTACAGATAAGAATTTGGATAATTCAGAGGAAGCGGCTGAGCAGTTTAAATTGATCCAGGCAGCTTATGATGTCCTCAGCGATCCCCAGGAGAGAGCATGGTGAGTGATGGTCTATTGTATGTGCTGCGAAACTTCAATACTAGTGTTTCCACTGACAACTGTCTTGGTCACCATAGATCAGGGGTGTTAAGTCAAATACAGAGGGGGGCAAGGTAAAGAAAACTTGGACCAAGTCACAGACGAACCTTGCTATTTATTGATAAAAAGTCTTATCTAGGTTTCCCTAAAAAAACAGCCGTATTGGTAGTCTCTAGTCAATTGACATTTTAATTGTTAAAGGAGGTGTATGTCACGCCTGGATCTTAAGCTAGCCACACACGGCTCGATAAAGTAACAGATTAGAGGAACATCGGGTGGCGT
>CM070032.1:16924387-16939071 GCA_036250615.1 Ptychadena robeensis
CCCGGCAGTCCGTTCCGTCCCTCGTCCCCCGCTACTCCAGGGGTTCGGTAACCCCCCTCGTCTCGCAGAGCCGCATGTGGCTCTTCTTCATCCCACATCCTCGGCTGCGGCTCACACCCTATCTGATTAGGCTGGCCGGCCAGCGGCAGCAACACAAGTCCTCCGCTGGCTGAGCAGAGCCTCTGACCAGAACGGCACCTCCCATTCTTCCGGAGCGCGCCGCAAGCCACGAAAGACTCCGTGGCCCGCGGCACACTACCGTGAGCCGCGGGACCGGAGTCCTTTCAGTGGCTGCTGCGGCCGCTCCTGAAGACATGGGGAGCGCCCGCCTTGTCAGGCTGCTCGCCTCAGAGGAACTTGTGTGGCTGCCGCTGGCCGGCAGCCTATCAGAGAGGCCGCCCGGACGCGGTGCATAGGCGTGCGCGATGACGTCCATCCGCGCCGCCCGCTGAAAAAAAATTCTTCTGGGAAGAACACTGATGGTACTATTCACATTTTATGAATTGATACCATTATAAACAATTTCCACTTGTAACACATGATCTACAACTTTTATTTCAAAACAATAACATTATTGGCCGTGTTCCGACGCGTTTTCGCGTAATAAACCGCTCTTCACAGGCAGGCACCGGGCTCCAAAATAAGTAATCTATATCAATGTGAATATAACCGTAAATCAGCACAGTAGAACTTCCACTGTCACCATCAGTCACCAACAAATCTTGAAACAACTCGCTTGTTTAATAGAAATATGTAATAGTTGTGGTCAAAATTGGCAACTCCCAATCATAAAACAGTAACACCATAGTAACAGATGGCTATTGTCAACAGGAGAAACGGGAGGAAAAGACTGGTCCTTTCTCAGAAGCCATTAGTAGCCGAATTTTCTAGCAGAAGGGACATAATATCCATCAGCTTTCTCTAACACTATATATAAAATAGGTTCAAATACAATTATGATTAAGAAATACTGGTTGAAGATATATAGGAAAGTACATGTTGGCAAAGTATCTATCTAATGTGTACAGCTAGACGTAACCTTATAATGTAGCAAATCATTGCAATCAAAGGTTATATGTAAGTTGTATGTAGGTTTGGTTGAATCAAACAGCTATATTGATCAACCCTGGGTTAACAAGTGTACCATTAATGCAAAAACTTCTCCCCAATTAAATAAAATCACTTAAGGTTTTCCAGACCGCTTATTAAGATACAACCCTTTAGATGTAAATAAGCAGTGAGAAACAAGGTTCCCCTACTCTTAAATGAAATGTAATGATTTAAGTTCTGGTGTGTCTCCCCTCCTATGCCAAGTAATGAGATATGTTATTTAGTCTCTTGTGTTTGCGTTGCCCAAAGACGCCCGGGGAAGTTCTTAGGTTTGGCGTAATTTATTATCCCCTCCCCCCCACAATCCCCCCGCCCGTCGCTATGAGGTGGTGAATAAACAACCGGGACCATGTCAAAACATAGCCGTATCGTATAATCCACTCACTTTATGCTATCTTTCTGAATAGCACCCCATCGTCCCAAACCCAAAAACCCCCCTCCTCCACATTTGCTCAGGCCCCCACTAGTGCAAGCGGCTTTCCCTCCCGCACCCTAGCAAATCATCGGCCAGGCTCCACTTGTGGCGGCATGAGGCAGATGCGCGTGGAAGTTGGCCGCAGTGAGGTTCTGAAATGCCCGCCTAGCCGCGTTTTTCCGTGCAGATGCCCGCTCCCCCCCCCGACCTCATCGCCTAGGACAGGGGCCTTGGCCCAAAGTCCCGCATCCTAACCACCCGCACACCGATGTCCTGCGTGCATCCCCAATCCGCATGTGTAACATCCTTGGGGGTGCGGACGATATTGGCTGCATCCGCGCGGATAAGCACCACCGCCGCCATCCGCACTAGTGGAAACAAACCCTAAACTATTGGCAAATTCGGCCCTGTGCATCAATTCCCCATTTAATTGTTGCTGTTATAGATTTTTGCAAGCAATTTTGTGACAGAATCGAGCGTGCACGCAGGTCGATCTGCCGCTAACTGACCATCTATGTGCCAGCTTAAGACCATGTATCTTTTATAACTTTCTATATTAATAATATTCGAAATTAAAATGATTTATTTAGATCCATAAAACTCTTAAAAACCCTTCACCTACCAACACAGTGGTTCCCAAACTTAAACCCTGCAGAAAACCACCGCCTTTTTTCCTATTTTGGAGAACCTTTTTCAAGCCCCCCTCCCCCATTGAAACACGGTTCAGAATGAGGGCCCATGTTCCCCTGGAATCCTTTGCGCCTTTGTGTGGGGTTTGTTTTTTTTTTAGCATTGAGCGATCTTAGGTTTTGGATGCCTCTTCAGTGTCCTCGAATTTTCACTTCTCACAACATATTATGTTTTTCTTTCTCTTACTGCACGATACATACAGTCAGGTTCCCATAAAATATTGGACACAATGCTAAACTTTTTGGCTTTTTGGCTCTATTTACCACCACAATGGTTTTAGTTGGGAATGACTAACCGACACAATGTGGCTTTTTCACACACTGCCGACTGTCAGTTTAATTGAGGTTTAGTTACAATCCAAATCCGCCTGATTGATGTAAGAAATTACACAGTTTGCATTGTGCCATCCCCCACACTGTTAAGGGACCACAAAGTAAGGACAGAAATACTCATCCTATCAAACTTTCAACACATCATCAACATCACCTTTTAATACTTGGTTGGCAATCCTTTGCAGTCAATACTACCTGAGGTCTGGGACGCATAGAACAGCACCAGACCCGGCTGGGTTTTTTAATCCCTGTGATTCTTCCTCTGCCAGGCCTCTAACTGCAAACTGTATTCAGTTCCTCCCTGCTTGTTCTTGGCATTTTTCCCTTCAGTTTTTGTCTTAAAAGCAATGCTCCATCACATTCGTTTAGGTATCGACTTGGCCATTGCCCAATAGCAAAGTCTACTTTCTTTTCCCTAAAGTGTGTTTTAAGTATCATTGCATTTTTTTGCTCGTCCTCAATTGTTAAATTTTTTTGAGGTGGATGTTTTTTTATGTGGTGCCCCTGAGGTTCACCTTTAATGACTTTGTATTAGTGGTGCAGTTGGTGGGCAACTGAGTTGATATGGAGTGCCACCAAGTGCGGGCCCATCTGCATCATTAAGGGGCATCAATAATAATCGATCCATACCTCCCCCCCCCCCGTCCGACCTATCTCAGCATGCCCGTTGGACCAAATCCCACAGGCAGGTCAAAAAACCCGACAGCACCCACTTCCTTCCCCTCCCCCTCCCCCTCATCCCCCTCCACTGCCCATTGGTTCAAACGCTCCTCTTTATCTAGCCTGGGTTTCCTGATCAATATTGACAATTTTACTGATGTAGGACTGGAGTCCTGTGGGTGAATGTTTGGTGGCACCCGCCCTTTGCCCGCAACATGCCGCCCCCCCAAAACCAACAAAGGCATAGCAACCTTATCTCGTGTATGGTCCACACGCTGCCCAGTTTTTTCCCTAGTTAAGGTTTTGGGGGCCCGCCACACCAACGTCCCAAGGGCCGCATGCGGCGCCCGGGCCGCAGTTGGGGCACCTCTTATTAGTGGGATCTTCCGGTGTTTGATCCAACCATGTTATAGAACCGATGGAATCCCCCCAATCGGAGGCATTCTCTAAATCTTGGCAAGCGATGTTATTTCCTATCATAATATCGTGGGAACAGGCAGAAGGCCCGCGGCATTAATCAATCCCCTCCTACTACCATTAAGGCGGATGGCACGCGCACAAATAAAATAGAAGAAAACAAGGCGGCATTTTTCCTGTTCTGTCTCCATTTTCCACAAAGGCAAAGGTCTGGGATGGAGGAGATAAGGCGAGACTACCTGAGTCCACTGTGTCGGGCTAATTCAACGGAGACTGGGAAATAGTCTTTTAACGCCTGTGGCTTGCCCTCACTTACCAGCTGGATTATCTCTGCAGTGAATTAATGGCAATCCTAGGATATGAATATTCATTTGTAGACCTAATTAGAAAATTAAAGGAGAACTCCTCTTCTGTTTCTACTACCATTCTCCCTGAGATTCCTTACTGGTCTAGTCCTTTTATTCTCTGTCCTATGTGTCCACGTACTAAACCACTCCCTAGGGCTTTGTGCTTTTCTTTTTAGGGTGGTTTTGGTATTTAATCGCCTACAAATGTTGCTATCATTTCTTTCTTTGCATGATAGCAGAATATGAAACCCCGAGTACGGTTCAGTTTCGCATCTGGTGTGTGTTGGTTCGCAACTTTAAATGGTATTCCACCCGTTTAATAATTTAAATTGTGTAAAATTACACACATTAACAATTAAAGACTTTAAATCATAGTTGGATGTTTCCAAATTGACACAATGTCCCCCTATAAATTGGCACCCTTGCTCTCACATTAGCCCATGCAGTGCCTTGAGTGTAATAATTGGCAACTTCAATGATTTAAAGTAGACCCTAAGGCAGGGGTGGTTTTTGATATCAATACACAAGCGGGCCAAATTATAAAACCTTATTGCAAGGCTCATAAAATCCTTTAAAGAAAGGTGATATAACATCAGTTTTTGACCCCATGGTCCAGAGTTTGACACCCCTAGACTACCACACAAACACTAAGTGGATGGTGGGCACACATGGACTACATATAAAAACTAAAAAATTGGCAACTACAGTGGTGTGGTCCTGTTGTGCCCACATCCCTTGTTGGGTGTACATTGTGTGTGGTCCATGTGTGCCCCCATCCTATTGTGTGTACGTGATGGTGTGGTCCATTGTGTGCCCTCATCCCTTTTGTGATACAGTGGTGGTGTGTGGATTCCATGTGTGCCCCCATCCCTGTGGTGACAGTGTGTTGTAGTCCATGTAAAATGCCCCCATCCCTGTTGTAACAGTAATGTGTATCCATGTTACATGGCCTCCATCCCGTGTATACAGTGTTGTGTGTGGGTGGTGTGTGTGGTGTTGTGTTCATAGTATGCCCCCCTCCCTAGTGGTGGTACCAGTGGTGTGTGTGTCCATGTATGCTCCCATCCCTGTGTGTCCAGTGGTGATGTATCCAATGTTGCCTCCATCCCTGGTGGGTGTATAGTGTGGGTGTGTACAGTGTGGTGTGTTGTCCATGTATGCTTCATCCCTGTGTGGTGTTGTGGTGTAGTTCCATTATGATCCCCCCCATCCCCTGTGTGGGTGTTAGTCCAAGTATGTGCCCCCCATCCCTGTGTGTAACATGGTGTGTGTCCATGTATGCCCCCATCCCTGTCTGTACAGGTGTGGTGTGAGGATCCATGTGTGCACCCACCCTGTGTGGGTAACATTTATTTGTAGTCCCATTGTATTTGCCTCCATCCATGGGTGTGGTACAATGATTTGTATCTAAGTGTAGTCTATATATTGGCCCCCATCCCGGTGTGTGGGTGTCCATGTATGCTCATCCATGTGTTACCAGTGTGTGTGTATTCCCATGTGTGCCCTGATGTGCACCCACCCCGTGTGTACAGTGGTGTGTAGTCAATGACATCCCTCCAATCCTGTGTGGTATAGTGTGGTGGTGTAAACAGTGGTTGGGTGTGGTCCATGTTATGCTTCCATCCCTGTATTTGTACGATGTTTGTGTCCCGCATTTTGCCTCCATCGCCCTGTGGTGTGTAGTCCATGTATGTGCCCCCATCCCTGTGTGTACAAGTGTGGTGTGTCCATGTAAGGGTTGGCCCCCATCGCCTGGATGGGACATTGTGTGTGTCCCTGTATGCTTGCTTCCTCCCTTGTGGGTGTTAGATCCATGATAGCCTTCCATCCCTGTTTGTGGTATGGTGTAGTCCATGTTATGTGCCTCCATCACCTGTGTGTGTGGTAGTCCTGTTAAAATGCCTCCATCCCTGTGTGGTAGTGGTAAGTTCCATGTTGCCCACCCATCCCTGTGTGTAACCGTGGTTGTGTGTCCCATGTATGCCCCCATACCTTTCTGTACCCGTTTGTAGTCCATTGTGGCACCCACCCCTGTGTGTACAGTAATTTGTGGTCATGTAAAGCGCTCTCCTCCTGTGTGTATAATGTGTGTAACAGTATGAGTAGTCTAATTATGTGCCGTGCCCCCATGTTTCCCCATCCCTGTGTGTGTGTGTGTGTTTGGTGGAGTCCATGTGTGTGCCCCCATCCTACATAATAAACTGTTCAGTGGTGTGTGTTCCACGCCTTTTCTCTCTTCCTCCACCAATTTGGGTGAAACCACACTGCCCCCTATGCATACCCATAATTTCTG
The DNA here is from genome assembly GCA_036250615.1 of Ptychadena robeensis. Classification (NCBI taxonomy): domain Eukaryota; kingdom Metazoa; phylum Chordata; class Amphibia; order Anura; family Ptychadenidae; genus Ptychadena; species Ptychadena robeensis. The sequence goes on from CM070032.1 coordinate 16,930,652, forward strand.
AGATAAAATATAAGCATGTCTTATCTATCTTCCTAGAAGGCCCCCCCTAGCCCCCCCTTACAATCTTGCCAAAAACAATTTTCCTTTTTCTTACATCAACTTTCTTCAAAAAACAAACCGAAACCATGTATCTGAGGTCCTTTTCTAACCTCGCAATCACTCAATGTATTCTATCAGGGAGGACCCAGCACGACATAGCAAAGTGATAATATATTAGGGAGGCCAATCTACTAACATCGTTTTTGGGATCTACAAAAAGGAATTGTATGTGAGGTGATCGGAATGTGTACACCATGGGGGGCTTTACAGAAACCCTTAATGGAAAGGGGTTTGAAAGACATAAATCCTATTGTCAGGTTGGATTGTCAACAGTGGATAGTAAGATTCAGGACAACCTTGCTGGACAAGGCGGCGATCGAAAAGTCTATAACATTGGTTATCTAACGAAAGTCCTGACCTGTCCCTTTTAAAACATGATGCCACATCTCCCCCACTATCAAAACCGCAAAAAAACTAACCTCATACTGGTGGGGCGGATGCTGGCTATGATTCCACACAACGTGTTCTAAAAGTGGGGATTTGTCCCATATAGTAAAGGATGTTGCAGTAGGAAACCGCGGAATGAGGGAAGCTACTGATCTTGAAGCTTTTAAAAAATGGTTACATTTTTGTTTCTCCTTCTTTCAGCAGTACTTGTCAAAAATCAAATAAACCGTTACCTTCTGGTGTGGGGGTGTTTTAAAAACATGGACTTAGTATAAAAAGTACAGTTATAATACTAACTGCCTACACTTCCTGTCATTTTGGCAGAATGAATCATGTTTGAGATGGGCTTACAGAGATCTGGACATTTCGTGCCTCAACAATCGCAATGGCCTTCGGAGGTTGGAGAAGGTCAGAACGCCCTCCTCCAGACGTTCCAGCGCTGGGCCTCTGTTTGTCCGCAGCTTAAGGTTTTGGGTATCCTTCTGCTTCCTTGCGGACAAGGTGGCATGCACAAGCTCTTTTATATTCGCAGCCAAAAATACTGGCTTGAGAGCCATGTCCCTGATATTCCAACCCATGGGGTCATAGGTATTTGGTCCCATGGGGCCATTTGTAATGGCCTCACGCCAGAGACAGTTACTTCTGTTGAAGTTTTATTCTAAAAATTCTGATTTCTAGCGGGATTTTTTCGCTTGTAATCATTGACCTGGATCCCTTCTTTCCTGGCTGGGTCTCTGTCATGAAGGTATGTGAATTCTTTGTCTACTTATCAACAAAACTTACTAAAACCAACCAAACTAAAACCCAAAAACTAAAACCACCCCCCCCATCAATAAAATTTATTGATTTTTTGAATGTTGTTTTTATCCCTTGAAGTACCACAGCACTTCTTCTTCTCTGATTTAAATATTTAATTGCACAACTACAATCATCATAGCCACATAATTCATATTCATGCCATTGGGTAAGAGTAATAGCCCATACACAGGTCTGATTTTCATCACCTCGTCTTAAACTAATCAATTTTGTACGTCCCGTATAACATTGTAAAGTCGATTTTATCATGCCCCAATGCGTAACAAAGATTTTTTGATCGATTATTCTGATCTAATTTGACATAACCTTATGTCATTCAAAAATAGTCAGAAATTGAAAAAAAAAATTTCAATTCGGAAGTGATGGGTTTTGAATGGGAAGTTTACAAAAAAAAAAATCAATAAACAATTGGTTTACCCACACTGGTTTCTCAAAATACAGAACCAATTTTCAAATTCGACCGGTCAAAATTTATTAACCATCCAGCCCGATCAAATAACTACTTGAATTTTCACTAAATTCTGATCGGATTCAGTCCGATTTTAAAACCAGGTGGGGCAAAACTACACTCCTAACTAAACTCCATTTCAATAATCCGAATAAAAAATTTTATCGTTTTAAAGTTTGATTGACTGAAAATCTGACCCGTGTCTGCCTGCTTACGGCCTTTGGTGGTTTTAGTTCAATTTTTTATAGACTATCTGAAGGTTCATCAAGTCTCCAATCTCTCCTCCTTTGGTTGCTCTTTAATCGACATACACCTTTAAGATTTCTCTGCTTCTCTTCCAGATAGCCTTTAGATCTACCACAACTATTTAGTGCCAGGGTTCCCTCTGCGATTGGAACACAGGTAGACTTGAATGGGGATTAATAAAGTCTCCTCTCTCAAGTAATTACATGGTTTTGGTAAAACAAAAATGAGATCTCTAAAGGAAAATCCTGAACAGATGAATTAAAGTTGGTAGATCCTAGGCTTACACAATTGTCTTGTTAGCTTTTAGAACTATCCTCTTTTCTTTTCCAATTTCGTGTTTGTTAATCTAACTCATGAAAGCTAATATTTTTTATCACTAGTCACTAGCCAACTAGTTGTGAGGGTTTCGTCACAGACAAAGTTAAAGGAACATAAGTGACCAATAACCACTTTATACGTGTATTTTTTTCTTAATTCCGAATGTGCGGTCCCACACGTGCCATTCCATCGGTGATTGCAACTTGTGCGTCCCTTCCAGCGCTCTCCCTGCAGATTGGGAGAATCTGCACACAGTCTGTCAGGGTTCGCCGCAATCACTTTTTCTATTTTTTCCCTGAATCAGTAGAGAAAACTTTGACAGGTCTGTTGTCGGGTTTTGGAAATCACATCTTCAATCCAACAATCTGACTGTCCCATCTTCCTTGTTGTTCTTTGACCATTGAATGACTACAGACAATGATGTAAACGGTTGCATTAGATTTACATCCTGACACTGTATGTCCACCTTAGTGTGTATTTCATTTAAAAGGAATAAACATGGATCGTTTTGTAATCCCCGAGCTTACCAGTAGAGCAACTGGCAGTGTATATACACCTATAGTCCCCCCAGAGGTGGCACAGAACCTTTTTTAGTGAGCTCCTGAGAATTGAGTAAACCACGTAGATGGGGTTTAGTTAGTTACTGCCCGGTATGCACATCCAGCCTCCTGCATGGTTAGATTCCCCTTCTGCGATGGACCCCCTGACCCTGTTTTCTACCTTCTATGGCCTGACCTCCGATTAACTGTCTCCATCGCACAGGTCAAACCAGCTGGGCTTTTGGGTTCAATGTAACTCCCTCACAGTACAACATGTTTGAACCCCCAATCTCACGCCTTGAGTATGCACCTGACATTTTCCTGGGTTAGTAACTACACTGAAGACGACCTCATCCAACTTCCACCTTCCTATTCCACAGCTGCCAACAGTGCTTTTCCCCTCTTGGCAGATTTTTACCCTACATCGCCTACTCTACTTTCATTCATCCCCCAATCTCCACAAACCTTCAAGTACAATCTTTTTTTTTATTTTTTCGATTAGTAATTTCATTCCCAATTTTTCACAACAACCCATTACTGCAACCTTTCATGTTACTCATGTTTACCTGTAACATTTAGCCGTTAGAGTTTATCCAGCGGCCACCCGACAAGGAGCACCTGGGACTAAAATCTCCCGGGCGGGCCGCCCGGCCAATCTGCTCTGGGGAGAACACTGAGTATATAAAAAATTTTAAAAAATGGAACACCGCTTTTCTGCGGTTGCTTTTAATAAATTAATAAAAGAATATTTACAATATTCGTGCCTTAAAAGTCCCCATGTCCCTATTTTGGGAGATTAAACATTTTCCTTTCGCATATTTAATCGGGATGCGGCACATAAACTTTTGGGATGGATTATCATATTTGTCAGCTATCAGAAAGAGTTGTTGAGGTGGGTGGATTACTAAGACGTCTACACGGCAGTGACAACAGCCATGGCAGCTGACAACTGGGCCCACCTAGATGCTTGGGCCTGGGACGAGGATCCCCCAGACAGCAACCCTTATTGAGATGCACCACTTTAGGTGCTAGATTGCCATCCCATCCTTTGGTCGAGCGACCTGTCTCTGAGCAGGATCGTTAGATCACGCTCGAAGACAGGGGTGGGCTTGTTAGATGGCCGCGAGCACACACGTCAACGTTTGAAGCGGCCATGGATCGATTGACCAATCCCCATTCAAAGTGTATGCTGACACACAAAAGGTGCGCAACGACCGGCCACACATGATGATGTCAGAAAATTTGACATCTATGGCCAGCTTCACAAATACGTGTACTGAGCAAACTTAGCATCACCCCCAGCATGTTCAGAACCAAGGACAGCACACTAAACTGGTAAACTGGTTATAGTTCTGGGCAACTCAAAGAAAGTATGTAACAAATTCTTTATTTGGGGAAGCCAAGTAACCTACTGCATGTCTGGGGTGTGGGAGGAAACTGGAGCACCCAGGGGAAACCCCAGTTAGAACATACAAACTCCTTGCAGATAGTGCCCAGGCTAGGGCTGAACTATAATTCAATATAACTTTTTTCAATAACAGTGCTAATGCATATCATGGGTCACTGACTGACGTTAAGTCAGGGGTGATACTAGGGAGATCGTCTCCCTGGGTGAGCACTCCCTCTGCCGCCCCCCCCTCCCCCTGAGGGAGATCACAAGATGTGCGGGCGCAGTGATCTAGTAACTCCTTCTCTATGCTTTGCTGCAGCTATGCACAGGGAGGCACATCTCCATAGAACAGGGGCCCCAATCGAGATCAGCCTGCCAGTGTCACTGACGTTCATTCTGCTATGGACAGGGGACACAGAGAGGGGAGGCTGATACCGACATGTCTCCTGTCCATAGAATGAACTCTCAGTTACACGGGGGAAGATATACAATCCAGAGACACGGGCAGCAGATATAGAACCCTATTTATCATATTGTCTCTTCTACCTCCCAACATAAAATGTGACCATGATCAGTGGCCTTGCATAGTGACAGAAGGGAAGAAGGGGGTTCTTGACTTTTCCAGAAGTCTAAATTTGCATCTAGCATTTCTGTTCTCGGACCCCCATCAAGTCTGTTAATATTTGGAAGATCATGCTTTGCTGCCGTCATCAGGATTACCAGTTCCAATAATGGAGCTGAATGTACTATCTGCATGTGAGATCGCCAGTCTTTGCTGAACATGAAGAAATAGCGAATATACGAGAGGACTACAGCATACGGCAAGAAACGGTACACAGAATACTTCTTATTAATATTAATGAGGAGAGAATGTGATAAATCAGTTCCTGGTGAGGAGCGAATATGGGCAATTAGATAGGGATATCAATCTGTATACTAATAAAGATGGGGGAGGGAGGGCACTACAAACAACAATAATAACAGGAATGAGTGTTCCAACCATGAAGAGGAGGAGGTCATAGCAAACCAAATGTCAAACAAATGCTTCTCACTGTAATAAAAAGGATCATCAATTGGTGGAAACTGTAATACATTCATAAATGGGGAAGGGGAAGTATAGATCCTACCAGGTACACTGGGCAGGAAGATGGAATTCTGGGCGTCAGGAGAGACCAGCGGTAACAGACATGCACCGGGGGACTCAGGGGCGCGACTTTGCTATCCATCTACTTAACAACTTTATTGAACACATCTAGAAACCTGTACACATATGTATCACATTTCTACCATCATTCAGCGGCCCCTCGTTCCTCCCAGGCAGCTCCACGATCAGATTGGCACATGCCAGTAGACCAATAGCCTTTGATATAAACCCACACCTCCTGAGGAAAAACGTGTGTAGAAATGCACGTCGAGGTGTTTGGAACCATGTACTAACTTGCACATATGAATTGGATATTCTGGGCACTGCCAATTGTGGGCAAGCATCAGACAGTTGTTGTTTTTACCATTGTGAAGATTAAAGTGGAAACCTTCTTAATTTGGACTATGGACTTTATCACCTATAATCTATCTCCATTGAGAGAATTGTTTAGATTTTCTTTTGTGATTTGTTTTTTTCATTTGAATCCTCGTTTGGGGTAATGTGATAAAGTGAGGTGGCCCAAGAAAGTCCCCTTGTCCCTGCTTCGGCCGGGAAAAAACTTGATGGGTGGACAGACCAGGACCACTGGTCTCTCCATCCATTATAACTTTTCTTAAACAGACAAGGAAGGTCATGGGACAACAGGTGTCGGGGAATGAGAGGGCACCACAGGTCATGGAGACTTGGGAGAAAAAGTTATAGGAACTAATGTAGATATCCCTTCATCAGCCTTCAGAAAACACAGGACAACAGGTCATAGTTTGTATCTGGGGTAAGAGTTCCCCTTCATCGGTCTCCAGAGGATACAGGACAAGAGATCTCAGGGTGCAATCCAGGCTGGAGATGATCCTTTATCAATGTTTTAAAGACCAAGCTAAAAAAGGTCATGGGAGCTGTTGGAGAACCTCCTTGGTTAGCATTTAGTTGACAGGAGACAAGTCCTAGGAAGTTTTTGCAGTTAAGAGATTCACCTTCATCAGAAGATACAAGACAATGGATCTCATGAATGCCTTCGAGGGCTGGAGATGTTCTTCCATCAATGTTTTGAAGACCAAGCTGAAAAGGTCATGGAAACTGTTGGACGAACTTTGTGGTCAGCAACATCGTACAACAGGTCCTGTGGATGTTTCTGCAGTTATTGGTTTTTCCATTTATCAACCTCCAGAGGACAACTGACGTCAAGAATGCATTCTTGGGCTGGAGATTTTTGAAGACCAAGCTAAAAAGGTCATGGGAGCTGTTGGAGAACCTCCTTGGTAAGCATTTAACTGAAAAGACCTAGAAAGCTATTGCAGTTTATGAGAAGATAAAAGACAATGGAAATCATAAATGCCTTCCAGGGCTGGAGACGTCCCACCAGCGATGTTATAAAGACTGGGGGCTGAAAAGGTTATGGTAGTGTTGGAGAGTTCCCCTTGGTGGCCATCAGAAGACATGAGACAACCTTCCGACATACCTTAGGAAGGTCTATGGCAGAGAGTCCCTCTATCTTCAAAGAGGAATCTCTACCCAAATCATGTGCCTGGACCCTGCTGTTGCATGAGATGGAACCTGGATGTCTGGCATGGTTGGTCTTCTCATACCCAATGTTCCATGACAGTTGGTGATGACCCTCTGGTCATCACCAACCGTCATGGAACATTGGGCATGAGAAGACTAACCATGGGGTGAGAATATCTGGAAGGTCTCTGGTCTATACCCCCCCCCCCCCCCCCCCCCCCGTCACATTCTGGGGGCACCGTTGCCCAAACTATGGAGCATTCACTGCAGATCTGTCCTTGTACCATATTACCATATAGTAAGAGAAATAACATGGAGGATGATATAGGAAGCCAACACCTGGACACTACAATACACACCACCACCAAGTGTGACTACAGACCCTCTTCTCCATCAGTGCCAGGGTAGAGGGTCACGTTGATGTCAGGGTCATGTGACCATCACCCAATCACAGAAGCCCCATTAGCAGCTTCTAGGATACCAACAGGTTAATGTGCAGCCAGCTGAGCGGAGCGGGGAGGAGAATTCCCCGGACACGGAACATTCAATTACCATCCCCGGAGACCATTCTACATCAGCTGCCTGAACCTGGCTACAGGTCCCAGCGTGCCCGGACGGACGCGGCAAAGGCATGCTGGGACTTGTAGTTCCCCCCATTAACAGGCGCTTCCCAGCACGACACGAAAGCACAGCGGCTCCTTACCTCCAGCCCTCCATATGGCAGGGTGGGTCCGGCTGTGGCCCCGGGAGAAGAGGCGGCACCGAGGAAAGCGACAGCCCGGACACCGCTCCGTTCACACGGACAGTCACTGTGCACCTGCCGGGCTCTTCCGGGACCTCTAGTGGGAACGGCCCCGATATCCAGCGCTGATTGGTCTCCCAGGTCTATTACTATTGGCTACGAGTGAGCTGAGACTATAGCTCCGCCCATGTCCGAGGCGTCACTGCGGAGATGAGTCGTCCGTCACTGTGTCTCCGGGCGGAGATCCGGGCGGGGAGGAGGGGGACACCGGGGCTGCTCCGCTGGTACCCTACGTGTGCGCTGTCCCTCTGCTGGAAGGTGTTGGGGTCCGGTGTCCCTATACATTTTGGTACATGTGACCCCTGATTTCAGCGTTGCCCCCCCAGTCACATGGCTGGTTATTATTATTATTAACATTTATTTATATATAATACATTAGAGTGGAGATACAACACAGTATAACACACGGGTACAGGTAATGACACAGGAGGAGTAGACGACCCTGCCCGGACGGGCTTACAATCTAATAGGTTGGGGAACAAGGTATACAAAAGGTGGGGGGGGATGGGAACTGGCATGGTGGTGATGTTAAGAAGATGGGTAGGAGAGGCTGAACTGGCATGGTGGTGCTGGTTAGGACATGTTAGGATGGAGAGGACACGTTAGCACATGTTAGGATGGAGAGGACACGTTTTTCATTCTCTGTTCCTTTTCCCTCTGCTCCTCTTCACACTGCTCCTTTTCCCTCTGCTCCTTTTCCCTCTGCTCCTTTTCCCTCTGCTCCTCTTCCC
>CM070032.1:16956452-16967534 GCA_036250615.1 Ptychadena robeensis
AAAAAGAAGTGTTGAATGGAGCATTTTTTTAAATTTTTCCGAAAATTTCAGTTTTTTTCCAAGCTTCAAAATTTCCGGAACTTTTACATCTCTAGTCTTGCCTGGAGAAGCATACAGCCTGCCAGATTCAGCAGCGATTTTGCCAGAACCCCATGGGACAGGCCTGAGAGGCCTAGGGTAAGCAGGAATCTCCATCTGCATGTGAGTAGATAATTTTCCCTCTAGGGCTGGGGTAGTTGTGGACTGTCACCCCCATTCAGAGTATTAGCCCTGGGAAGCTCACAGTCTCTTGTGAATAGGAAGACACGGCTGGAGGAATTTGGCTGCAGCACCCACTGTCTAATATTTGAAACTGAATACTTCCCTAAAGAACTGACCCTTTCTCTGGGAACAGTGCATGTGTAAGATATCTTCCCTTCAGTAAAGTAGCCCCAGTTGAGCAGCAACCAGTGTGTGGACATTCCTTTATTGCTTATATGAAAGAACTGTGTAGTGGATATACTTTCTACAAACGGAAAACCGTGTGTGTTGAAAACCCGCTGACCACTTGTCTGGACCAGGCTGTCTGTCTCCCCTACAGTCAGTCGCGCCAGTGTATTTCCCCATTACAGATCCAAGATGGATGCCCAATAGGAAGAAGAAGAGAAAAGCCCGCCAACCGGTAAGAGACCCAGCCAGCACCTGGTGCCCTAGGTCACGTACTCCCTAGGGGCCCAGCCCAGACAGCTGCTACTTAGTCAGTCCTACAACACTCCACTACAACTGAAATGTCAGAGATAATGAACTATTCCTTGTGGAAATACACTTGCTATATGTTACCTGTCCAGAGTCACTATTGAAGAAACAATGTCGGAAATATTTCCCAATGTTATCTCCCTCTGAAAGAAATACAGATCCATCACCTGGGTATATTTCTACTGAAAGGGCGCCGTCCAGATGAAACCTGAAATCGGTAAATCACATTTACAACTCATTAAAATAATGAAACTTGCATGTATACTAGTGGTGTACTGTGTGCGATTGAACATACACAGACTAAAGGGGTTACTCCACAAAGAAAATAGATTTCAGGTATTGGCAGCCTATGACTACCATCAGGACCTCTGCCCAGGACCCCAGCATCTCATTGACCATCTGAAGACATTTCATTATGAAGTATGTAAAAGGAGTTTGGCTCAGCTCATAGACCCTTTAGAAACTAGACATTATTTATGTATCCACAAGACTAAAGATTTAGAAAATTTAAGACTACAGTATTTTTTTATGCACTCAGAGTATTCATTCTTGGTTGTAAAGCTCCTTTATGTGTGCACCAGGCACTTCCTGTGTTGGGGTGGCAAACTTAGCTATAGAGCAGCATCAGTAAAGGGCCACACATAACATTTTCTATCTATACTGACTTGTATAAGCATTTTATAATTAAAAAATGACAGCAGGCAGAGCTAGAAGACATATTTTATTAAATGATACTTCAAGCTTCAGAGAACACTGTAGTGTGGTAATGCACATTTTGTGTCATATACATTGTCAAAGGTTACATGCCTCAGAGATCATCAAAGCATTTTCTCAGGTTATGCTCCACAATATATATCACCCCAGTTCATTGGTGGAAAAGTGGGAGAATAGGCACTCACCTGTCTGCTGATCCCCTGCCGACACTAAAGCAGGAGAGGCGAGGGACTTGCTCAGGTACCATCTGGGTCACATACTCCTATCATGTAAGTTTATCGCCTTTCCTCCTCTTCCCAGTCTAAGATCCCAGACAAGGAACTGTGAGTTCCTATGCCCTATTAATAATTAGCTTTTGGGGGCCGCAAGTAGAGGACTGAGGGGGGCCGCCAAAGAACGCCCAAAAGGACCGCATGCAGCCCCTGGGCCGCAGGTTGGGCAACTGAGCTATATAGACTCTATGGAGCCTGTATGTAGCCACTGCTGCATGTGTATTTCCACATCCCTGTTTACCACATACAGCAAGTAACCCACACAAGTGCTACTGGGATATGTCCGGGGAAAAAGAAGCCCTTCTATAGACAGGAGGGTGCACTACCCATGCAGGAAGTGTGGGGCAGCACTGTCACAGAAAGATAGAGGAAAGAACATGGAAATAAAGTACCATATTTTTCGCACTATAAGACACACCAGACCATAAGATGTACCCCATAGTTTTGAAGAGAAAAAATAAAAATAAAGAGCAGGAGACACAGCCATTCACATATGAAGTGAGTATATAGCATGTTTTAGCACGGTAGACAGGTCTGGTCCATCCAGTATTCACCCTTTATTCTTCCAGCCAACCCAAAGGCCAGTGCCAGTTCAGCAGGGCTGAAAATTAGCATGTGTCTATACTCTAGCAGTGCCCATTGCCAGAACCCACTGACTCATGGAGAGACACATCTTACAATCTGGCACTAACAACTCACCCATGCCATGAGCAGCTATGTACATATGGGAAGAGGGATGAGTCTGTGTCAAGTATCTTTTGTCATACAACTCATGCTATCGAAATCACCTCAATTTACCCAAATGGTTGGTCAGTGTATTCAGAGAATAAGTTCTGCTAGGACAAATACAGCCAAAATCTCTCTTTTGGCAGTGGCGTTTTGGCTCGGCTGGAGGGCATTGGAGCAAATTCCAGCCTCCTGAGATGCAGAGAATTTAATAGGAAAAAAGTGTGTCTTATAGTATGGTAATAAAGGGGTGAAAAGCTTGTTTATTATAATTGCTTGTAGGTATAAAAGTTGTTATTTACAGTGGCTTGCAAAATTATTCTTGGAAGAAAACCTCTTGAGGTCTGCAAAAGACTTGAGACTGGGGCGGAGGTTCACCTTCAAGCAGGACAACGACCCTCAACATAAAGCCAGGGCAACAATGGAATGGTTTAAAACAAAACATATCCATGTGTTAGAATGGCCCAGTCACAGTCCAGATCTAAATCCAATCGAGAATCTGTGGCAAGATCTGAAAACTGCTGTTCACAAACGCTGTCCATCTAATCTGACTGAGCTTAAGCTGTTTTGCAAAGAAGAATGGGCAAGGATTTCAGTCTCTAGATGTGCAAAGCTGGTGGAGACATACCCTAAAAGACTGGCAGCTGGAATTGCAGCAAAAGGTGCTTCTACAAAGTATTGACTCAGGGGGCTGAATAATTATGCACACCCCACTATGCAGTTATTTATTTGTAAAAAATGTTTGGAATCATGTATGATTTTCCTTCCACTTCTCACGTGTCACCACTTTGTATTGGTCTTTCACGCGGGATTCCAATAACATTGATTCATGTTTGTGGATGTGACAAAATGTGGAAAAGTTCAAGGGGGCCGAATACTTTTCCAAGCCACTGTACATAAGGGGTAAATAATGCTTTAAATTTACCCAAAACACAGGTAATGCGGGAGGCGACATATACAGACAGGGATGTATTAAAATACAATGACAAATACAACAACTAGGTCCTAGGTGCCCAACCTGCGGCCCTTTGGGTGATGCACCCAGGGGCAGGAGGGGGGGTTGTTGGTGTCGGGTTTTGTCTATCTGTCTGGATCTGGTCCACCCCCTGCTGAGATATGTCGACGGGGGGAGGGTCTGGATCGATGTTATGTGCGGCCCTTTATTGATGCCGAGGGTCACACTTGTGGCCCTCCATATCAACTCCGTTGCCGACCACTGAACTTGGTAATCAGGAGAGCAGAGCTGAAACCTGGAAACATAACCTACCTGTATAGCACACCATTGTAAACGACCACTTTTAGAGGCAGAGGGTGAGCAGTCAGAAAATCTTCTTGTTCCAAAGTGGAATGGGAAAAATTCCATCTAAAACACAAAATATTATAATTACACAGAAATATCCAGCGTATAATCAGCAGTAACTGTAAAGGAATAACCACAACAAGAACGTCAGATATTGTTGGAAAACTTCAACCCTCTGATTAGTTACCTGTAAAGCCCCTGAACATGGTATCCTCACCATAACTATTGGAGATGTAGAGAAGGGCTGTAGGGACATTTTTTTTGTGAGAACAAGTTTCTTCTTAAAAAAAAAAAAAAGAAATTGACTTGACGCTCAACTTTTTTTATGTGCTAGAGTAATATTGTTTTTTTCCTACAACCGTTCCCTACATCCAAATTTGGTGAGGACATCATGTTCAGGGGCTTTGCGATAACTTACGTCAGCCAGTAGAAAGATACCGTATATACTGGAGTATAAGCCGAGTTTTAAAAAAACTTGTGCTGAAAAAGTCCCCCTCGGCTCTTCTCAGGGTCAGCGTCCCACTTACCTATCCGGGTGGTCACTGGTTGCCAGCAGTGTGTCAGCAGCCTCTGTGTCAGCAGCCTCTGTGAATGCTCCATGTGTTTTCAAGATCAGCAAACGGCAGGGCAGCACCATCTAGTGGACTATTTACACATTTTTACTGGAGATGGTGGAATATTAATTAGAAAACTCAACTACTTATGATTCAAACATGAAAATAAGTTTCTATGTATTGGTCCCAATAATAAGAATAATAAAGACTTGTTAAATGGAAACTTATTTTCATGTTTGAATTATGGGAATTGCCTTGAAAACCCATCCTGTAATAACAATAAACCTGTGTTCTCTTAACTTTGAGGGTGTGGCACTAAGATTCACCTGTTTGGTTTATTCCTGGGGCAATGGTGCTTTCTCTATATTTTTCTCATTTAGAAAACTCCACTATCTGACTTTGCATTTCCCACCCTCGGCTTACACTCAATATTTAGTTCCTGCTTGACTTAGAAGGTGGTGTAACGCTCCCTAGTAATGTCCCACCCCGCACATCATCTGTGGTGGAAACTTAAGAGGGAGAGTGACATCCCCTCCCATCTAAGTAACCCCGATTTCAGAATCACTGGAAAAATCCAGGATTTTGTGAAATCGGGATTTGGCCGGGAAAGCCACATAAAACATGTGACTTTCCTGGCCAAAACGGGAGGGCTGACAGGGATGGTGTGAGGTCCAGGAGGGGTTCAGAGGGAGAAAGGGGTATGGGACCCACAAAAAATTTGTTATGGGGCCCAGTCATTTCTTGTTACACCCCTGGCTTTAGTGGATTTTTATTCAATCGTATTTTGGAGCATGTACACAGGACCTTTTTAACTGAATAGGAGTTCTACCTAAGGATTGGGGTTTCCATTGATCACACTGTATGTGCGTACCATTGATTGATATTGGATTGACAGTTGATATTTCACTTGCATAGGATGGTCAAATTGAAAATCGCTCTAACAAGGTTGAGGTGTGTATGGCTAGCTTATGTCACAGTAGAGTAGACTCATAGTACACTGCGTTGCCCCATGTACACCAACTATTCTCTAAAAAATAAAATTCTAATTATAAGCTTTATGACCTGACGACGGGCTGCCCATGTACAGTACAGGCCAAAAGTTTGTTCAACAGGACAATGACCCCAAACACCACTCCAGGCTGTGTAGGGGCTGTTTGACCAAGAAGGAGAGTGATGGAGTGCTGCGCCAGATGACCTGGCCGCCACAATCACCGGACCTGAACCCAATCGAGATGGTTGGGGCTGAGCTGGATCGCAGAGTGAAGGCAAAGGGGCCAACAAGTGCACCTCTGGGAACTCCTTCAAGACTGTTTGAAAACCATTTCAGGTGACTACCTGTTAACCGCCCTAGCGGTCGGAATGGCACCATCTCGTCCAGCACTGCTACTCCTTCTATAGCACTGGACGAGATGGTGCCGCCCAATACACATCAGGGCTCCGGGAGCGCATACCTACAGTTTTGCGCTGTCCTTGATGTGACATGCTGCCAGCTCCACCGTCTCTTCTCCCCCCGCCCCCCCCCCCCCTCTGAGTGACCTGATGATGTCACATTGGGGAGGCGGCAGGAAATTTGAAAGTACATTGCATGAAATCAGTTTTCTATGTAGAAAACTGATTTCAAAGTGCATCTATGTACTAAGTCTCGCCCAAATAAAAAAAGTCACTGGTGCCCCAGATGTGCACATTGGCAGTAACCCTCTCTTCCCTGGTGTGATTTTACCACATCCATCACACCAGGTTAGAGAAGGTTAACTGCAAATGGGCACATCTGGGGCACCAGAGACTTAATTTGGGCGAGATTTTGTACATAGCAGCATAGCCTGATTTTTGTGTTTTCTCATTCATTTTATAAAAAAAATAATTTATTTTACATAATTGTGTGTTTCAAACATTATTATAGTCAGGATGTCTATTAGACCCGCGTACGGACATACTTTGGGAAGTTACAGGCATACAACATAAAGAAAAATTTACCATTGAAGTCTATGGTGCACTTTTGGTACAAAAATCTGGACCTCAGCAGTGCGCTAGGGAGGTTAAAGTTCATCAAGAGAATGCCAAGAGTGTGCCAAGCAGTAATCTGAGCAGGTGGCGGCTATTTGGAAGAAACTAGAATATAAAACATGTTTTTAGTTATTTCACCTTTTTTTGTGAAATACATAACTCCACATGTGTTCATTCATAGTTTTGATGCCTTCAGTGAGAACCTACCAATGTAAATGGTCATGAAATAAAGAAAACACATTGAATGAGAAGGTGTGTCCACACTTAGTATGTATGCGCAGATAACTATTGATGATTCTGAGAATAGCAGACAAGCCTGCCAATAGGATAATAAAGAAAAGGTATATAATAAAGAAAGCACCTGTGAAGATGTGTGGCAGGACAGCTGAGTGGTAGGGAACGTGGCAAGGCGAACACGGCTCCACCTCTGAGATGTTTCGAGCACTCGTCATCATCATCGATTACCGTACAAGCCGCTGAAGATCCGTCTGTATCGGTGTGTGTGGACTGTCTGTGGACATAAAGAGCGATGTTCATGGGATGACGCAGTGATGGCGGACATGAAGCCACAGAGTACCGCTGTACCAGCCACGTATACTGGAACGCGTGCTTTGTCACACAGGAGCGGGAGTCTTCCTGTAGCACACACGAGGAGTACTTCCACCTTTTATGCTCTCTAGTTTTGTCACGTGCTGGCTTTGTGTCACTGCTCACTGGGTCCTCTCTCTTCTGAGATGTTGGGGTGCAGCTGAGCTGGCATAAAAACTCCACAGTGACCTCCTGCTGGGAAATGGGAACATATACATTGGCGTGTCCATCCACAGAGGAAACCTTTACACCACCATCTTCTAGACGTGTCACACAGCCTCTATCATCGTCCACAGGGGGCCAGGTGACTTCACAAATTTCCTTCATTACGTTCTGAAAATATAAACAGAATTACCCTTTTTGGACCACAAGACCCACCCAGTTTCCAGAGCAGGAAAACAAGGAAAAAATAATGTAACTGTTCAAATCTATTGGGAAGAAAAATCCTAAATGCAATACTAATGTTAGCCACAAGACGTCTCTAGTGAACACTTGCCGTCAATTTACAGATTGCAACGGCTTCTTTCTAACATGGGGAAGAGGCGAGCACTGCATGTTACAGATCTCTTCGTCTGACAGCGATTGGAACACCGCCACAAAAAGCTGCGCATGTCCGTACGGCACCAAACAAATGTCCTTTTACCACACCTTCGGACCATAAGACCCACCCTCATTTTCCCCCAGTTTTGGGTGGAAAACGTGTGTCTTAATGTCCCAAAAATATGGTATATTATATAACATTGACAACCACAATGGAATAATATGAATGTACAGTAGAGCAATACAGGGTAATATCAGATGCGGGCCAACTAATGCCCACGTGACATATTCAGGCTCCCCTCTGTATGTTCTCTACAATGAGCAGATAAAATGCCAGGAAGATTCCAAATGTTGTCATGTGAATGACACAACAGTGTGATGACAGGGAGGGCATTATCTCTGCAAGTAATTTTTTATGTATATATATTTTATATACATATATTTATATTTTTTTTCTTTACTCATTTGTACACTTCACAGTCTTGTATGCATACACAAAGTTTTAGGGCGGCTGACAGTTGACAACCGCCCTGAAACTGCCCGCCCGCTGTGCCGCCATGTATTCCTAACAGCCCACCACCTGCTCTTGATCCTGCCCTTTGGTCAAATTAAAGCACCCATTGTGGCTCAGGAGTCAAAAAGTTTGCCCACCTCTGGGTTTTATAATGGCGTATAGAGAGGATTGCAAAATTGTGACTATTAGGGTCCCCACACACCTTTAGATTTCTCTGTCAGATTTCCTTTAGATCTCCTTTTGTTTTACCAAAACCATGTAATATGAGGGACTTTCTAAACCATCAAGTCTACCTGTGTCCAATCGCAGAGGACCCGGCACTACATAGTTGTTGGTAGATCTAAAGGATATCTGACAGAGAGATCTAAAGGAGTATGGAGGGCTTTAGAGATGGTCACATTTTTTTTTATTTCAACTACTGTATTTTGCGCATAAGACGCACCGAAGATAAGTGTGTGCATGTATACAGTGGCTGTGTAAGTGTTTCTACTCTGTGCCGTTTCCTCCAAAGTAGATAGATGGGGGAGAGCAGGGAAGCATTACAGAAGAGAGATATGCAGCATCTGCTGAGAAATCCAGTGTTTCTCAGCTGCGTCTTGCTCCGATCACTCTCTTATCTTCCTCCTCCCTGTGTTGATAGACGTCACTTAGTAAGAGGGAGAGCAGGGAGTTATCAGAGCAGAGACCCACAGGCTGTCAGCTGGTGCCGAGTGCCTCTCTGCCCTAATCACTCCTTGTTCACCCCCTTCTCTTCTCCTACCCTGTTTCCCTGAAAATAAGACATCCTCCGAAAATAAGGCACCCTTACATGCTGAAATATAAAGCAACCCCCCAAAGATATGGTACTGTAACTCTGGACGGGGGGAGGAAGGGGGGGGTCAGAGGGGACAATCACAATGACACAGGAGGGTCAGAAGGGGTTACTAAAATGGTAATCCCCCCTCTGAGTCTCCTGTGCCATTTTGATTCCCCCCTCTGATCCACCCTGTGTCATTTTAAGTGACCCCCACCCTGATACCCCAGTGCCATATTCTTCATGGAAAAATAAGACATTCCCTGAAAATAAGACAAAGGGCATCTTTGGGAGCAAAAATTAATATAAGACATGGTCTTATTTTAGGGGAAACACGGTAGGTGCCATCTATTGACAGGAGAGAGCATGGAGCGATTAGAGCAAGACACAGCTGACAAACACTGGCTGCAACTTTCATCAGCTAGATTTTTCAAGGGGTAATATGATTGCAAAATATCCTGAAGCACCAAGCTATTACAAGTCTACAGGTCACTCCCACCAGGCATAGTTTGTATACTTGTTCCAAGTGAATGGTTCCAAGTACTGCAGGAGGAGGAGCGATCAGTGATGGTGACGCTTCGGTCCCCAAATGTTTTCTTTAAAGCAGTCACATGGTCTCAGCTTGTCAGTGTCCCTTATAGAGGATATTACTTTCTATTTCCTGTGTGAACAGGAAGGGATGGTTAATCTCTCTAGTAGGGAAAGGCTACACAAACTGTACACATTTCCGCCTGCTTGAGGGGCGGAGAACATTCGAACCTCCCTAGCGCTCTTGCAAGGTCCAGATTTCTGTACCAAAAGTGCACCATAAACTTGAATGGAATTTTTTTTCATGTTGTAGACCTGTAAGTTCCAAAAATATGCCCGTACAAGGGTCTAGTAGACACCCTGACTATAATAATGTTTGATAAAAAAAAAATTATGTAAAAAAAAAAATTCCATAAAAAAATGATATATATATAATAAAAAAGTATCATCAAAAATCATAAAATCTCTAAAATACTTATTTTGTATGAAAGATTTCAAAAAACAGTATGTATTCATATTTATGTTTTTTTATATATTCATAATAACATTTTGATTTAATTGGAAATGTGTTTGTATTGTTTTTATTTTGAATTTTATTGGATACAGTTATCACTGTATCCAATACAATGCCATTTGGCACTCTCTGTCCCCTGGTGTGATGAACACACCAGGGGAGAAAGGGTAAACTTTAAAGAGCACATCTGGGAATCACACTGGGAATGCTTTGCAGAAGACTGTTCTGGTGTGATGGTTGTCCTCCTCCAGATCGGCGCCCCATAGCAGCGTAGAATGGTAAATCTGCACTGCTGGTGTTCTGAGATATTTTCCTATCCTGAAATATTTTCCTATTCTTACAACTGCGCATGTGCAGATAGCCCAGGTTTTGGTGTTGCCAGGGTTATTCTTCCGATTTTCGGGTGTCAAGGTTAGGGGTTTAGGGGGGGTTAAGGTTAGGGGGAGTGGTGCTTGATAGCAGGGGCGAGTTTTGTGGATCAGGGTGAAGTTTAGGGGTTGGGGGGGGGGGGGGGGGGGGGGGTTAAAATGAATCTAACCTCCCCAATCCCCTAACGTTAATCCTCGGAATCCCCTAACCTTAACTCCCCCAAACCCCCTAACCTTGACACCTGAAAATCAGAAGAATAACCCTGAAAACACCAAAACTTGGGCTATCTGCACAATGCACTGATCTTCGCTGGACGAGATGGAGCCGTCAGAAACAGCAGGTGGTTAAGGTGTTTTCTGTTATTAATCTCAGATATACAGTTTAATATACAAATATAAGAGTTCATATCTTTATATGTAAAAACTCGAAATGCCTCAAATCACATGTATACAGTCCTTACAATTCTCTTCTCAGAAGGGATGAGGTTTGCAGGCAGGAATGGATGTTGAGAAAAGGTGTTGCGAAAGTTCAGGGCCTGAAGAACTTGGTCCTACAAAATAAAAGAAGGAAATGAAATAAGAGTGTGTTAGATTTGAAGTCTTATTCCAGGTAAAACAAAAGAGTCACGTTGTAGAAGTGGAGTGATCCCCCGCAGCATCCTCTCTCTCATTCAATCTGGGTGCTTTCATCATTCTCTACAATGTAGATCCAGTTGCTCTGCAATGATGTAGAGGATATGAGCAAGAGGGGCAAGGGATCAGGTAAGTAAATGTGATATTCACCTTCCTCCAGTGCACCACATATTTAACCCCTGCAATGCTAAGCAAGTCAGCACTCCAGTTGTGTTGTCTGTTTTCCCCAGATTGAAATGAAGAATAAAGCTAGCCATACACGGCACGGATTCCCTGGCTGATCGATTCACCATCCGATC
>CM070032.1:17017635-17028593 GCA_036250615.1 Ptychadena robeensis
GAATGAGTATGCTGACTTAACCCTTTTTGGACGAGTATGCCGACTTAACCCTTTTAGAATAAGTATGGCGACTTGACCCTTTTAGAATGAGTATGCCGACTTAACGCTTTTAAAATGAGTATGCCGACTTAACCCTTTTAGAATGAATACAGAGAATTCAACCCCTATACAACCCCTATATTCATTCCATTTTTATATGTAAAAAAATTTTTTATAATTTTTTTGGATTTTTTTTATAGTGTATTTTTTTCTTTTGATCAGCCACTATTCATTGGTTCTAACCCTTTGGGAATAAATATATGGGTCGATACCACCCCTATACTTATTACATTTTATATGTAATAATTTATTTAATTATTACATATAAATGTATATTGGGTGATGTATATTCTTAAAAGTCGTAATTTCGCGGTTTGAATTCAGGCTTTAAAGATATACCCCAATACACATTTAAACGTAATGTTTAAAAAAAATTTGAATTTAAAGCGGACCTACCACCTAGGAGGCCACTCACCCAATACTGCTGAGATCCTTAACTGTAAAAAAAAATCTTTTTCTGACAGCTTTTTACGAGTGCACCCCTCCCACTGCCTTACGTAGCGCCTAGGCAGCCGCAGTGATGTCTGGGACATGTCTCCCAGACAGGAACTCGTCAGCAGCTGATTCCCCCTTCACCCCTCCCCCCATGGAGCTCTGCAGCTCTTACAGAGGAGAGACAGGAGGAGGGGGGGGGGGGGCAGCGAAAGCGGAAGTAGCTGCAGGTCTCCAGGAGCTAAGATGCCAGCATTATAACTGCAAGGAGAATAGGTGAGTATGCTGTGGGGTTTTTTGTGTAACAATTTTCCAGCATCTGAACTGCTGAACATTGTGTCTGTTTAAAGTGGACCTACTACCAGAAATCTATGTTTTTATGAATGGCACTAGAAGTGGCAATAATAGGGAGGAATGCAGTAAAAAAAACAACTCAAAAACGTACCTGTAATGACCATTTTCAGAAGATAACCCTCACTTCCTGGTTCGCTGAAGGCAACACATGAAACTGGGGGTGCAATATTGCGGGTGGCCACTGGGGGGCGTTCAGTGATCTTCTATGGGAATTTCAAAGCTTCCTGTGACTTGTTGCCTATTTCTGCCTAAAATGAACCAGGAAGTGAGAAGAACTGTGGGATTATCTTCTTAAATTGCTCATTACAGGTAAGTTTTTTTCCCACTGCATTCCTCCCTATTATTGTCACTTCTAGTGCCATTCATGAAAACATAGATTTCTGGTGGTAGGTCCGCTTTAATGTATGTGTGTTTTTTTCATTTGAGTTTAAAACTGCTTTAAGTAGAAAAAACACATAAATTATTACAAAAATGTAAATATATTCATTATAAAACAATACCAAGGCTAACTATGAACAAAATCACCCAAGACTATATTCTTTCTTATACATAACAACTTATATGTTAATTTACGTTCGGGAGGCTTCTTAAAGCGGACCTACCACCAGAAATCTATATTTTTATGAATGGCACTAGAAGTGCCAATAATCGAGAGGAATGCAATACAAAAAAATTACCTGTAATGAGCAATTCAAGAAGATAATGCCGCAGCTCTCCCTTACTTCCGGGTTCTAGTCTCTGCAAGGTAACTAGAGTAAGGTGTCACTAGAGCGCTTTGTTTTCTGGGTAAATTTGTGATCACAGAATTATATTGAGGCAAATTGCTATAGAAGATCATTGAACGTAATGTATATTTTTAAAAGTCGTAATTTCGCTGTCCAAATTCAGACTTTAAAGATATACCCCAATACATATTTAAACGTAATGATAGTGATATTTTTTAAAGTCAGAATTTCAAACACAAACATTTCGAATTTAAAGTGGACCTACCACCTAGGAGGCCACTCAGCAGTATTGGCTGCAGCTCACCCGATACTGCTGAGATCCTATATTGTAAAAATAAAATATTTTTTCTGACAGAATTGTTACGAGTGCGCCCCTCTCACTGCCTTACGTAGCACCTAGGCAGTCGAAGTGATGTCTGGGACATGTCTCCCAGGCAGGAACTGGTCAGCAGCTGATTCCCCCTTCACACCTCCCCCCATGGAGCTCCGACAGAGAAGAGACAGGAGGGGAGGTGGAGTTGATGGGGGAGGAGAGGGGGGCAGCGAGGGCGGAAGTAGCTGCAGGTCTCCAGGAGTTAAGATGGCAGCATGAGAACTGCAAGGAGAATAGGTGAGTATGCTGTGTGTTTTTTTTGTGTAGCAGTGTCCCAGCATCTGAACTGCTGACAGGTGAGTATTGTGTCTGTTTAATGTATGTGTGTTTTTTTCAATGACGTCACATCCGGTTTTTATGTGTCCGCGAACAGGCGGATGGTGGACTTCTTTAAAAGTCCGACCCGCCTGTTCGCGGACAGTCCAGGCCGATGTTTGGCCATCACTAACGAGAACAATGTTGTCCCGTGTCTTGCTCTAACCTGTGTTTTATGTACACTGAGAACTTGGTTATGAGTAGTGATGGCCGAACTTTGGCCATGTCCGTCCGCGAACGGGCGGATCGGACTTTTAAAAAAGTCCGCCGTCCGCCCGTTCGCGTCAGTGACGTCACATCCGGCACCTGGAAAAGCTTGTGCTTTTAAAGTCCCCTTCCGAAGCCCCTAGTCTTCACAATAGGAGGTGAAGATGTCGATGCCAGTAGATGTCACTAGCAGCAGTTCACACGCAGCACATCACGTCACTTCTTCACTGATCAGGAGGAGGGGGGCAGGAGGCTGCCCAGTTTCTCTGCTCACGGACATGGAGAAAGGGATAGGTGGATCTCCCATCTGAAATGAACATTATATGTTTTCATGTTTTTATCAAACATAATATGTACACATTCACAGTGCAGGGTGTAAAAAGTATGTGAACCTTTGGACTTAATAACTGGTTGACCCTCCTTTGGCAGCAATAACCTCAGCCAAATGTTTCCTGTAGTTGCAGATCAGACCTGCACAAAGATCTGGAGTAATTTTTGATCACTTCTCTTCACAAAACTGTTTCAGTTTAGCAATATTCTTGGGTGTCTGATGTCTGGTGTAAATCGCTCTCTTAAGGTCATGCCACAGCATTTCAATTGGGTTGAAAAACTTGTATGCTTTGGGTCATTGTCCTGTTGCATCACCCATCCTCTGCGGAGCTTCAGTTGGTGGACCGATGGTCTGACATTTTCCTGCAATATGTCTTGTTAATCTCTGGAATTAATTTTTCCATCAATGACAGCAATCTATCCAGGCTCTGAGGCAGCAAAGCAGCTCCAAACAATGATGCTTTCTCTGCCATGTTTTACAGTGGGGGTGATATTTGGGTGCTGGGCCTTTTTTTCTCTACAGATAGTGTTGTGTGTTTTTTCCAAACAACTCGATTTTGGTTTCCAGGTGCTCTTTTGCAAACTTCAAACATGCTGCAATATTTTTTTTTGGACAGCAATGGCTTCCTGGTGTCCTCCCATGCACTCCATTCTTCTTTAATGTTTTCCATATTGTAGATGTGCCAACAAAAATGTTAGCATGTGCCAGAGATTTCTGTAAGTAGCTGACACTCTAGGATTCATCTTTACCTCATTTAGCATTCTGCGCTGTGCTCTTGCAGTCAACTTTACAGGATGACCACACCTAGGGAGAGTAGCAACGGTGCTAAACTTTCTCCATTTGTAGACAGTTTGTCATACCGTGGACACATGAACATCAAGGCTTTTGGAGATACCTTTGTATCCCTTTCCAGCTTCATGCAAGTCAACAATTCTTAATCATAGGTCTTCTGAGAGCGCTTTTCTGTGAGGCATGGTTCACAACAGACAATGCTTCCTTAAACCAGTAAACCCAAAACTGGTTTCTGTTTTTTAAAGGGCAGGACAGCTTTTAGCACCACATCCAATATCATCACACTGATTGGACTCAAGGTTGGATCACTCCTGGCTCCAATCAGCTCTTGGAGAAGTTATTAGGCTAGGGAGCTGAAGATCAGAACACATTTTATGACCAATTGATGCAAAACTCCACTTAATCCAAAAGGGTTCACATACTTTTTCTTTTTTTTTTTTTTTTCTAAAGGATTGCCAGTGGCTTTGATGTACGCTGGGATTATTAATACATAAACAGTTTCATGAATCTGCCATAAATCACATCTCATTATAATAATCAATAATCTGGAATGTGGATGATCCAGGCCCATCGTGGAATAGACACACCTTCTGCCACACACCCAGATATTTGACTGTATTTCTAAATTTAGAATCTTATTCCAGAATATAGTAATGAGGCATTTCAGCTCCAATTTCATGCTGTCATTACAATGTTACCGAGCAATGTAAATCATTTTTAGAAAGAAGAATAGAAGCTGTAATCTGGACTTGTAATTTAAGCTTATACTCTGATTATGTGATAATGCTCCTGTCAGCACTTGTATTGAAATTGATGGTTTATGTGGGTTTGTGTAGCCTTAAAGCGCACCTAAAGCCACCAGACAAACTTTTACCCCTGGTTAGCCAACCCCGACTGGGGCAATATATAAATAAAAAATTGTTACCTGTGTAGAGATATCTGTATAGTTGTCCCCTCACCCCTCCCCCTCTGTGTGAGCATCTCCCCAGCACTGCGGCGGGCAGCTGACATCTCCAGCAGCAGTTCACGTTGATATTTTGATTTTTTTTTTACTTTCACTTTGTGTCCATTGACAAACATTGTATCTGGCTGCCTCCGGTGGCCGCCGGAGATATTGCAGCCTCAACTTATGCACTTTTAGGTTTTTTTTAGCACTTTTAAGCTATTGGGACAGTCTAAAGGTAAGTAAAAATGTAATACATTTTTTTGGGTGATTTTTGAGTTTAGGTGCGCCTTAAGCTACAACTTAATTGTTATGTTTGGAAATTATACTGCACATAGTGTTTTTTTTTTAAATCCAGAGCCAGATTTTCAAACTGCTACACAAAACCTTATTAGTTACCTTGTGGAGATAATATAACCACAACATACACCATACCTGGTTGACACACAGAAAACAGCTGTTGGTATGGTGGACATCATGGTAAGTATTACTACAGATTTCTCAGCAGATCCTTGGAACAATGTTGATCAAGTACACATCAATACTCACTTGGATAAAAGTGTGTGCACCATTTAGGCTCCCCGTTCCCCATGGGTGACTAATCGTTTGGGCCTCTGGAACCCTGGCACCGCCTGGACTCCCCTTGTGGGTGGGGCTATCCCCATCGTTGAGCAACCGTGTACGATTTGAGGTATTACATTTAATATCTCCTTAATTACCATTTATAACTTAATACTATAACAATCATTTTTAGACAAACCTCCTATATTTATAATCTAGTGCTTTCTACTCCTATGTTTCTCCTGAAGAAGTGACACGAAAGTCTCGAAACGCGTCGAGACTCAACATGGGACTTAAACCATTTATTTAATTTTATGTTTGTACTTTACCAATTGCTTGAATAAATAGACGGGTTCATCACCCTCTTTTTTATGCAAAATTGTTAAATTGGATACTTCTTTTACCTTATCTGTGTTTGGTTACCATAAACTTGCCAGTTATAGTCCCCTTAGTGGTAATCGGGCTGTATGGACATCCGTTAACCGGGTGCAAACTGTTCTTTTGGATTCTATCTAATTTATGGGATGGCATATAACCTTTATATATGGTCATAACTGATTGGGCAACATATATTCACTTTGGGATTTCTCAGCAGACGTTGCATGTTGAAGTCCATGAACCAGAATAGTGCTAGGGAAAATTGTAAATCTCACCACTACTAATAACCAGCATAAGACCATACCACTGCTTAACAAAGCCCCCCCCCCCTGAGTGTCAATGTACACTGGTAAGCAGTATTTCTATTATTTTTCTATATATTTAAGATTTATATCATTTCTTTTGGTCTCTGTTTCTAGGAAACTCTATATATATTGGGATCTCTGTACTTATTGTACTCATTCAATAGGGTGGGGAGGGGGATCCTGGGGTCCTCTAGTTAAGAGGGAACCCCAGACATTCAGTAAGCCCTCACCCATGCCCTCACCCATGCCTGGCCAGTGTGATTTCCAGATGTGCTCTTTGAAGTTAATCCTTTCAGAGTGTGCCAAAGGGCATTGTATTGGATACAGTTATAACTTTATCCAATACAATTCAAAGTAAAACAGAACACATTTCCAATTGTAATAAAAATGTTATTATAAACAAAACATAAAGATAAATACATACTGTTTTGAAATCATTCATCATTCAAATTATAACTTTTTGAGTCTTGGTGACAGGGAGAGCTGAACGATCCAAGCAGACTCTGCCTCTGAGTAGCAGAGCTCCGTACAGCACATCCCTGGTACCCCCATCCCCAGCTCTGCGTGTCTCTAGCAGAGAGCTGAGTCTTGGAGACTTGGTTTAGTCAGCTTGGATTAGTCAGCTCTTCCTGTCTCCAAGACTCAGTGCTCCGTGTGTTCAAGACTCATTTCTCTGCTAGAGACATGGAGAGCCGAGTCTTGGAGAAAGGCAGAGCTGACCAATCCAAGCAGGCTGTGCCTGTAAGTGGCAGAGTTCCGTACAGCACCGCCCTTGCTGTCATACAGTCCCCGCATACAGCAGGGATGTGCTGTACGGAACTCTGCCGTGGCCGCGGCCATTTTGGTCAGTGCCAGGCGTATAAGACTTATGTGAAGATTTTTATGGGTTAAAAAGTCATCTTATACGCTGGAATATACGGTATATGAGAGTGTTTTATAGTTGCATTTCGTATTACAATGTAAGAGAAATCACATGTCTGGCAGCCATCTTAAAGCCTTAAGCAGGTCATAGATCAGTGGTGGGCAATTGGGTTAATATGGAGAACCACAAGTGTGGCCCTCAGCATTACTTATGGGCCGCACATAACATTATCAATCTATACTGACTTATATAAGCATTTTATAATGAAAAACTTACAGCAGGCAGAGCTAGAAGACATTTTTCATTTTTAAATGGAAATAACAAAACTTTATAATGATACTTCAAGCATTAGGGAACACTCTAGTTCGGTAATGCACATTTTCTATAATATATATATATATATCATCAAATATTATATGCCTCTATTCTGAAGTTGTATGCCACATACAATAATCACCCATTCGTTGGTGGAATAGTGGGAGCATAGGCACACATCTTAGAATGGGATATACTTGGTGAGGTGAGGGCGAGGACAGTTGAGTTCCTATGCCCTATACATTAATAGTTAGGGTTTCTGGGGCCGCAAATGAAAAACCAAAGGGGGCTGCCAAGGAGCGCCCAAAGGGCTGCATGCGGCCCCCGGACCGCAGGTTGGGCATCTGGGCCATAGATGGTTAGATTTGCAGTCGATTAAGCTGCAGATCATCGGGCATGCCCATCTTAAATCGGGCCAGAAGTCAATCTGCAAAATTACGGACATGTCCCTAATGTTTAGGTCAATCTCATTACTTTGGATGGAGACCAGTGTCCCCATCCAAAGTAAATGCAGGGACACAAAGGGTGCGCGGCCGATTCTACTTCTACTGATTCAACAACTAGAGTGCATGATATGCTCTTGTATGTGTAAAGTGTTCATATATAGTGTGTTTCCCTTATGCTAAACACTGTTATGTATTTTATTGTGAAATAATAGTAAACGATTTGTTCCCCTTCCTGGTGGGACTTTTCATGGAATGCTTGAGTTTTTGTATGACCAGAGATCACTAATGTGATATAACAATTTTATTTGGACAATTTCGGACCATAAGTCGCACTTTTTCACCCCCAAAATTGGGGGCAAAAAGTGCCTGCGTCTTATCCATCCAGATACCTGCCTACTGCACTGACTGTTTCCATGGTGTGGAGCCGGCCTGCCGGTCAGAAGGTTAACATAGTACAGTAGGTCAACCTCCAGCCAGCGAACCAGCTCGACGCCATGCAAACAGGGGTGCAGGTAGGCGTGTTTAAGAATCAGCTCCGCCAACATCCCCATCAAGGAATACGATCAATGCAGGGGGTGTCGACAGAGCTCATAACACCGTTGAAAATTACTAGTCCCCAAAATAGGGGGCTGACCTGAGAGGGACACAAAGTACATCAGGTGAGTTCAGGTGCTCTTTAATGCCAACTTAAAGTTTTGAATTTTACCATTCCACATGGGCACTTAGCTCAAGGCCTTTTCTGGGATTTAAATGGTGTTTTTTATGTGTACTACCGTATACACTTGAGTATAAGCTGACCGTTTCAGCACAAAAATTGGGCTGAAAATGACAATGGAGCTTCAAGATGATGCCGGTGCCTACGATTCTGTGACCTGCGACCCGGGTCAGGTAAGTGGACCCTGATCCACCCTGAGTGGAGTCTGATCGTGAATCAAACCGGAATCAGGCACAACCGCTGGCTCTCTGTGTGCAGGCACACAGAGAGCCAGCGGTTGTGCCTGATTCCGGTTTGATTCACGATCAGACTGCGCCAGTACTTGCTTCAGGCGTAACGCTAGGGAGGTTAAACCAGCCATAGACGCTATGCTTGGCAGGCGTTTATTGAACAATCGGCCGCAGCATGATGACATCATCATGCCATGGTCAATTGTTCGAAATACACCATTTACGATTTGACTACCAATACCAATTCAAAGTACTGGGGATCGACCAGAGAAAAATGTTTGTTCTCTGGCTGATCAAAGTTTTGTGCGAGTACGAACGGTTGCTCCAGGTGGGCGAGTTCATTTTGAGATTGATCACCAAGCGATCACCCCGAATGCGCATGGTGATCATTCGCAAAATCGGCCACAGATTGAAGCGCTATGGCCGGCTTTACAGAAAAAAAAAAGTTTACACTTGTTTTCTTTTCTTTTGATTTGGATTGGATAAAACATTTATAAAACATTTATCCAATCCAATCAAAATAAAAACAAATGTAAGAAAATGAAAAAAAAATCTAAGAAATTTCTTTTTTCTGTACCTTTAAAACCGGAAGAAGCCAGCGACGAAGAAGATCGCGATGACGGCCGGACCAGGTGAGCTCCCACGCTGTGCCCGAACCAAGTTCGGGCGTATCACTAATTGCAGTGTCCCTTTGCCCGAACTGGGCTCGGGCATATCGCTAGATCGGGGGAGGACCCGGAAGCAACGGCATACATGCCAAAGCTCCCGACCGCCGTAGCAATCAGGCAGTAGCTACAGCCAATAAGGAAGGAATACAAAGAGTCGATTTTTTTCATGATTTTTTCATGATTTTTGCGCCATCTGCGATCACAGCACTGAGCTGTGCAGAAATCTAGGAACAAATCGACCCGTGTATGCTGTTTTCCATGTTGGTAAACACTATGGTTCCCCATTCATAGTATAGACCGGCTGACAGCTGGCTCCCGATATCGGGGAAGCCGGGCAGTAGCGTGATCATCACGCTCCTGCCGAGCTCTCTCTGTCGGCTCATAAATCGAACCGTGTGTCTCAGCCTTAAGTCTAGTATGCAGCATTGTGTACCCCCCTCTGTAATGCTGTGATGATAGTTTAGTCTTTTCATGTCTTATTTGTATTAGGGGTAGGCAATGGTGAGTCTTCCATTTTTAAGTAAGGCACGAAGCCCTGCCATTTGGCATAGAACCTCTTTCGATATGTATCACAAGATAAGTTAACATCAAGCTGTTCCTTCTTAAGTTTATTGTTAAGTTGAAATATTGCATGTGCTATCGACGGAGGGTCTCTATCCAACCAACTTTTCATGATCGCTCTCCTTGCTGTCAGTAGACAGAGATGAGTCCAGGCAAACTGTTTAAAGCTCACCTAAACCCACCAGACAAACTTTTCCCACTGGCTAGCCAACCTCTGACTATTCGGGCAATATGTAAATAAAAAATAAAAAATTGTTACCTGTGTGGAGATATCTGTATAGTTGTCCCCTCACCCCTCCTCCTCTGTGTAAGCATCTCCTCATCCGCCACGGCGTCTTGACGATCTCCAGCAGCTGCTCATGTTGATTTATTTATTTATTTATTTTACTTTCACTTTGTGTCCATTGACACACATTATATATGGTGGCCCCCGTTGGCCGCTGGCGATATTGTAGCCTCATCTCATGCAAGCCTGGAATCAAACACTGAATCTAAAATATCGGCTTCCACAAGCATCAGTATGATTGCTTAATTAATATTTTTTGGTTTTTGAGCACCTTTAAGCCATTGGGACAGTTTAAAGGTAAGTAAAAATGTAATAACTTTTTTTTGGTGATTTTTTATTTTTGAGTTTAGGTGCGCTTTAAGTAGTCTAGTGTAGCTGAAGAGCAACAGGAGCGTGGGCCTTTGCTAACTGTAGTGCCCGTTCTCTAATAAATCCATGACCTATCTTATGATTGCCATGCAGGTCCAGAGGCAGTGTAGCAAGGTGGGGTTATCTATCATATACTTGGGACAAGAGTCTTTTAGAAAGCTGAATGAAATGCTCTAACCTTTACTGAGCTCTGTGGCTACATGCTTTGTAACTGAAGCCCAATGCTCAATGCAGAATCAGCTGTCTGTCTATAACGCAACTTTAAGTTGCAATTCTCCAAGAATTAGTAATAGATGAACAGTTGAATGAATCTGCCAGAGATCATATTGCTTTACTGTAATTATGGAATTAGAATGTGGATTATCCAGCTTCATTGTGGAATAGGCGCTCCTTCTGCCACACACCCAGATAGTTTGCCGTATTTCAAATTTCTTCTCTACAATAACAAACAATTTCATGCTGTCATTACAATGTTACCGAGCAATGTAAATCATTTGAAGAAGAAGAAAAGAAGCTGTAATCAGGACTTGTAATTTAAGCTTATACTCTGATTATGTGATAATGCTCCTGTCAGCACTTAGATGGTTTCTCTGGTTTTGTACAGCCTTAAGCTACAACTTAATTGTTTGGAGATTATACTGCACATAGTGTTTTCTTCTTTTTACCTCCAGAGTCAGATTTATAAACTGTG
>CM070032.1:17101172-17113042 GCA_036250615.1 Ptychadena robeensis
ATATATCACTGCTATGTAGTGCTGGGTCCTCCCTGATAGAATACAAAGTGATTGGAAGATTAAGAAAGGTGCTCCTTTTACATGGTTTTGGTAGAACAAAAGTTGATTGTACAGAAATTGTATGGAAAGATTGTAAGGTGTATGGGGGCTTTAGTTTTTTTTTAACCTTTATCATTTACAAACTGACCTGGACAACAAACCCGTGTATATGAGCCTGCAGATTCCAATTTGGGACACGCAGCCCTCCGGGTTTCAAATTCAAAACACATAAGGAGATTCCAGATGAGAGATTATGCATGGATGATCCAAATATGAATGCAGCTAAACTTGAATAATTTGATGAATTCCCTCTATATCTGGCACAGGTGATATTACCACCCTCATAGGTCTCAGGCTATGGAAGAAAGAAAAAACATACAGTGTATACTTAACAAAATAACAAAATTTTATAACATTAAAGCATATGAAATATTCCCCTTTAGTCACACAGTAGACTGCCTACATCCCAATATGAAAATATGAACGAAGGTGCACAAGTGTTTGTTTCATATACCCAACAGTATGAGAAAATGTATTCCTTCCCCACTTGCAGCTGCTGCAGTTAATGGCCGTGGTAGTGATTAGTGTTGAGCTCGAATATTCGAATGGTGAATATTTTTCGCGAATATCGGCAATTCGAGAATTCGCCAATATCTCGAATATGTTGGCGAATATTCGCAATTCCGAATATTCGCAATATGGCCATATATCGCGAAAATAATATTCGCATTGCGAAAATAAACATAGCATGTGACCATTCATTTGAAAGATTTTCGCGATGCATGGTCATACCGCGAATATTCAAATTTCCAAATATAGAATCGAATTTTAGTAGAATTATTCGCGAAATATCACGAATTCGAATATTGCCTTTGCCGCTCATCACTAGTAGTGATGGCCGAACTGCCCGCAAGGCAGATAGTTCAGCCGCGAACATGTATGTTCACCCTCCTTCTCGCCGGCAAGCAGTACGTGTGTTCGACCCGCCCCGTTTGCCGGCGAGAAGAAGACCTCTTTTCCTTCTCCGGCAGGATCAGAGCCTGCGAGATCGTGCCGGAGGAGGAATCTTTTCACTAGAAGACCAGGCATGAAGAAAGTGACGTCACATCCGATTTTCCCGATTTAAATTCCTAGAGGCGGGGAATTTGAATCTGTCCATGAACAGGCGGACGGCGGACTTCTTTAAAAGTCAGATCCGCCAGTCCGCGGACAGACCTCTCTGATGTTCGGCCATCACTATTGATTGGTTAAAAAAAGTCAAAACGCTACCATACAAAGAAGAAACCATTGTGATGGTTCAGCTTCCAAAGTACTCTGTAAATATATATATATCTAGAATAGGATTCTTTTTAGGGCTGCCTGCCCATATTTATTGTCCAAACAAAACTTGCCCTTGCAGGGGTTAATATAAAAAAAACAAAGTCCTTGGAATATGCCAATATTTCTGGCTTGCAAACAGTCAAAAATTGTTCTTTCCTTTACCTGCAGGGAACCTGCAGGGAACCTGAATGGCCTGACACCTAGCACAAATCTGGGCAACACAGTCTCTGCAGTCGGAAAATCTGTTTTGCGTACCTGGATGAAATAGGATCCCTCACACAGTCCCTTCCTTCCCATTCCAGAGTTCAGGACCCTGTAACTGAACTAAATACCTACTGTTGCTGTCTAACAACCCAAATTCCTGTCCAGGACACACACCATGGGACTCTTTTTGGCAGCCATGGTCACAGTGACAGATCAACAGTCTGTCACATTATATATAAATGTCCGACCGACGTCACTTCCGGTTAAGGAACCAGGAACTGTGCGTTCCATATACTGGAAGTGACGTTGGTGCGTCATTTGCAGTTTAGTTCCTATTCAAATTTCCTGCCAACAGGCAGGGAATTTGAAGTTCTCTACATACAGTGATGTTCCGCCATCACTAATTGTAAATAATAAAACAAAACCATAAATAATCAGTCTGTCTTACCTTTACTGTTGACTGGTTTAATAGAGGAAGAATAAAATCAGAGCATGTTGATATATCACCAACACCTGTCTGTGGCTTGGGGGTTGTTGGGAGTCGGTCCATCAGAACAAACACAGTGGTCATAACTCCAACGGCAGTGGCGATGGCGCAAGTCAGACCGCAAAACAGAAAGATTTTCCATAGTTCCCAGGATCGATAGTACTGGAATAATAACAAATACTAATTTATTCTACAAAGACGAGTCTGTATATAAAACATTCTTATTTTAGAGACATACATAAAAGTGTTAAAAAATATTATTTGGCAAAACTTTAAAAGCTAGCCTATTTTTTCTATCGGAGCATTAAAATAAAAGTGGGTGGGGGCAATTTGCCTCAGGACTACCACCACAGCAGAAAAAACTTGGCAAATAATAGAAAATTACTTTCTCCTGTCTCCCTCTGCAAATCACAACTCCGGGCAAATACTGTGTTTTTCGGACCATAAGACGCAACCAAAGTTAAAATAAGGGGGAAAAACAGCTATTCAGATATGATGTGGATATACAGAATGTTCCAGTAAAGTAGTCAGGACTGGACCATGCAGTATTCACTTTATATTCCTCCAGCTAAAAGGCCAGTGCCAGGAGGGAGAGCTTTGCTGCAGCAGAGGCTAAAACTTAAGCATGTGTCTATACACTAGCAGTACCCATTCTCATTTTACAATCTGGCACTAACATCTTACCCATGAGCAGCTATTTACATATGGGAGAAGATATGAGCCTTTTTACAAAATGTATTTATAACAATGCAGAATATTAATGTAAATACACAACTCATGCCATCTAATTGTAAAATGTGTATCTTCATACGTTAGTCAGTGTGTTCAGAGAATGGGGACTGCTAGTGCTAATGCAGATACAATCTCTGAAGGGAATGGAAAAGCTGCATTGGTTCTCTCTTTTTATTGACACTTTTAATGGGGTTCCTATATATATATTTTATGGAATAACACATATTTGTTCCTATAGTGCCAACCCTGACTGTGTTTATAGTGGAGTATAGTGTAGTAGTATATTTGAAGACATACTGTAGTTGTCACACAGGCTGGACTTCAGTCCTATCTATCTTTGTTCAGCTCTACATTACATATAAAAAGCTGAACTCAAGGTGAAGAAAAAATTTCTTTGACCAATATATCAAGTGTGGAAATCTTTTAATCTATGAGAATTAAAATCCCTTGCAGTCTCCTTTACTGGTACCAGTATCCTCTTCCATGTGGCTCGGCATTGCTGCTACATTTCAGTGACAATACCTCTGCATTGTAAGTGCAGACATTTGTGGTCCCCAAGCTGCCTGGAGTTTTGGATATAATAGGAGTAAGGGCTATACATGGGATGATTTTCATTCCATTTCCGAACTATTGATTGCTGTTCATGAAGATTGATCATTCAGGAATCGAACGCAGCCCACCTTAAGCGATCAATCCGGCTAGAAAGAAAACTTGATCCAAGAAGGATCTGACATGTTGGTATTTTGCGATTTGATCGACATCACTTTGGATGGAGACAGAGGGTATCCACGAGGGATCAATTGGATCACGAGGTGGTGCCCAACAATTTGCCGAACAATCACTGGTCGATCATTTGTTGA
This sequence comes from Ptychadena robeensis, assembly GCA_036250615.1. Taxonomy (NCBI): domain Eukaryota; kingdom Metazoa; phylum Chordata; class Amphibia; order Anura; family Ptychadenidae; genus Ptychadena; species Ptychadena robeensis. The sequence goes on from CM070032.1 coordinate 17,104,815, forward strand.
TTTTTGCGTAAGCATGCTGTGATCGATAACACAGCGATCGCTGGGGAATTGAGCAGTTTATGGCTAGCTTAAATCTTCAGACGGTGGAAAAAAAAATGTAAGGACTGGTAAGTTGTTTCTATACATCAATTTTGTTGCAATGAATGAACAGTCATCATTACCGTGGGCACTTGCGTCTCTTCGTTGCAAGGTTGTCGACATCCTGGTCGAGTCTGTAAAAAATGTTTTTATTTATATTAATAAACATAATGAATTAGCATTGTTTTTATTATGTTGCTGCTCAGCACACAAACATATCCTAATACTCAGATCTGCCGCTGATGCGAGTTACCACCAAGTGGTTGGCGGTCAGTCGGCAGAAAATCGAATGCGTCCACCCGGTCAGATTGACCAGGAATCTGTTTCTGTTTTGGCCGCTAGTGCCGAAATTCGTCCGGGCACCCTTTGTGTGCCAGCCATTACTTCGGAAGGAGAGGGACTGGCATTGACCCATCTATGCCCAGCTTTTGTCATTTATCTTGGTTTCCTGTCTTTTAAGAGTTACAAAAATTTCGTTCTCCTATCCTGGTTCAGGATTCACTTTTACAAGAAAGGAAAAAAGTTAAACTAAACTTTAGAAGCTAAGGCTCGGTACACATGTAAAGATTTCAGATCAGCAACAGGTAAATGAACGAGCACCGAGGTCCTACACACAGGACCACTCCTGTCCTTAAGGGGACGAGTGGTCAGTACCCTGGTGCCTTCTCCTCCACAGAGATAACATTTTTAACTAGCTGACTTTGTGAGTTCATTAAAAAGCCCCTGAACATGGTATCACCACCAAAATTGCTGGAGATAAAGAGAAAAATTTTGCAAACATCAGAAATAAAAATGACCCAAGCCAAAATGATCTATACAGTGGACCCTCGAAATACAACCAGCTTGATATAACCAACTTGAGATAAGACCAACATTTTGTTGACCAAAAAAGCGGACCTACCACCTCATAGGTCACTCCACAGTACTGCAGTGATCCACAATAAATAAAAAAAATTTCTGACAGCAGGAGGGGTGACTTTTTCAAGATCACGCCTCCCACATACAGCATGCCAGCATGATCGAACAGGGATTCGACATGTTGGTATTTTCTGGTTTGATCATAATTGCTTTATATGGAGACTGAGGTTATCGGCCAGGGATCGCTTCCCCAAGGTGGTGCGCAATCAATTCCCTGAACAATCACTGTGCGATAGTTTGTCGATTTTTGCACAACGATCGCTGGGGAATCAAGTCATGTATTGCTAGCTTATTTACACAGAGGGTGGAAAAAATTTAAATACAGCCACCACATTTAAGGACTGGTAACTGTTTTGTTGCAATGAATGAACAGGCCAAATCATTACCGCCTCTTCGTTGCAAGGTTGTCGACATCCTTGTCGAGTCTGTAAAAAAAAAACATTTATATTAATAAATACAATTAATTAGCATTGTTTCTATTATGGTGCTGCTCAGCACATAAACATATTGTAATACCGATCGCTATTTCCATAATTTCATATGGGAAAAATGGTTTTGACTTACAACCAACTCGACTTACAACCAACCCTTTCGACTAAATAAGTCTGTAAATTGATGGTCCACTGTATATATATACAGTCGAGCTCATAATTATTCGCACCCCTGGCAAATTTTTACTTAAAGTTACTTTTATCCAACCAGCAAGTTATTGTTTGACAGGAAATGACATAGGTGTCTCCCAAAACATAATAAGATGATGAACAAGAGGCATTTTTGTGGAAAAAAACATTTCTCAGCTTTTATTTACATTTGAGCAAAAAGTGTCATGTCCAAAATTATTTATACCCTTAACAAACTGTCACAGTCTCTGGGAAAATCCAAAGTTCTATACCATTCCAAATAGTCCAAGATGTTCTCAAACATCCTCATTAGGCTATGTCACCACTTCTCAATCGCCTGCACAATCGCTGTCAATCAGGCACACTACTTTGAATGGGCTTGATTTTCCTGATCATGCCATAGACATAATTGTCTATCCACATCGCGTGGACGTGATCACAAAATCACATCCATTCATTCTCTATGGAGGCCATTTCTTTCTTTATAATGGGGGCGATTTTTTCAATAAATCGCAGGTGAAACTCGCCTGGCGATCGCCCGCCAGTGATTGCCTAAGTGGGAACATAGCCTTACCCTGATTTATTGGGAGCAGCTGTTGTAAAATAAACAAATTGAAATTTCATGACCATCTCTACTACCCCATAGGAAACAGGGGCTGCAGGTTGGTTGGCAATCCTCAATTTCTGTACTATGACTATCGTATTTATCAAAGTACTCCATGTATGGTCACTGGTTCACTAGTCACAACTATGATTATTTTCACCTTATATTTAATCAAAATATTGATTTGATGCAATAGTAAGCGAAAAGGGCCCAATAAAACAAAATGGCTGCCCAATTTCCACTTTATGTTTAAACAAAATACGAAATAAGATCAATACATGGTTTGTAATGGATTCATTGTATTTCTATAATCAGACACAGACAGTTTCTTTCTTTCTGGTAAAATGTTATCAGCAAATGACAAAAGAGCCCCATATCATAAATCCCTATATAAAGCCCCATATCATCAGAAACATTATTACTTGGCCAAACAAATGAAAATGTTGTTTGTAAAACAAAGTTACATTTATAACATGAAACTGACCACATATACAATGTTTACTTAACTTAAATATTAATATAACATATGTTGAAAATCTGGTCATGCCCATTCTCAATGCAGCAGCCACCAAATCCCAGTTGGCTGATATATCGCCCGTCTATAACACTAGTTACACTAAATATTAAATGTATGAATTGTATACTTACCGAGTTGATGCAGTATACTTCCCTCATGTAAAGCTGCTTGTGTTGTCCAGTTGTCGAATAAATCAGAGATGCTCGGATATTGCTTATTAGATATATAGAACACACTAATAGCTACCTGACAGGCTCACCCAGATATTTGTAAATGATCTGACAGGGAATTTAGAATTGACATGACTAATGCTTATAAATTCTGTCGAATTCCATACAAGTCAGCATAGTTCACGATAAATGCTCTACAGGGAAACCATTTAGACTTTTTTAGACCAATTTAATGTCTCTTTAATATTTTATTTTTTTTTTATATCATTTTTATTAGTTTTCAACAATTTTCAACAAACAAAACTCAAACAGTACATGATGTAACATAGGCGTTGCAGGTTCAGGGCACAAAACAGTTGATATACATAACGGACAGAGGAAAACATTGTGTAAAATCATGAACGATCCAGCGGCAGAATGTTGAGAACGAGAAGAGATGGAAACCAAAACATGTTAGTGCAGTGGGTACAGGAAATCCGCACTTGTGAACTAATAGAAAATGCTAGGAGCTAGCAGTTTCCGAGAGCATAGCGAGAGAAGAAGCAGCAGAGATTACAACTGCAGGATCCCCAAAACAATATTGAGATCCCCTACAGGCAGGGCTCGATGCAAGTATGGTTCCCAACGTGTATAAAATCGCAGTGCCTGTGCACCCTTGTCCCTGTCTAATCCTCTCAATTCTGTATAGAGGAGGGAGGAGAGTTGCGCCTTTACAGGTGAAAGCTGGGGTGGACGGGTCTGAATCCACTCCTTCAGAATCATGCGGCGGGCAATCAATAGGCATATATGCAGCCACGGGCGGTGTTTAGGTACACAAGACTTGATAGAGGGTGAAAGGTGACTGAACAAGCACAGCATGGGATCTACTGGTATCGGTCGCCCTAGAACTGTGCTAATAATAAAGATTGTGCGCGACCAAAATAAGGCAACCTTGGGGCAGAACCAAAAGTAGTGTGCTAGAGACGGTTTGGGGGTGGCACATTTAGGACAGTACGGACGAGGCTTCTGATCAGGGGGGTCAGTCCCAGTGTGTCTAATACAGAGCTTGAAGGCTCTGTGAATAATTTTAAATTGGGTCTCCCTCCGGGACTCGGCCACCATACATTTCCGAATGGTTTGATTGTGACCAGTGTTCAGTGCAGCCGCCAAATCTGAATGGGGGAAGTCCTTATGCCAGTTGGGGACGCTGGACGATGCCAGCGTGCTGGAGTAGCTGTCCTTGAGGTAGGCATGTAGGGTTGAGATTCCGTGAGTAGGAGAAGCAATGATCGCGTCGTACTTGGTGCTTAAGAAAAGGGAGGAGAGTTTAGTCGGAAGGGAAGCGCAAAAGTGTTCAACTTGTCGTTAGAAGATTGGGTGCGTCTGCGTCAGGTCCAAGTCAAATGCTTCTTGATGGGAGGGCCAGGGGCGGATTTTCTGTGTGAGTGGATCAATCAAGTCGTGTATACAAACCAAACCCTTGGCCGCCCAGATAGCGTCTTTAATATTTTTAAGCTTGAGTTCTTATATCAAAATAAATATCTTATGTATCTCTGGGCTGTTTGCTACGATCTTCATATTTAATCCATTTTAAGGCATTTTGGTGTCCTAGGCTTCAACACCACTTTATAATGAGGGTCTTCTGCCTTCATTTGCTGGGACGCATTCAGTGATAGCTTCATCTACCTTTTCCAGCACCCAGGAAATCAAGTTTTCCCATATCTAATAAGGGGAAACTTACAGGAAGTGATATCATGGAGTGTTACTTCCGGCATTTGGGACACGGAAGTGCCGGGAAGGAATGTTACTTCCGTGTTCTAATGACTGTGGGAGTGTGGACTCGTCCATTCCCCCTGTTATAACCTTAAACCATATCTTAACACTAAGAAAAACGGCACAAGACCACAATTTTCAGAAAAATAGTGGATAATATTTTAAATATTTGGCCACAGCATAAATAACAATATAACAAAACAACTCTTGTCCCTGACAGTGCCCCCACATGAACCCACTAACAATTAAACCATACCCACCTGTACCAGCCCCACCTTCACCAGCACAGTGGGTACACTATAACACGTTGCCTCCTCCTACCACCTTTACCGACTCCTCCTTGGGTCATTGACCCTCACAAGAGCACAACGTTACTTTAAGGAGTGACTTCCCCCTTCCACCAGCACGTCAACCAATTTACATAATATGCAAAAACATCCTAGGCACTGTCAGGGACCCGCCCCACGCTGTGATAAGAGAACAATAGTAAACAACAACCCCAAACAAAGCAGAAAACCATGAAGTACAAAATACAGGGAGGGAGGGTTGGGGTGTCCGTTCTGGAAAAGTGGTCGATCCCCCTTCCGGTCCGACCTTTAAGGATCCTGACTCCGCCCTCCGGTCTTTGCATCACTTCCTCTGACGCTCTTCTTGCCGTCATCGCCAGCCACTCCCCCCAGTCAGGCACACTTTCGCCGAGTGCCTGGCTGCGGCTGCTAATTACTAGAAGTGGCACTGGCAATGTTCTATTTGCTGCCTGGCTAACTTAGGAGGGAGGGGTGTTAGGGAAGTTAGGCTTAGGTTACAGCTGTTCCCACGGCGTTCTGCCGCTCTGCCGGCCCGAGGTTGACGTACTGCACTACATCAACCTTCCGGCATTGGCAACAGCCAGAGCTGTAGGCAAGAAATATGGATCGGGTCCATTAGCATCCCGGCTAAGGAATGTGTTTAGCACAGGGGTGCCGACGGACCCAATAGGGCCGTTGAGACATAGCCTTAGGAGGGAAAATGACACCCCCTCCTGAGTTAGCCCTGTTTCAAAATCCAGTAAATATACAGGATTTGTTAAAATTAGGATATGGCCAGGGAAAACACATAAAAATGTGACTTTCCTGGCCTGGTCCTCTGTTTACATTACAAGGACACTACTGCACATGCTGAAAAGGTTACTTGAGGGTATATTGATATTTACAAGCAGGTAACTGACCAGGACTGAGGGAAAATGCCTAGGACCTGTAGTACATCAGCACAAAACAATTCGGGGGGGGGGGGGGGGGGGGGGGGGGGGGGAGCTGAGTCCTTAGTACAGTTGTGCAGGTAGGTCTAATTTTGAAAAATTATTTTAGGAATGAGTCCGGGAGACCTCTATACTCATTCCATTCTATTTTTCTATGTAATACTTTGTGTCATTATTACATATAAACATAGATGTCTGAATTTTTTAAGTAGAAATATTCAATTTAAATATTCAACTCTTAAATAATAATTCTACCAGGGTGGTAAAATTTTGGCGGGAGAAACGACTTTTGGCCAGAGGAGTCAAAATGTTCGAAAAATGGCTCATGTAGAGGAGCCCATGTCAAACATGAAAGTCCTTTATTGGTGGAATTTTTTTTCTTTTACATTCCACCGATAAAGGCCTCTACATGAGCCATTTTTTTACATGTCTAGATTTTTTCTTCAGTCAACTGCCAATTCGATTTTTTGTTCGATGTCGTTGTTGAACATCGTTCGTTCATTTATCGAATGTAACATTAGATTTTTGTTTGTCCATCCCTATATCGAATAAAAATACATTCGAAATTACAACGACAAAATTTACCAACATGTTCGATGACCTTTTGAACGATTTTTTGTTTCAGCTCGGACAAAATTTATCCATCTAACAATTCTAGATCAACCAAAAAATGTTTGTTCTTCGTTCATCGAATGAAAAAATCTACACGTGTAAACCCACTAGAGATGGTCCATTTCGCCGATTTTGACCATTTCGCCGATTTTGAGTAAATTGAAAAGCCCCTGAACATGGTATCAACACCAAACTTGCTGGAGATGTAGAGAAGGAATTTCGACTTTAACTTTGAACTTAATTTATGCAAAAACTACATGTGCTAGAGCAACACTTTTTTTTTTTTCAAATGTTCCCCCAACCCTTCTACATCACCAGCAACTTTGGTGTTGATACCATTTTCAGAGGCTTTGCAATCAACTCACAAATTTAGCAAGTCGAAAAATTCGACCATCTCTAAAACCCACCTTAAAAGACCGAGCTACCTGCACTTCCTGATACCCACAGGCCACCTGAGCGCGACCGAACATACAAGCACTGAGTGGAGACAGCACACAAGTCATCATTCTCCACATGTCCCTATCTCCAACAGGTTGCTGGGAGAGACAGTACTCTGATCTAACCAGCAGCCTACAAGAGTAAATACACTTCTTAAAATTGGGCTTTTACTAATAGATCCTGCTCCTCAATTGGCTCCTAACCTTTTTCTTTCTCTTTGTTTTCTTTCCGGGGACGGCAGCCCCCCCCCCCCCCCCCCCCCCACCCTCAAAACAGCAAAATCTCATCTACGCAAAATGCTCAAAAAGCCACCTCTAGTGGCCAACACCACATATATGCTGATGACTAGTAATTTGCTCTCTATTTTACTTTTTCAGCATTTCTGCTTATTATTTGTATTTCTAACAATACTTACCTGTAATGAGATATTCTTGAATGTCCCTTGCCGACCCTCCTCTCCCTTCATAAATTGCTGTGGCTTTTTTATCAAGACGGTCACGAAGATAGAAAGCAGTTTGAGCCCCCCATACACGTCTAGATTTTCTGCTCAATCAACTTAAAAAGAAAAATTTTGGGGGGTCAGGGAAATTGGTGAATAATTGTATGTTTGCCAACTGTATTTCATCAATTTTTGGAGATCGACTGAAAGTGTAATTCATTTCAATACAACCAATTAAAATTTACCAGCATGCCCAATCAAATTTTTCCCCAAATTTATTGATTTAGGTTGATCTAAGCATGTTGGCGCCAAAGATTTTCAATAAATCAACCAAAAATATTAATTGAATTAAGTTGATTGGATGAAAAATCTAGACGTGTATGGGGGCCATCACATTTGTAAACAGAGTCATCACATCTGTATACAAGTATATGGAGCTGGGGTTTCACCATTGAAAACAAAACATCTGAAAAGTGGCCAAATGTGTTACTGCAATTCATTAAGGAAGACTTGAAACTAGACAGGAATAAACAGGGAAACTGTCTCAAATGAAAGCAAGTCATTCTGTATTTAAATATTAGGATTTTACAGCATACTTGGACCTTTGTGATAGCTCAGAGGTAACAAAGGTTTTGTTTGGTTTCAGACTTTAGGTGCGCTTTAAATAAAAGTTAGAGGTTTCGTCACTCCCCCAGCTGTGATCAGACAGCAAATAGAGAAGTGGTGGACTGATGAAACATATCACTGTGTTAAGCCCCCCATACACCCTAAGATTGATCCATTCAATCTCCATTAGATCTACCAACAACTGTGTAGTATAGAGGCCTCCCTGATAGAATACAT
>CM070032.1:17147909-17160855 GCA_036250615.1 Ptychadena robeensis
TAGTTGTTGGTAGATCTAATGGAAATTGTATGGAGTGATCTAAAGGTGTATGGAGGTTTTAAGAGATAAGGGGTCTGTGAGTCCTTATAAATTCTGAAAATAATATATATATATTTTTTTAAATAAAGTAGTCTCACCTGGTTTCCAGTACTGAAGGCCAGAATCATGAACAGGTCCTCATCACAGATACTCTTGATATAGTGTTGAGTCCCAATTGGAAAAAAGAATACATCTCCTATACCCACGGTAAAGTCTGGAACAGGCGTTTCTCCAACTATTCCAATCTAGGAAAATAAAGAGTTATTAGTCTCAAAATATCACCCGCTGAGTCACAGTTGGGTCAATCTGTCTATTGTTATTTCATTATACATTCATTGTCATGGATAAACCATATAAACTGAATGCAGTTTTCCACCCCCCACAACCAGGTTGTCATGCACCTCTTACTTGTATGTATTGGATGTACTTTATTCTTAATTCACTTTAGCCTAATAGTATGTGATTGCCCTCTGCCCCTGCTGTGTGTATATGTATATACACCCATATTACTTGCAGAATGCCACTATGGAATGACACCATGGGTTTCTCGCACCAGGTGACAATAAACCTTGTGACACCACTAGGTAGTTGTCGTGATAATGACTATTGAGGTTGTCAAACACGGGTCGATGCCCATGAAATAAACGAGCCATCGAGCACAGCGCACCTAATTTTGAAGAAGCTGGAAGCACAGCACTGCTGCATCATCCAGCTTAGCCAATGCTTTGCATGGGGACCGGCAGTCCCCATGCAAAGCAATGGACATCGCAAAAGGGGGAGGGGGGGATACTATTCCTTAAGCAGAGGAGCCGGCATCCCAAAATGCAATATATAAGTTTATCACTGGGAGGGTGAACCTAGGTCCATCAGCCCAGATCAGTGAATTCCCCCTGAAACAATCAGGGGCTAGGGGTCTTTAAAGGCTCATACAACATAAAAAAATTGGCCACAGGCCCTAAAAGACAGTAACAGACTCAACGTCCAGTTATAAATGAAATAACAACGGAAAAATAATAATTGATTTCAGATCTGATGGTGGTCCCATACACATAAAAATAGCAGCAAGGCTCCCAACCAAGCAATGGACATCAACCGTTATTTACGGTCATGTCCGATAATCATGTCTTCGAGCAGTATTGATTGATCCGTGATCGATAGATGGCCGTGATCGCAGTGGCCATCAATCCAGTGCATATGCGTATATGGGCACCTTTAACATCTCCTTGGTCAGGAGAACTGTGCTGAGAAATGTTTATCTACAGCACATGGGTTAAAGGCAAATCCCTTAGCTAGCCACACACGGTTCGATTTTGGTTCAATCAATGCTCGATTAGATGAATTGTTTCATCGATTGAACGAATATCGAGAAATGCCCACATGGTCCGATCGGCGATAATTGTTCGATGAAGGCAGAAAAATGTATCGAATTTTGATCGGGCATGTTGGAAAATCATCGTGGATTGTGCCAATATCGTTTTATAATGGTGGATGTTTGTGGCGTTTCTCCTGGATCGATTAGATTCGATATAATAACATAGACCACTTCAATCTGAACTTCAATCGTTTCCAGACCAACATCGACGATTTTAGTAATATTTTGGAATCGAAATCTCACCACAATCGCAAACTCTATGTGGGGTGTATGTCGATGCGATTAAGATCGATTGGATTCCTCGATCTAATCGAGCATCGATTGAACCAAAATTGAACCGTGTGTGGCTAGCTTTACTCACCTTTATAAAAAAGAAAATAATCTTATAACACTTACCTGACCACAACCGCTGACAACATAACCCATCTCATGGGCATTGAAGTGGAAATGTGGCTGCCTTAGTCCATTGCTGGTAATTCTCAGTGTCCCCAAAGTAAGTGTATCCGAGTGCTGAGGGGACAAAAAAGAAATATTGGTCACAATCTTACTACCTATAATAATAATAAGAAGAAAACCAATAGTAATTTGTAATTAGTAAATGGTATTTACTCAATACACATATACATGAAGTAGAGGAGATTGATGGACTCTCAGATTCCCTAGGCCTTTAGGCCCAGGTGCCCAACCTCCGGCGTTCTTCAGCCCCTCGGTTAATGCATAGGGCAACTTTTAATGCACCTGTCCGCTGATCCCATGCTGACGTGTTATCACCCAGGATATTCTAAAAGTGAGGGGGAGACTCACTCGGGCTCCGACTGAGCACGCTGATTGGATCCCAAGGGCACCTGAGCAAGTCGTGGGGGCTCGGTGGACACGTGAGTGGCTATGCTCCCACTATCCCACCCAAACCAACAAAATTGGAATCGACTAAAAATCAGGTTGAACATTGTTTTTTTTTGGTCGATCGTTTGGCAATCGGAGTACATTGGTGGACCCATAACTCCCTATGCAGCAGCTTTTCCAATCAACAGATTTTGTGGAATCTTCCATTTGGGAGATTGGTTCATGTCCAAATTGACCACAAATTGGATTCCCAAGGTGGTGTGCCATCGATTCCCGGTCAGATCAATCGCCGATCGTCTGAAATGATCAGTTCGGGAATCGATCAGTGACAAATTGGCCTGTGTATGGCTACCTTAGATCCAGAAAACGGCTATATTGCCACAATACGGCCACTTTAAGTTAAACAAATGAATCTCACCATGTTGACAGAATTGCTGTAGATTTGCTCTGTGATGTTTAAACCCGTTCCATTCTTGCGGTAACGAGCCCACTGAATTATTCCTCCGGGGAATTTGTATTCTTTGGAACCTTGAAGATACAACATTTATACATGAAGATGAGCGTGGAGAAGGTATAACATGCACACTAGGACTGAGAACTCATCCTCATCAATTTGATCTTCTGATCGATTTTCTTTGATTTGACCATGTCTCACTTGTCAACACATAAAGTACTTATTGGTCAACTGATCAAAATGATCATGTGGTTCTCCATGAGTTCTTATGTAGCAGAACTCTTTTTTTTTTTGGAAAGACTTTTTATTGATTTTTAATATAACACACACAAAACAAGAATAGAACAGTAGGCAAATCAACCTTGCACACTCATGCATCCCCTTTGTGTCCTTGCCAGTATGCACATTATAGCGAATACATTAAAGTGTCCATATATGAAATGTGTAGACCTGAGAGCTGGCCATTCACCTTTAGATCTCTCTGTCAGATATCCTTTAGATCTACCAACAACTATGTAGTGCCGGGTCCTCTGTGATTGAACACAGGTAGACTTGATGGTTAAGAAAGTCCCTCATATTACATGGTTTTGGTAAAACAAAAGGAGATCTAAAGGAAATCTGACAGAGAAATCTAAAGGTGTATGTGGGGCTTAAGATTGTGAAGGACTTTTGTAGAAGGTAACATTTCTTGTGTTATGAATTCACTATGTGCGCCCTCTGCAGGCTGAAAGGAATACTACAGATGAGAAAGATAGCATGAATTCTGACAATGAACTTTTCATTCTATCTCATTGGGATTGTTATTATATATAATAATGAACAGTAAGTCCAAAAAATACCTGTTGATTTGCTAGAAAGTCAATAAGCTCCTAAATTCCAAAAACACTTCTGTTGTCAGCTTATAGTGCTGTCAGTTTGGCCAATTTTACTCTGTAGACAACAGGACACCTTACACTTTGAAGAAGCAGTGATGGAGAAGTATTCTTTAGTCTTAAGCTGGCCATACACCTTTAGATCTCCGTGTCAGATATCCTTTAGTTCTACCAACAACTATCTAGTGTCAGGTCCTCTGCGATGGAACACAGGTAGACTTGATGGTTTGGAAAGTCGCTCATATTACATGGTTTTGGTAAAACAAAATGAGATCTAAAGGAAATCTGACAGAGAAATCTAAAGGTGTATGCTGCTACTGATACTGTATAGTGAGTAAGGTTTGTTGCTCTAAGGCCCAGGCGCCCCTTTGGGCATTCTTCCCGGCCCCCCTTGGTACTCCACTTGTGGCCCCCCAAACCTAACTGTTGCATAGGAACTCACTGGTCCGCTGATCCCCGCTGACAGATCCTCGTCCGGGATCTTCTTAGAGTGGAGGAGGAGAGGCAATAAACTTACATGATAGGCGCACTTAAAAGCCAATCAGTGACCCAGATGGTGCCTGAGCAAGTCCCTTGCTGCTCCACCTCTAGTGTTGGGGGGTAATCAGCAGACTGGTGAGTGCCTATGCTCCCACTACCAATGAACGGGGGTGATTATATATTGTGGCACATAGCCTGAGAATACGCTTTGATGATATCTATGAGGCCCATAACCTATGTCAATGTATATGACACAAATGTGCACTACAATACTACAGTGTTTCCTAATGCTTGAAGTATCATTTAAAAAAAAAAGTTTTGTTATTTAAAAATAATGTCTTCTAGCTCTGCCTGCTGTGTTTTTTACATAAAAAAAAGCTTATACAAGTCAGTATAGATTGGAAATGTTATGTGCGGCACTAGTGATGCTGCACTTGTGGCCCTCCATATCAACTCAATTGCCCACCACTGCTCTAAGGGTAGGGCTACATTATACACTTATGCTCAACACATCCAATAAGTGCAAGCCCTCCCTGTTCACTAGGGCCACATTGTGGTGTGGCCGATAACACGGCCCCTTTAAATCAATGGGCTGACATATGACTTACGTGTTTCCTGAACACTGGCGCTGGGGATGTAAACTGGGAAACAGACGCTCCCTGCCACCGATGCTGCCAAAGGCGCAGGCTGTAATTAATCAGCAGGTCTGACGAGCATAGGTAAGTATGCACGACCCCAGCTGGAGCCGAGTTTGCTTTGTAAACCAACTCTGAATTAACTGAATATGTCTCAACTAGGGAGGTTAAAGAAGGCGAGGCGGGCACAGTCGCACTGGGAGTGTAAAACCCGCAAAAGTTTTTGGGGTGAGAAGTGCAACAAAACAAGTCTGGTGACCCCAGTCGACTCTACACTATCATACTGTACGCATACCGAATAATAAATCAACATGTGGTCTAATATAAGGAGATGGATATATTTCTTCATCTCCTCTTGGGTTGGTAGTACTTCAGATGTAGAAAAACATTAAAGTCAGGCTACAAATGTGTCAGCAATTTCTTCTGCAAGTGGAATGAAAGGTGAGACAATCCCCCTAGCTGACATCAGCTCCTTCTCCGCTGAAGAAACCCCCTATTCATACTTTCCAGGCCATACATAGCTCAGCTCAGTAAGAAAAATATTACAACACCGTGGCTTGACCTTGAGCAGGACACACGGCTAGACCAGGACATGGAAATCCAGATCATGCCACCCAGGTTTCCAACAATAGGACTGCTGAACTATGTTTGGGGTGTTTGGGGCATCCGAGGTGCAATGTTCTCCTTCACGTTACAACATATCAGAGCAGTCAGTAAGATGCAGATCAGAAAATGTGCTGTCTGGGCTTACCAATTAAGAAGTAACGAGCATCAGAGAACCTTTGAGATTCCCCAACATGTTGAGAAATACTGATGCATGGCAAAAAAAGTGAAGCAACCCTGTATCAAGGGTGTCACAAGGTGGGAAGCGGCATTCAATGCCCAAATGCCTCCCAACATGATGCCCCTCTGGGCAAACGCTCATATTGCCCCTTTCTAAAACCGCCACTGACTACTTCAAACATTTGGTGTATGTATATATAGTGGTGTTACTAGGTTTAATGTCACCTAGTGCCGAAAACTCATGGTGCCATCTCCATATTGCAAGTATTATGGATATCAAATTGTGTGGCAATGTATATAACATATATATTGTGACAGATTGGTCATCCTGAGAGTTTTTGTTTTAGTTTTCTTAAAGGGCTCCCAGACTCTGGGATAGGGAGGAAGGAACTGAGTGGGCCTTCCTATTCCCCCAGGGCCCACTAAGCAGTTAACACCTGTTTGCAGGTAAGTGGAGCCAGGTGTGTCTCCACATAAGGAGCAGAGACCATTGTGTCAGTGGGTTCCTAAGAGAGAGACACAGATTCAGACCTAGTAGGAGACCGTGAGGGTAGACAGGGGGCACACAAGGAGTGATGGGCCTATCCTGTGGCTACTGGAGCCGGGGAAACAGGGGGCTCACAGAGCGTGTGAGGCCCAGACCTGTTCCTGCTGGGAAGCTGGATGTTTGCCAAGCCAGGAGGATTGGCATTTTTCAGTGACTTTTGTTTCATTTGGATTGACTTTTGTTTCATTTGGATATTAACCCCTGTGAGGGTGAGTTTTGATTTGAATTGTGTGCTCAAATAAACGTGGGCAGGAGCCCTTAAATGATAAAGAAACGTGTGGACTGATGGTTTAAGAGCAACCCTTTGAGTGTGATCCCCCACAATATATATATATAAATATACAGACACAGCAGGGGTAGAGGATGCCTGCTATTAAGGCCCCCATGCACGGGTCAGATTCCGACCGGATTCCGGCACGATCGATTCGGGGCGCGTGCACGCGAATCGATCGTGCCGGAATCGTGTGCAGCCCACCTTGTCCGATCGATCGCATCCGATTGATCAGGGGCTCAGAATCGGATCCGACAGAGAACCAACATGTTGGTCTTTTTGATCCGATTCTGCACAGATCAGGGGGAGTTGCCATTTGTGAGGTGGAGTCGGAGATGGAATCGGACACGGAATCGTCCCGGAATCCGTTGGACAAGGTGGTATGCTGCGATCGGATTCTCTTAATTGGCCGATCGATCACACCTCCGATTCCCGGCAGAATCGTCGGAATCAATTGGATGGGTGATCGAGCAGCCATGGAATCCGACTGTGTATGGCTGGCTTTTAGGCAGAATTGTTGAATTCATTTAACTTTGCTCAGCCATAGACACACTGCAAACATTAATCCCCCACGGCTTCTATACAAAAAAATATATATCTGGTCAGTAATCATTTGGCTTCACATATATTTCTATATTTACCTTTTAAGTCATAAAAGTACTGCCAGACTTCAGAGTCATTGGACTGGATGTAGTCCGCTTTGTTGACGAGCTTCGCCAGGTTTTCGGGAAGATTAATTGCTTGGTCTTCCTTTGGTCTTTGGAATGTTCTTATGAAGTCTACCCCACCGCTTGGCTGAAATGTGGCATGAAAAGGAAAGGTTTAGATATACACATAGCAGCTTTTATAATCATTTGTGGTAGAATTAGGGCTTACTTCCACTATACGTCGGGACCCCCTCTGCTAAGCACAGTGCTTGGCGGGGATCCCTACGGAGCACATAGACCTTACCTGCTTGGATGCTGTGTTTAGACATCTGCCGATGCAGAGGCTCAACGTACTTGACTATATTGAGCTTTGCATCGGCGGAACAGTTCGGCGCAGTGAAGACACAGCATCTGCCAAGCAGGTAAGTCTATGTGCTCCGTCGGGACCTCCTGCCAAGCAATACGCTTAGCAGAGGGGTCCCGACGTAAAGTGCTAACATAGCCTTAGAGTTGCCTCTTCCCACTAATAGATATATATATAATTTCCACGTCCCTCCTTTCAGTTACAAAAGCTTCCCAGTGGTGTAAAAGCTTGAGGCTTTACATTGACCCCCGCCCCAGTTTTCAAATGGTCCATAATAGAACTTTGAAGCATTGTACCACATGATTATTACAGTACAGACTAATGGCAGAATGTTCTATTAAGGCCCCCATACACGTGTCGGATTCCCACCGGATTCCGGCACGATCGATTCCGGGCGCGTGCAAGCGAAACGATCGTGCCGGAATCGCGTGCAGCCCACCTTGTCCAATCGATCACGTCCGATCGTTCAGGGGCCCAGAATCGGATCCGACAGAGAACCAACATGTTGGTCTTTCTGATCCGATTCTGCACACATCAGGGGGAGTTGCCATTTGTGAGGTGGACAATCCGTTGGATTAAGGTGGTATGCAGCGATGGATACTCTTAATTGGCCGATTGATCGGAGCTCCGATTCCCGCTGAGATCGCCGGAATCGATCGGATCAGTGATCAATCGGCCATGGAATCCGACACGTGTATGGCGAGCTTTAGACACTATGGTTCCTGACTATGTACCTTCAATGATCGGGAAGCAATGTCTTCTGGTGTCATAAAGAAAGCGTCATCCACATCGAGGGTTTTCAGCTCGTCATGAGTGGTAAAGAAGAGAAGGAAGAGGCAATCTTCATCCCCAACATTCTTCACCCAATGTAGTGTGTTCTTTGGGAAGAAGATAACTTGACCAGCCGTGACATTGAAGGTGGTGACCACGCCGCCATCATCGACAACGCCAATCCATGCCTTGCCCTGAGAGAAAACATTTTTGTAAAATTGCAATTGTGCAAATTGATAAGTGCTATATACTGTAAGTGTATCCCAAGTAGAGTGTTGAACCATGTTGGCCATTTACTTGAAGTTCAAATTATTTTCTTCATTGGCTAACTGAGGTTATTAACCGCCGGAGCGTTCTGCCCGAGATATCTCGGGTTAAGTTTCACTGATCAAGATAACTGCAGGTAGACTTACCTGTCCGCCATATTCCCCTGACAATTCTCGGGATCGGCATACACGCCGGTCCTGCCGGGTCCGCCCCGATGGTGTCAACGGTGACACGAAAGGGCGGATGGTAGGCGGCGCCATAGACCTCCATGTTAATGGAGGGGCATTGCTTTTCCCCAGAATCTTTATGCCGGAATGCTGGGCACCTCCTGAAGAGCGTAAATTGCACCTGCATTCAATATGCTCTGCCGTGATCGCCCATGGTGTGCTTTTTAAAGCAGCGCACCACGTGCACAACCCTCTGGAGGTTAAACAAGGAGCAAACTTTTGCGATGTCTCAGATCCCTTCTTCAGTCTTAAAGCCAAAACACTATTACGTTTTAGATTAAATAGGTAAAAGTTAGTTTCTTATTCTAAAGAATAGAATATGTGCTATAATAATGTACCAGTGAAGGAGTTAAGCTGGCGGTACACAGGTCGATTCCAGTGCGATCGGCGAATCAACCGCAACGTGGTGACGCAACGAATTAAAGTCGGATCTCTGTTTTTTTTATGGAGCGGGAACGATCACTCCAGGTTGGTTGCGTTTGATTGAACGATCTCCACAAAAGGGCAAGGCGATCAATCGTTTGGAAATCAAACGCTACAGCGACCCATGTATGGCCAACATTAGAGAATGGGTTTAACCCCATATAAGGTAATGATCTTTGTTTGTGTCACAACTGAGGAGTTTTTGCCCCTGTGATCACAGTTTCTACGCAAAACAATTAGATCAAATCTAAAAAATTCACTAATCGAAGAGGTGTCTAATGAGGACCTGTCCTAGTAAGTACAGTGGACCCTTGAGTTACAACCGACTTAACTGAAGCCCAACTTGAGTTACCAACCAAAATTATAGTTTTGACTTAAAAGCAAAAATATGAGATACAACCAGAATGATGTCCGATGCCAAAACATGCTTCTGCTGTGTGGTGGTGATCATGTGACCTGATGTCAAGTACAGCACGACAAAATTGACCATCTCACCAATCTACAAAAGGCTACAAGGCCGGATTCCTGATGTTCTAATGGAAGTGGACTCTCCTTCCCAACGATAACTACCTTCCATCTCTTCCTTAAAGCCAAACATGTCACCTTGAATGGCTATTACAAATTATTGTTTCTGGTAGGCTCGGCACATTTTAACATGTTGGTGATAACACCAGGAAAATGATTGGTGTTTCTGGTAAATAAAACATATTATATAACATATTTTATTATGAAAAGGTGAGGCGAGGGGGGGGGGGCTTTCTGGGATTCAGAATCTATTATGGGTATTTTCATAATTTGTTATGGGAAAAATAGTCTTGACTTACAACCATTGGGAACCCATAAAGTTTGTAAGTCAAGGGTCCACTGTAATATGAATACATCTCTCTTTGTGTTAAGTTCTCCAGGACAATGGAGATGATAGTGAGGGGTGACATTACATACCTGTATCAGGAATCCATGCTCGTTAGCATTAAAGTGCCAGTGTGGCGCCCTTAACCCTTTGCTGACAATCTTCAGTGTCCCCACAGTAATTTTAGACTGATGGTTGTTAATGCTGATGCCAAACTCCTTCTCGTTATCGTTGGTGTATTCTTTTGGGTTGTTTCTATAACGAGCCCACTGGATATCTCCACCTTCAAATTCAAACACCTAGAATGGCAAGAAAAAAAAAAATCATACATTATCTTTACACTAAAAATTTACCAGATGTTTCACAACAAAACAGGGTGTACTTGGGCGACGGTGCCAAGTAGAGATGGTCCACGATTTTGAGTTAATTGCAAAGCCCCTGAACATGCTATCAACAACAACCTTGTAGAGAAGGGTTGGGGGGTACACTACAAAAAAAAGTATTTCTCTATAGCTAGCCATACACGTTCGGATTCCATGGCCGCTCGATCACCTATCCGATCGATTCCGGCGATTCTGCCAGGAATCGCAGGTGTGATCGATCGGCCAATTAAGAGTATCCGATCGCTGCATACCACCTTGTCCAACGGATTCCGGGACGATTCCGTGTCCGATTCCATCTCCGACTCCACCTCACAAATGGCAACTCCCCCTGATCTGTGCAGAATCGGATCAAAAAGACCAACATGTTGGTTCTCTGTCGGATCCGACTCTGAGCCCCTGATCAATCGGACGTGATCGATCGGACAAGTTGGGCTGCACACGATTCCGGCACGATCGTTTCGCGTGCACGGCCCGGAATCGATCGGCCCGGAATCCGGCCGGAATCCGACCCGTGTATGGGGGCCTTATCACATTTCGTTTTTGCACAAATGAAGTTCAAAGTCAAGTCAAAATTTAGAAAATCGGAATTTCGAATTTATTTTTTAACTTAATTTATGCAAAAACGACATGTGGTAGAGCAAAAATAACATGTTTTCCCACAACCCTTCTTTACATCTCCAGCAATTTTGGTGATGATACCATGTTCAGGGGCTTAGCAATTAGCTAACAAAGTTAGCAAGTCGAAAAATTTGACCATCTCTAGTGCCAAGGACAGAAGAGAAAAAATAGGTCAGATATTGGTCTCTAGGAGATATAGAGGGGCAACTCTCTCCTGCGAGGACACAACGTTCCTTATTCTATCTAGAGATGGTCGAATTTTTCGACTTGCTAACTTTGTGAACTGATTGCAAAGCCTCTGAAAATGATATCATCACCAAAATTGCTGGAGATATAGAGAAGGGTTGGAGAAAAAAAAAGGTTTTGCTCTAGCACATGTCATTTTTGCATAAATTAAGTTTAAAGTTAAAGTCGAAATTCCGATTTTCGAAATTTTTACTTGACTTTGAACTTAATTTGTGAAAAAAATATTTGTGTTAGAGACACACTTTCTTTTTTGGAGTATACCCCCAACCCTTCTCTACATCTCCAGCAAGTTTGGTGATGATACCATGTTCAGAGGCTTTGCAATGAAGTCGAAACCGTCGAAATGGTCGAATTTTTGAACAAAAAATTCGACCATCTCTAATTCTATCCAAAAAACTTTTGCTTCTACTTACATAAGGTAAATTTTTTAATTCTAAATATATTATGTAAGCAAAAATGTGTGCCCTTGTGGAAGCAATGGTCTTTTTGCAGACATCCAGTTGATCCAGATGAACGCTAGGGAGGTTAAAGATTGGGCAGCAAGCCACATCTGGCTCATGAGCTATAGGTTGCCAACCCCTGCACATAGGCATAAAACTTTGGTCCCCCGACCAAATATTTTTGGCCCTGGTAGATGTGGCTGACCTGATAGATATGCCTTCTCTACAGCCCCCTGGCATACTTCAGCTAGGGATGGTCGAAATTCAGGATTTAAAGTCCAATTTCACGGAGGCCAAAAAATCGACTTCAAAATATGTTATAGCATTGATCTCAAAAATCTTCATTTTTAATGTGACTTTTTATTGCAAATATTATATTATATAAAATTATAAAAAAATTCACAATCAAAAATTTGAATCAAATTTTAAGTTAAATTGCATTTACTGCATTTCGCCCATCTCTAGCTGCAGCATGTTTCTCCGATTTGGGCATGCTCAGTAGTGTGCACCAGTGCATCGCAATGAGCACATGCCACCATGGGCATATCAAGATTTGTAGTTCTCTACTCCCGGAGTGGGTATTGGGGGTGTTCAGCTCAAAGGGGTGCTCCCAAAACAGATAAATCCATGATAAAAGTGTCTCTTTAGGGCTCCTACACGTATTTATTGTCCAAAACTCACCCTCGCAGGGGTTAATAGACATCCAAACAAAATTATTAAAAAATGCCAATCCTTCTGGCTTGGCAAACGTCCAACATTTGTCCTCAGTTGAGCTTCCCAGCAGCAACAGGCCTGGGCATCACACTCTTTGTGAGCCCCCTGTATCAACTGCCCTAGTAGCCACAGACCTGGGTCCCACACTCCCTGTGTGCCCCCTGTCTCCAACTTCTATCTGGACAACTAACACACTGGACTGTGCAGATATTTGGAGTCACACCTAGCTCCAATCACCTGCAACCCAGGTGTTAACCCTTACAGTGTACCTGGTGGAATTGGAAGGCCCACCCAGTTTCATCCCTCCTATGCCAGAGTCTGGGAGCGCTTTAAGGAAAACAAAACTCTCAGCAAGAGCAAATTATTCTTCCAGGACACCACCTAACGGTCCATTCACACAGTGACAGATGACCAGTCTGTCACAGTATACAGAAGCGCAGCAGGCAAGGGGGTCACAGAGAAGGCAGATCTATCTGCCCCATCTACTGTTGCAGATGAGGGAGAAAGGAGGAGCGATGAGTGCAGCTGGCAGGGGGGCTGTGGGGAAGAGGGCTACCAGGATGGGTCAAGGGAAAGGCAAAGTGGGACAGAGTGACCCAGCCAGGGGGTCATCAGGTAATGTACAGCGTTTGTAGTCCATGTGTGCCCTCATCCCATACATTGCCATACAAAGCCATACATTGTACACACATGCACTGTA
>CM070032.1:17160865-17171524 GCA_036250615.1 Ptychadena robeensis
CCCCCCCATATTTTTGCCATATTAAACACTGCAGGGCCGTTGAAAATTGCCTTACGCCCTATGGAACAAATTTGTCAAAATACTGAAAAACAAGGGACGAATGAGTCCAAATAAAGAATGAGTCCCAATGAGTCCGAAAAGCAAGGGGCGCATTTTTTTGTGTCCAGTGCTTATTCAATGGATGCTTGTACGTCTGCGTGTTCCAGCACAGCTAACTTCACACCACTGACCCAAAGCGACAGTGTTGCTCCTGTGTGTACGCAACCATTGCATAGCATGGCCCTTTTAACTTTGGCGCCCTGAGTTTGAAAATTTGCACAAAGAACAAGATGACAAAGGGTAACTGGTGGATAACATGAATCTTCTAGCCTAAGCTGGAGCCTTTTAGTTCTTGCAGTAGGTGTGGAAGTGTGAGATCATGTCACTTGCTCTGTAACATAAGCCAGGGACAGCATGGTATGTGAGGCCGCTGTATACAGTGAGCATTGTATGTAACCTCTGACAGGATGACATTTTCCACACCTGCAATGACCAGCGACACGTCCACATGGGAAATTTACATTGAGGTGTTTGGTCTGGTGGAACGATGTAGAAAGCCTTGTGGGTAGACCAGTAATATCCTGACGCAATTTGTTATTTTCAGCAAAGAAAGGAGCTTACTGGAGAAGTTTACCAAAAGTGTTGAAATTATTTTTGTTGAAAATGTTTCTTTAACTTCTTTTTTTTTTTTTGCAATGCTACACCCGGCACTTCTCCACAGTCATCATATAAACAGGGAAAAGTGGATATACCAGAAGCTCA
Organism: Ptychadena robeensis; assembly: GCA_036250615.1. Taxonomy (NCBI): domain Eukaryota; kingdom Metazoa; phylum Chordata; class Amphibia; order Anura; family Ptychadenidae; genus Ptychadena; species Ptychadena robeensis. The sequence continues at coordinate 17,161,667 of CM070032.1, forward strand.
ACAGCACCCAAAGCAAATGTAAGTACTCTGCTAAGTTTTCTGAGTAGAGATGGTTGGATAAAAAAAAAAAGAAAATTACAATTTCAACAATATTGAGTTAATTGCAAATCCCCTGAGCATGGTTTCATCACTAAACTTGCTGGAGATGTAGAGAAGAGTTGGGGGTAAGTATGGCTCTGACACAAATAGAGCAACTTTTTTCCCCAATGTTCCCTCTTCTCTACATCTCCATTTTAGTGATGACACCATGTTCAGGGGCTTTACAATCAGCTCACAAAGTCAACTAGTCGAAAAATTTGACCATCTCTATTTATGAGAAAGTCCTTAGAACTTAAGGTAGCCATACATGGTACATCTGATCGATCCCTGCCCACCTGGTACGATTGACCCAAAGTGATCGATATCAATCAGAACATAGATCAAAAAGTAATTGGACATGTCAGTGAATTTCAGATGATCTTTAACATGTACATGTCATTTTTTTTGCTTTCCAGTTGCTCTCTTGTGGCAGAAAGCGGTAATTACGCTTTTAAAAAGGAATCAATCAGTTGTGAATCGATAACACTGTGTGAAAGTACAATTGATGATCCCCTGGTGATTGATTTTTTTATTGTGCAATATGATCGACCCTTCTATGGCTACCATACATTAAAGATCTACTTTCGAAAGCAACTGGAATTATTCCAGAAGTTCTTCCACCATTGTTCTTCTTTCTGTGACGCCTTACCTTAGATTTACTGAGATGGCTCATGAACCTGTAGCGAACTTTTGCTCTGTCATTGGTGGTGTTGCTGCCGCTTCCACCGGCCTGTGGTGGCACTTTGTCCATTTCAGGTTCTGGCTTCATCACCTGTTCTGAGCTTTTGGGGTTAAAATGAACCAGATAGACCAGCGATAACACCAGAACCCCGATGGCCGTGGTTATTAGGCATGCCAGAAAGCAGACAAGAAAGATCCTCATCAGTGACATGGGTCGCTTCTTCTCCTGCAAGACATAGGAAACCAAAGGCAGACTAGTGAGTGGAAACTTCTAAGAACTTGGATATACAACAATGTTATTGATAACGTTGAGATTTACAGGGGTGCACATAAGTGGTACTATGGTACTCAGAAGGGGCCAATTACTAGCTCTGCGTACTGGCATTATTGTTACACAGCTCATATGCACTAACAACTTGGAGGCGCTCCGTGTCTGGGCGGCCGCAGCTAAATGTTACATGTATACAATTTATGTCACTTGGATAACTGCAGGGAAACATGAATAACTATGAAAGGTTGCAGTTAGGGGGGTGACATTGGAAATGTAAATGAATAATCCCAAAAAAAATTGGACTTCTTAGGGTGTTGGAGATCTGGGGGATGAAAGTAAGAGTAGGCATATGACAGCTGAAATATGACTATGAAAGGCTGACATTTGGACTGTAGGTAGTCTCAGGGGTCAGTTACTAACCCAGAAAATTTCAGGGTTGCACTACTGAGGTATGAGATCTGGGGGTTCAAACGTGTTGTACTGTGAGAGTTACATGTGACACAAAGCCAGCTGGTGACCTGTGGATGGAGACAGCTAACCGGAGGATCAATCAGGAGCAGGGAGGTTCATCTGCAGCAGAATCTACCATGCAGGAGGCTGACGCAGAGGACAGTGAGGGAGACAGTGAGAAAGACCACCCTACATTTGAGTACCAAACACCATCTCCTGGTACTCACCTGAGGAGCTTACTAAGAAAGTTATGTGCACCCTTGGAGATTTACCCTACATTCAATATAGAACCAGATATGAAAAAGATGACCAATGAAATGGCCAAACTGCATATAAATAAACAAAACATATCCCTATATATTGGGTCTGGAACAACTTCTTAGTGTTGGGCTGGAAGCAGATTTATAGAGTTATATAATATCTGGCATTGATCTTGGCATTGATACCAGAGTCACTGCTTGGCTGCCTTCAAACCAATTACAAGGCGTCAGATTTTCACTCGGCTATGAAGCCTCTGACTGAAGGAAATAAGAGGTGTGAGAACTTAGAATTTAATGATCTGGAAATATAATTAAATTGTTTATTAAAATAATTATGCCATACTGGATTATACTTCACAGATATATAATGTGAATTCCTTCTTTGGAATCTCTGTGTAAATAATAAATGACCACCTACACATCCCCTGAGTCTCTTTGCAGAGATCTTCTGCTCATCATTTCACATAAGAAATACCTAAATACCCTATTATATACAGGTATACAGTATGTACTAATGAGGCTTATTCCCATACACCTTCATAACATTTATCTGTATCTGTACATTTACCTGCCCTATTCAATTACAATAACAAAATGTTGCATTTTTGGCTGAATTAATTTTGGTTTATGTAGGTACCTATATGTGCAAGTTCATAGGGGTTTCAGCAGATACTTACTGTATCCACAGTTATTTCACAGTCACTTCTCTAGGTACATACCTGGACACATTCATAGTAATTGCCCTGGGTACAAATCTGTCTACATTCATAGTCACTTCCCTAGGTACATACCTGTCTACATTCATAGTCACTTCCCTAGGTACATACCTGTCTACATTCATAGTCACTTCCCTAGGTACATACCTATCCACATTCATATTTATTTCCTTAGGTACAAAACTACCCAAATTCATAGTCATTTCACTAGGTACATACCTGTCCACGTTCATAGTCATTTTACTAGGTACATACCTGGCTACATTCATAGTCATTTCCTTAGGTATATACCTGTCCATATTCATAGTTATTTCCCTAGGTACATATCTGGCTACATTTATAGTCATTTCCTTAGGTATATACCTGTCCATATTCATAGTTATTTCCCTAGGTACATACCTGGTTACATTCATAGTCATTTCACTAGGTACAAACCTGTCTACATTCATAGTCACTTCCCTAGGTACATACCTATCCACATTTATATTTATTTCCTTAGGTACATACCTGGTCATGTTCATAGTCATTTCCTTAGGTACATACCTGTTCACATTCATAATAATTTAACTAGGTACATACCTGGCTACATTCATAGTAATCTCCTTAGGTATATACCTATCCACATTCATAGTCATTTCCCTAGGTACATACCTGGCTACATTCATTGTCATTTCCCTAGGTACATACCTATCTGCATTCATAGTTATTTCCCTAGGTACATACCTGGCTATATTCATAGTCATTTCCTTAGGTACATACCTGTCCACATTCATAGTTATTTGCTTAGGTATATACCTATCCACATTCATAGTCATTTCCCTAGGTACATACCTGTATATATTCATAGTCATTTCACAAGGTACATACCTGGCTACATCCATAGCAATTTTCTTAGGTACATACCTGTCCACATTCATAGTCATTTCCCTTGGTACATACCTGTCCACATTCAAAGTCATTTTCCTAGGTACATACCTGTCCACATTCAAAGTCATTTTCCTAGGTACATACCTGGCCAGATTCATAGTAATTTCCCTTTTACATTAACAGTAATTTTCTTAGGTACATACCTATCTATATTCATAGAAATTTCCCTAGGTACATACCTGGCCACATAGTAATTTCCTTAAGTCTATACCTACCCATATTCATAGTAATTGCCCTAGGTACATACCTGGCCACATTTATAGTCATACATACCCACATGCATAGCAATTGCCCTAGGTACATACCTGTCCACATTCATAGAAATGTCCCTATTTATGTTGCTTTCTGCAGGTACATATCTTTCCATAGTCACAGTTATTCCTGGAAAGCTGGTGTTTGTTTGTTGGGGAATCACCTACCCCACCTTGCATCTCCAAGGCACTGCCTTCCATGTAGGTGGACCTGCACAGCTCTGTCATGCAATGGTTCTCAGATTCATCCCGAGTCCATTACATCAGAAGCCTTCTGCACCAAGGAACCCAGAACTGATTATTACCGAACAGCCAATGAGGATACATTACCTCAAAACCAGCTGCTGGCCATAAATTCCTAGTATTGGTCTTGAAGCTGATTATTAATTATAATTATTATCTTTTTATATGTAACTAGAAAATAACTGGGGTTATACCATAGTGTGTTCTTAGCTGCCTTTAGATCAATTAAAAGACGTCAGACATTTTTCCGTCTACAAATTCACATTGAAGTCAATAGGCAGAAGTTATGATGATTATAACCAGGGGTGCACATCAGTGGTAGTCTGGTACTCAAAAGGGGCCAAAACCTAGCTCTGCGTACCTGCATTATTGTTACACAGCTCATATACGTACTAACAACTTGGAGGCGCTCCGTGTCTGGGCGGCCGCAGCTAAATGTTACATGTATACAACTTATGTCATTTGAATAACTGCAGGGAAACATGAATTACTATGAAAGGTTGCAGTTAGGGGGTGACATTGGGTATGTAAATTCCTAATCCAAAAAAAAGATTGGACTTCTAAGGGTGTTGGAGATCTGGGGGATGAAAGTCAGAGTAGGCATACAGTATGTAAGGGTAAAATCTGTCAAGAGAAAAGCACTGTGTGACAGCTGAAATGTGATTATGAAAGGTTGCAGTTAGGGATGTGGCATTGGGAATGTAAATAACTAATCATTCTATCCTTCTGTAAATTACTAAAATTTTTAAGGGTGTTGGAGATCTGGGGGATAAAGGCAGAGTAGGCATATGTAAGGGTAAGATCTGACAAGAGGAAAGCACTGTGTGACAGCTGGTATAGGACTATGAGAGGCTGACATTTGGAGTGCAGGTAGTCTCAGAGTTTAGTTACTAAGCCAGAAAATTTCAGGGTTGTACTACTGAGGTATGAGATCTGGGGGTTTAAACGTGTTGTACTGTTGGAGACAGCTATTTGGAAGCTAAATAAGGAGAAGGGAGGTCCATTTGCAGCAGAACCTACCATGCAGGAAGCTGATGCAGAGGATATTGAGGGGGACCACATACACATGGGGTGAGTACCAAACACCATCTCCTGGTACTCATCTGAGGAGCTAAAAAAGTTATGTGCACCCCTGATTATAATCCAAGATTGTAATGGATTGTTGGTTTGAACCCGTATTTTTGTTTTATCAAAACATTCCCATCCCAAGAAAACTTAGAAAAAAAGGAAAATCCCCTCTGGTGGGACTTTTTTTTTAATGAAATTCATTTAAAAAAATGAGTGATTAATGATGTCTGTCTGGCCTCTGGTTTTTAACATAAACACTAAATATTAGACATCATATATATTTGTGGTACATACCTGTCCGCTTTCATAGTGGTTTTGGTAAGGTTGATGTTTGTTGGTTGGAGAACGACCAACTCCATCTTCTTGCATCTCAAAGGTACTGTTCTCCATTTCTCTTGGTCTGGATAGTCCTTCCTAGGATGCTATGCCTTTCCTCAGAGGAAGTCTTAGTCTGGTACCATCTGAAGCTTGCTGCACCTTTTTATACTTCTTCACAAGGAATCCAGAAGTGTCTGTTTATTACACGTGGTACGGGGATTTGTGCAACAGCCAATGGCACCAAAGGATATCTTTCCACAAGACCAGGGGTGTGGGGTTAGGTGTGGGGAAATACTTGTCCATCGTTGCAGTTCCTCAATAAAAAAGCTCTGTGACTCATGCTGATTTGGCAGTAAATCAGCAGAGAAACAGGAAAAAAAATAGAAATATAACTTAAATACTGTGGAAAGGGATCTCCTCTTTGGTTTTGCTGAAAAAGGTAAAGAGGAGGAAAGAAAGAGAAAACAAATTCTGATGGCCGACAAGCGATGTCCACAACTACTGAGGAGATTATTATGGAATTGGCATGAACACTTGTATATACAGTATATATATGTGCATGAATGTATACACATGGGTATCTGACCCATGTATTTGTATTTATGATGCAAAGTAGGTTGAGTACAAGATACTCTACAATTTGCATAATGGCATCCGCTGTAAATATTTATATTTATCTATTGTAAAGTTCAGGGGAAGGATCACCAGCGCAGCCAGGCGATAAACGAAACAATGGTTTATTTTCACCAAAAAGGCAAACAAAAATCCAAACTTGCAATACGTTGAACAACTATTCATTGGTACTTTTAACAACTTGGCAGCTCACCACTGTTGCCCAGTATTTTCCAAAGGTCCTGCCAGCCCTCCTAGGCTTTCCACAGGAGTAGTCTTCTGTAGAGAGTGTTGGACTTCACACAGGCTCTCCACCTGACCACTCCTCCTACAGTCCACACCCTCTCACCTGAGCCTTTTTCAGACAGAATTCCTGTCTGCCTGACAGTGAGCCGCGAATCCTGGAGTGTATGCCGGGTGTAGTGGGAAGGCCCACCCAGATCCTTTCCTCCCACTCCAGTCCGGAAACCTAAAAAATATAACAAATGGCAACCCCCGGTTACCTCTGTCTATCCCCGGACTCCTTACCCAGAATACACTGAGGACCACAATTCATAATATGGGGAGACAAATCTGCCATCCAGGACCCATCCGCGGGGTCCTCCACACTATCTAAACTCCCTCCATCTAAAATATATGCCACCAGGGATAAGACCTATCTCTATCTGGATACTCCTTATGGGAACATTCCCCTAGTGCATAATTCTAGCACTATTATTTAAACTCTGGATCCGTATACCTCTTCCTTTACCTGGATGTGGACCTTGCATACTTTGCATACTATTTGTCCTCCTACACGACTCTCTAGGGTAGGGTGGCCTTGCCTGGCTCTCCGTTGACTTCATCTACATGGGTGATCTATGAGCTTTGTGTTGGACCCCCTGATGAAAGGGTTGAAACACGCGGTCGGGCCCACCTACATCATCGGCTCTCCTTTTTGATCCTGCCAAGCACATATCTATTGTCACCCCTGGAAGCAAGGACAGTTCAGCATACATCGTCTATATGAGTTGTTTTTCACCTAATTTATGGACATTAAATTCTGAATTGTTTTTTACTATGACACCTAATATGTGTTTTTATCGATTATACTGAAACAGCTACTTTTGTAAATGTGAGATAGTCTAATACATTATATAGGTTCAGATACCCCTATGATCAAAGGTATCTATAGAGCTGGCCTTTAAAGTGCCCTAGCTCCCATCCTTCGGTATGGGAAAAACCTTTCTCCTCTTCTTTCATGTTATTTTGGGATGTCGGCTGGCTCGACAACATGGGATATCCCTGATTAACTCGTTTGTTCTAAAATATATGGTGGACAAAATGGGACTTTTATTGAAACCATGACATTATTACAGTGTTTGAAAACAACTTTCCCTTTTCCATGTGTACAGGAAAACATGGATATTAGAAAATTGTTTGCTTCCAACTTTCTGTGAACAGTTAGGGGATGGCCATTGAGTGTTCCAATGGTGCCCAAAACCATAAAGATGTGGATTGATGGGTCTGGTGTGGAGGAACTCGAGGGACCCCCAAAAAGTCTCCTCTAATGCAAACATGAACCTGCAGAATTACAATGTACATTAAAAAGTTTCTCTTTCAGGTCCTCTGTGCTCATGTTTCCTGGGTGGAAAATATGAGGCAACAAATAAAGTTGACCAGAGGGAAGCAGGAAAATGTGAGTGACTTTGACACAGGCTTTACTGCCAAAGCATTTCCAAGACATGAGGTCTTGGTACGTGTTTATTGATGATGTGATCAACGCCAACCAAAAGCAGTCCAAGGAAGCATAATGTATGAAACAGCAACATAGTTTTCATGAGTCCGTGGAACAAGGCCTATTTAGGTTACTTAAGAACAAATTGTTGAGGCAGTGAAGCAGCAGATCAGTCAGAGCGGCCATGGTGATCCATGTCCACTGTCTAGAACAGGTGGTAGATCAGATCCTGACAGGCAGTCAAAATCCAACAGCACCCTCCCCTCTCCTGCCCCTGGGTGCAGCGCTCATATGTAGACCTGGTTTCCCCGATCATCATTGACAATTTTACTGATGTAGGAACGCCAAAGCTGATTAGGAAAGCTGGGTCAGTGTGTGACCACTTCACAGGTGAGTTGCTATGCCCTATGCATTAACAGTTTTTTTTGGTTTTGGGGGCCACTTGTGGAGGAGCAAGGGGCCAGAAAGGGGACCACATGCGGCCCCCGGGCCACAGGTTGGGCACTTAGGGTCTAGAAGCATCCTACAAAGAGCACAGCAGCATTAGAACAGGCATGGTGCACTGGTACACTGGTACACTATCAGGTAACTGCAATAGCCATTGTAACACTCGTCTCTCTCTTGGCCTTCCCTTGCTCTGATGTTCTTTTGACAATAGATGTCCTCAGGTTTCCAGGTTGGATGTTGATCCAAGTACCATCTATACTCACGTATAAGCCCAGGTACCTAATTTTATCTTCAAAAACTGGGAAAACATATTGACTTTAATATAAGCCGAGGGTGGGAAATGCAAAGTCAGAAAGTGGAGTTTTCTTAATGAGAAAAAGCAACCTTCCTCCTAGGAATGAATCAAACAGGTGAATCTTATTGTCATGTCCTCACTACGTTAAGGGGAAAACACAGGTTTATTGTTATTACATGATGGGTTTTATGGCACTACTTATGATTCAAATAAAAAAGTTGCCATTCAAAAAGTCTTGGGAATGGGACCAATACATGGAATGGAAATGGAAACTTGTTTTCATGTTTGAATCATAAGAAGTCAAGTTTTTTAATTAAAATTCCACCTTCTCCAGTAAAAATTAACAGATAGCCAACTAGATGGCGGGGTCATGACGTTTGTTTACACTTCAGCAGCCAATCTCTAGAGGCATCGGATCATTCACAAAGGCTGCTGGCAAGTGGCACCCTGACTCTGACCCTGACTTGAGTATTAGAGGGGGGAATTTTGGGCTAAAAAACTCAGCTTATACTCAAGTGTAAACAATGTATTCAACCCCTGAAGACTAAAGCCGGCTCAATTTTTCATTTGATTGTGTTGATTGATCGTTCAGGAATCGAGTGCAGCCCACCTTGATTGTTTGATCCCGCTCCAAGGAAATATCAATCGAATAGGGATCCGAAACAACGACTTGATCATTGAGGGATGGATTCACCCAGGTGGTACGCATTGGTTGCTCTAATGATCATAGTGCGATCATTCTGCAATCCTTGTGTAAGCATGCTATGATCGATCACACACCGATCGTAGGGGACTTGATATTTCCATTTGATCGATTTTAACAGATCGATTTTTAGGTCCAGCAAGCCTGCTACAATCGACCAAAAGTGGTTGAAATTCGAACATGAAATCAATCTTAAAGTGATCGGACATGTTGGTAAATTTTAGTAGATCGTACAAGTATCAGGTTTTTTTAGGTATTTAAGCCTCCCATACACGTTCCGATTATTCTCCCGACCGATGTTTCGTCCGATCCTGTCACCCGATTTTCACCTAAAATGTTATGGTCGGTCGGTCGGCTGGCACAAACAATCGGAATTCGAATTATCACCGATCCATCAGCCTGACACTATTTATTAACAGCAGATCGACCAAAAATTTACAGACAGGTCCGAAGTGGTCCCGACCGATTTTTTGGCCGATTTTGAGAAATCGGGTACATAATTCCGAATCCGATTAATCTCCCGATCGATTAATCTCCCGACCCGATCGGTCGGTCGGGCAAAATTCGTACGAAAAATCGGAACGTGTATGGGGGGCTTTAGTTAGACTTCTATGGGATCGTACTATGAAGTTGTAAAAGTTTCCAGCCACAGGGAGACGTCTGCAGAGCATTAACAATGCTGCTGCAGTGCTGAATGCAAGGCAATTGGTTGTGTTTAAATCGATCACACTGTGTGATGGTACAATCGATCAATGTTAGGAACCCCATACACCTTTAGATTTCTCTGTCAGATTTCCTTTAGATCTCCTTTTGTTTTACCA
>CM070032.1:17184402-17209987 GCA_036250615.1 Ptychadena robeensis
TACATAGTTGGTGGTTGATCTAAAGGAAATTGTATGGAGTGATCTAAAGGTGTATGGGGGGGGGGGGCTTAACACGGCACAATTATATTTAAGTTTCTATAAAACTTTAAGTGGTATCTTATAGTGCTTAAAGATACATTATGTAATAATTGGTACCCTATCCCAAAAACCTCAACTATTCAATACAAGAGAAGTGCATGTGAAGGGCGAGATAACCCCTGAGACACTAGAATAGGGAGAGAAAACTCTTGTATTCTGGGCGGTCAGATCACGGACTGCTTTATGACTATTATGTTGAAATGTTGTGTGAAATGTGAACTTTGAATGAAATAAAGACATTGTGTTTTATCCACAGTGCCACGGAAAACAACTTCTCGTTGAGATGTGGACATACAGAGCCATAGGTGGATGAGGGAGCTCCTTCCATTTATCATAGTAGTGCACCAGTGGAGGATATCTCAACGTAGTCTTCAAGCCTTGTGCTGTCGGAGGTTTGGCTAAAGGAAGCACAGGCCCATGTCGCCCCACACCTGAGCAGTGTCAGAACCAGGCTGTCTCCTTGATTCAAACATGTATGGGCTACCTGCAACCTCCAGTCAAGGGGGCTTAAGCCGGCCATAGACGTCTCGATCTATGGGCGACATTTAGCAGACTCTTCACAGCGTGGTGACGTTACCACGCTGTGAGGAGTCGGCTAAAGAGAGGACAGGAATCCTGTGTGTTCCACTAACACACGGGACTCCTGTCAGACTGTAGCCAATTAACTCGGAGGGGGAGGAGACTACCATCTCCTGTCATTATTACATAATGCGAAAATCGGCACTTGTACATGCAAATCTCAAATATGTTGTCACAGAGACATCTGGTGGCAGAATGTGAAATAGCAGCTGCATAGAGGTAATTCATTGCGAAAATCGGCACTTGTACATGCGAATATTAGGAGCTCAATGTGTTGTCACAGGGACATCTAGTGGCAGAATGTGAAATAGCAGCTGCATAGAGGTAATTCATTGCGAAAATCGGCACTTGTACATGTATATTAACCTCCCTAGCGGTTGAGACGAACCCTGTTCGTTCGCTGAACAGGGTCCTCTCAACCGCACGGGAAGCCGGCGGCGGGGAGACCCGATGCCTCCCCGGAAAGCTGCAGCGATTGTCTTCATCCCTGCAGCATTTCCGGGTTGGCCATCGACCTCCATGTTAATGGAGGAGCGCCAGCTTTCCCTCTCACGCAGCTGATGTCAGTAATGACAACAGCTGCGTGTAGAGCTCCGACGAGATGCCGGAAATGACAGGCAGTGTACTGTGTACACTGCCTCGATCGCCCGTACAATGGCGCGATACGGGCAGTGCACTCAGGAGGTTAATATACATATTCTTAAAAAAGTTTATAATACATTTATACATGTATTATTATATTATTTATACATATATTTATATGTATGTATTTATTTTTACCTTTTTTTAATCCCCCTGCCGTTCCTGGCAGTCCCAGCTTGTCCAGCTCTGACCTGTCAGAACAGCAGTGGGCGAGCTGGGTTTGTCAGGCAGAGATCGGAGCCACAGGAGAGCAAACTCACTGCTCCGTGCGTTTCCGATCTAATGAGGAAGCTGCAGGAGACAGATCACCCCCCCCCATGCTGTCCTATGTATCCTGGCACATCTGCAGCGCCATCTAGTGGTTGCAGTGCTAATCTACCTGATAAAGTGATTTATTGAAATCTTCATTATCTGATATTGTGATCTATTCACAAAGCATCTGAACGTGTTATTATATTCCAGATGTCACCTGACTCCTGTATGGACAGACTTTGGGATGTTACAGGTCTACAATGTAAAAAACATTTTCCCATTAAAGTCTATGGTGCGCTTTTGGTACAGAAATCGGTACCTCAGCAGTGCGCTAGGGGGGTTAAAGCAGTACAGGAAATTTACAGATGCTCTTGGTCTGGTCCCTCTATTAAATGTCAGAACCCGTTGTGGCTGATGAGTCAAAAAGCCCACCCCAAGGAAAGACAGATGTGTGAGCCAATGAGCATACTGTGCATAGAATTATCATAACACAGGACTAACCCGATCAGTATTCTGCTGATTCTCTTCTGTGCAATGATGAACCAATAGGGGCCCTGCACTAGTATGTGCATATACCGTATATGTAAGTATATAAGTATGAGTCAAGGTACATCATTTTATCTACAAAAACTGGGAAAACTTACTGACTCAAGTACAAGCCTAAGGGGCAATGCAGCAGCTACGTGCAAAGTCTGGAGTTTTCAAAATTAAATTTCTAATTAAATCTCCAGTCAAAATTAACAGTATGACCACAAGATGGCGCTGCTAGCCAAGTTTGTGTTTCATCAGGGGAGTCCAGCCGGGGATACTGCTGAGCAGCCAGGAATGGTGGGCCCCCTTGTAGCTGGGCACATTCATTGCCTGTACTGGAGACCAGCAGCTGCAGCAGAAGGAGGAAAAGAGCATCGGACAACCCACAGAGGCTGCCGGCACTCACAAGGAGACCAGCGAACACCCGGACAGGAATGTGGGACCCTGACTGAGGGTTTTTTTTCGCCAATTTTGGGGGTTTATACTCGAGTATATATGGTATGTTTGTATCACAAGGCTAACTGCACAGACATAGAATTCACTTCCTTTTTTTATTATTGAGAACATGCGTACTACTAAAATCAAAGGATCCATAAATGTAACAAAAAAATTATTTTATTGTGGCTCAAGCAATATTAGAAAGAACATATATACACATATACAAACACCATTTGTACCGTATTTTTCGGACTATAAGACGCATAAGAAATCGGGCCACTTGGCCGTGGGTGGTCGCGCCTTGGCTCCTGGCTAGTTCTCCGGCAAGAAGATTAGCTGAAGAGAGAGATAGATGAACACCTATCTATCTCTCCCTGTGTGTGGAAGCTGCAATCACTCTGCAGCTTCCACGGGCACAGCTGTAGATGGAGAGGAGAGACTCTGCAGCCGTTCCCCCCCCCTCTTTCCCTAAGGAATGAGGAAGAGGACGTGTGTGCCGTGATAGTACTGCTGCTAGTGGCAGAATTTGGTATTGCATTGATCCAATTGGTTTTAACACTTTAAATAATAAATACTCTGGTTTGGCCTCCTTCTCTCCTTTCTCTTTCCTATTGGCTCTTCCCTACCTCTTTCTCTGTCCCTTTTTTTTACTCTCCTCATCTGGCCTTTTCGCCACCCCCCGCCCCCCCCCCCCTTGTGCATTCTTTTTTGTGATTGCTCTGGCCTTCTGGGCCTTAGTCTTTGTCTAGTTGTTGGTTGCTGTTATGTTGTTCTGTTGCATTACTTTTCTATTGGCGCAGTGCCGTACGTATGAGGTGCACGGAGATGCTGACCGACAGAACCTGTGCCACATCGTGCCCCTCTGGGTTTGCTCATAGTTGCATGACGAAGGTGGTGGCACCCTATAGACTTGTGTTCTATGATCAATGCTACTACCTGGCGGTGTGCCCCCTTCGAAGTCACAAGAGCACGGTGTGTCTGATGTTTTTTTTTTTCTCCTTGTCTTTATATACTTATATACTTTATATGGCTGCATTTACTACTATGCCTTAAGCCCCCCATACACGTTCCGATTATTCTCCCGACCGATTTTACGCCCGATCCTGTCACCCGATTTTCACCTAAAATGTTATGGTCGGTCGGTCTGCTGGCACGAAAAATTAAAATTCGAATTATCACCGATCCATCAGCCTGACACTATTTATTAACAGCAGATCGAACAAAAATTTACGGACAGGTCTGAAGCGGTCCCGACCACATAATTCCGCATCCAATTAATCTCCCGGTCTATTAATCTCCCGACCACATTGGTCGGACGGGCAAAATTCGTACGAAAAATCGGAACGGGGGGCTTTATTGTTTGTATGTTTGTATTTTGTTGAAAAACTCTTAATAAAAAGATATTGTTCAAAAAAAATTAATACAAAATTTTCTGCTCTAAAAACTGGGTGCAGCTAATGGTCTGGTGCGTCCTATAGTCCGAAAAATGGTGGTACTTTCATTGTATAAATATGGAAATATTTATTAAAACAAAATATATAGCCATGTTATAAACATTGAATAAAAAAAAGCATTCAAACATTTTTAGAATACGTTAAGGAGATTAATACATTAAGAAATTTGCATTTTTCTCATTGGTGGATTACTGCCGACACCTCTTCATCCCTGAGTGTTACAGAGTTCACTTCCTGTAAAGCAGTGGTTCCCAATCTAGGGGGTGCAGAGGTATCCTGGGGGGCGCAGAGGTATCCTGAGGTGTGAAAAAATACCCTGTTTCCACATTGCACTGGCCCTCATTCTGACCCTGTATATGAATGGATGGAGGGGGGTTTGATAATGTAAAGGGGGCCCTGCAAGGAAAGTTTGGGAACCACTGCTGGAACCATGGAACATGTATACTGCACCCAGTGTGCACAGGGACATCACATGGGGGAAAGTAGTAAGCAGCTTAAGGGTCCAATGTTAGTTCCGGTCAGCAATTTACAGTTGTATATTGTCGAGGAACGCTGGATAACCAACATCACACGTGTGCCGGGGTCATGTGACACTCCCCACTCACCAATAGCAGCTGCTTAGCCAGTGAACATATTTTATTTAACCTCAAAGTCTATTTATAGGTTCTTCTTTATTTTCTTGGTCCTGCTTTGCAGTGTCATCTCCTACCAGTTCCTTCAGCCGTGCCAAGTGTTGCAGAGCTCTGAAAAAATATACACGGGGGTTACGCTAAATAAAGCTGCAAATCAACAGTAACAATGTCATCATTATCCACATCATAGAGAGATCACAGCTATAAACCCACTTCCTGTCCAGTCACTAGAACAGGAAGTGAGGGAGGAACCAGGGATACCCATTGCAAAGCCCAACTACCGTATTTTTAGGACAATAAGATGCACTTCTTCACCCCCAAAATTGGGGGGGGGGGGGGGGGGGGGGAGTGCATGCGTCTTATGGTCCGAATGGGAGACCCCTGCAGCCAGCTCTCCCGGCAAGGAGATTAGCTGGGGAGCTGTCAGGTGTGAGATCCGCCAACGGCTGGATCTCCCATCTGAACTGTATAATTGCTTATGCCAACAGAGCCCAAAGCCATGCTGGTATAAGCAATGAAGAGAGAGATAAATGAACTGCCATCTATCCCTCTCTCCGTGTCCGTGGAAACTGCAATCACACTGCAGCTCCCACGGACACAGGAACAGCAAGATGGGCAGAGGGAGAGCGAAGGACTGGGCAGCCTCCTGCCCCCTCCTTCTGATCAGTGAAGAGGTGACATCATGTGCTGTGTGAGTGTACTGCTGCTAGTGACATCTACTGGTTGAATCTGATATTGCATTCATTAAATAAATTACATTTATTTATTTTTATATATCAAATATTTTTTCCTGGTTTTCCTGCTTTTAAAACTGGGTGCGTCCTATGGTCCGAAAAATACAGTACTTTCTACCAATAACAAAACAAAACATTCAGGCTTTAGATACACTTCACCTAAATAACGATAATTATGAAGACTATTTCTTGCAACAAAAATGATATACACTGTATATATAAAAGATTATATGTAGAAAGGGGTTCTATGGGGTTAAAGTGATCCCCTGTATTGGCTAACTGAATCCATTAAAGATGCAAGCATTTGGGATCCATCAGATATCTTCTATAGTTTTAAAGAGGACCTACCACCAGAGGTTTATCCTAGCATACTGGCATTAGAAGTGCCGATAATAGGGAGGAATGCCTAAAAAAGCAAAACAAATTGTACCTGTAATGAGTAAATTAGGGAGGTTCATCGCAGCCCCTCCCCTTTCCCGGCTCTGATGACGAGTGCCGCTGCGCTTCAAGAAGTGTTTGACATGACTGAGCGCAGTGACAAGTCCCTAATCTTAGCTCTGCATCAAGATACACATTGACGATCTTCTCCATAGAAAGCCATTGAACACGCCCCAAGTGGGACAGGAGAGCTGTAGATGCCAGTTCATCTAGCTCTGTCTTCATTGCCTATGCCAGTTCAGGGCTGGCATAGGCAATTACACAGTTTAGATGGGAGAGCCGGACATCGGCTCTCCCATCTGAACGGACAGCTCCTCCAGCTCCCCTCTGTGCCGGGAGAGCTGGCGGGAAGACAAGGTGTGACTACCGGCGGCCAAGTGGCTGCGGGGGTCGCGCATTTGGCGTATAAGACGCAGGCACTTTTTTGCCCCCAATTTTGGGTGTGAAAAAGTGCGTCTTATATGCCGAAAAATTCGGTAAATCCGCTTTAAGCAGGGATCTGCCGATGCAGAGGCTCAACGTACTCAACTAAGCTTAGCCTTGCATTGGATTGCCACAGTGAAGACACAGCATCCGCCGAGCAGGTAAGGTTTTGTGCTATGTCGGGACCTCCAGCCAAGCAATACACTTAGCGGAGGGGTCCTGACATATAGTGTAAACATAGCCTATTACTAAAGCCGGCCATGAACTTTGCCATTGATCCAGATTTTGTCATCTCAAAAGAACAGATGCACACCACCTTTGGGAATCGATTCCTGACCTAAACTTTGGGGGATCCCATCCAAAGTAATGGCAATCGACCAGGAAAGAACCAACACGTCGGATCGCTGAGCGATTCTGTTTGAGCGCTCCAGGTGGGCTGCATTTGATTCTCTACGGTGATTGAACAAACGAAACCCGTGCACCTTGCGGTAAGGCCAGTCGTGCTGTGCTGTGGTACTATACCCCAACGCAGCTCGGCTAGTGTGAAAGAGCCCCAAGTCATTGCCTTACTAGAGACAGCAGCACGGTCACATTACTGTACAAGCCGCTGGACTGTCTGTCTTATAAACCAGACAGCTAATAGATGAAAAACATTTCACTCTATTGCCAACTGTAAGGCAGTTAGTTTTGTTATCTGCAACAAGAAGTGCTGTCACTGGAATGATCTCACATTGAGAAAGGTAAAACAATAAAATAATTAATGACAAACGTTATCGAATTGCCGTTTACAAACCATTTGAGAATAACACATGGGTATAAAAATGACACCATGGATTGTCTGATTCGTCCCATTTGTGTAGATGTAAGGTGAACCTTGGACGATATCTGACAGCAGCGTGATGACGTCATCACACTGCTGCAGGGAACATCGGACGGCTCCAATATCGAGCCGTGTGTACCCTGCTTTACAGACACGGAACCTACTTCTGAAGAGACTTATTCACAGGAAACGCCTCTTGGTCCGCACGCTGTATTTCCGATTCCACTTCTGTATAAACCTGCAGGATGAAAGTAAAACATGTATATTAATAAGGAATGTAGATCACACAGATACAGTGTATAGTCGAGTTGCTGATATCAAAAGTCTCTCATATAATAAAGTCCAAGTGTCCCTGCGTCCAGTCCCTGTGTCCGTGGGATTGCGCGATTGCGCATGTGCCCCACGGACAGCCATTGGGACTTGGAGCGCAGAGACTTCAGGTGGCCGGTGTTCTGTCGAAATCTGCTCCCCCGTCGAGATGTGCTCCCCGTGTAGCACAGAATGGCTAGCAGGGGGAGCACATCTAATGAAATCAGATAGGTGAGGGGGGAGCGGACACCGACCGGGGAGTCATCCATAGCATTGCCCTCAAGCTGTCACCTAGGGCGGCTGCTGTGTCCATGCCCCCCCCGGTCTTCTTGCCCTCCATCGAGATCTGCTCCCACCTTTAGCAGACAATGTCATTAGCTACAGGGGGAGCAGACGGAGGCCATGGAGACCGGGGGAACATGGAGTCAGCAGCCACCGTGGGTGACAGTTTTGTGGCCACTGCTGTTGAAGGGTAACCCCGGGGAGCACATCTCGATGGAGACCGGGGGGGGGGGGGTTCATGGACACAGCAGCCGCTCTAGGTGACAGCTTCACGGGCACTGCTATGGACTCCGCGGTCAATATCAGCTCTCCCTTGAAGTGCCCCCCCCTGCTGGCCATTTGACCACATATGATTTGAATGGCCATTTTTCTCCCTTCAACTAAAGGCCGTGATCAGGCAAGGGCAAGCTGCGACCAGCGATCTGAATCGGATGAATGCGATTTTTCAGCCCTGATCGCTCTCATAGACATTAACTACCCTAGAGGTCGGGACGGCACCATCTCGTCCAGCGCAGCTAGTCCCACTGTAGCACTGGACGAGATGCTGCAGTCCAGTACACATCGGGGCTCCGGGAGCGCATATTCACAGTTCTGCGCTGTCCCGGTGTCCCCGATGTGACATGCTGCCAGCATGCCTCCTTCTCTCCTCTCCCCGCCCCCTCTCCGAGTGACGTGATGACGTCACATCGGGGAGGCGGCGGGAGATTTGAAAAGTACAGTGCATGAAATCAGTTTTCTATGTAGAATACTGCTGTCAATGTGCATCTATGTACTAAATCTCACCCACATAAAAAGTCTCTGGTGCCCCAGATGTGCCCATATGCAGTAACCCTCTCCTCCCTGGTGTGATTTTATCACATCCATCACACCAGGTTAGAGAGGGTTAACTGCAAATGGGCACATCTGGGGCACCAGAGACTTTATTTGGGTGAGATTTAGTACATAGCAGCAAAGCTTTGTGCCCTGATTTTTGTGTTTTCTCATTAAATTTATTTAAAAAAATTTTTTTTTACATTATTGTGTGTTTCAAACATTATTATATTCAGGATGTCTATTAGACCCTTGTACGGACAGATTTTGGAAAGTCACAAGCCTACAACATAAAGAAAAATTTACCATTGAAGTCTATGTTGCGCTTTTGGTACAAAAATCTGGACCTCAGCAGTGCGCTAGGGAGGTTAATGGGTGCAATTTTTTACCGCGTGTGGACACGATATAAAAATCGTGTCCATTCATTGTCTATGGGTGCAATCAAAGGGTGTTTTTTTTTTTTAATTGCGTGTAAACAATTAGTGGTCAATCGCGCCCGATCGGGCGCGATTGACCACTAATTGTTTACACGCAATTTAAAAAAAAAAAAAAAAAAAAAAAAACACTTCAGCTGATCGCGTAAGTGGGAACATAGCCTTATTCTGACAAGACAGGTTACCTTTAACATGTACGTGTTACCCATTATCCCCATTATACATGATATGGATCGCAGCCTCTCATGTCACAAACCATGATTATGTTTAGTCATTGCTATCAGAAGAAAAAATATATCATTATTTATTGAATTAATTACTGCAACAAGTCATCAGTCTGATGTCACTGATGGAAATGTAGGCCAAAATATCAGAACCAGAAAAGTATTGAACCCCTGTAGTAGAATACTCACTTTGTGGAACTCCTTCACCTGCTCAGAAGTTTGAGTCTGGGTAAAGTTCTGCTGGAAGGTCTGCAGATTAAACAGCATGTGCTTCAAAGCCTCTACCGGGCCGTGGTGGTTTCCCCCAGAGAACGAACTGGTCTGGAAGTAACAGAAACATAAAATGTAAATCGTAAATCTACTTTCTGTTCATGACAAATCATTTAGACTAATTAATTTGAAAGACCCTGAACATGGTATCATCACTGAAATTGCCAGGGGTGCACATAACTTTTTTAGTGAGCTCCTCAGATGAGTACAAGGAGATGGTGTTTGGTGCTCACCCCATATGTAGGGTGGTCTTCTGTCTGTCTCCCTCACTGCCCTATGCGTCAGCTTCCTGCATGGTAGATTCTGCTGCAGATGGACCTCCCTGTTCCTGATTGATCCTCCGATTAGCTGTCTCCATCCACATGTCACCAGCTGGCTTTCGGTCAAATGTAACTCTCACGGTACAACACGTTTGAACCCCCAGATCTCATACCTCAGTAGTACAACCCTGAAATTTTCTGGCTTAGTAACTAACCCCTGTGACTTCCTGCAGTCCAAATGTCATCCTTTCATAGTCATATTCCAGCAGTCACACAGTGCTTTTCTCTTGTCATATTTTACCCATACATATGCCTACTCTGACTTTCATCCCCCAGATCTCCAACACCCTTAGAAGTCCAATCTTTTTTGTTTTTTTGTGGGGTTTTTTTGGTGGATTGTGGAGTTTTTTTGTGGATTATTTATTTACATTCCCAGTGTCACCCCCCTTTCATAGTTATTCATGTTTCCCTGCAGTTATCCAAGTGACATAAATATTGTATACATGTAACATTTAGCTGCGGCCGCCCAGACACGGAGCGCCTCCAAGTTGTTAGTAGGCATATGAGCTGTGTAACAATAATGCAGGTACGCAGAGCTAGGTTTTTGGCACCACTTATGTGCACCCCTGAAAATTGCTGGAGATGTAGAGAAGGGTTGTGGGGCCAAAAAAGAAAATTATTGCTCTAGCAATATGTAGTTTTTGCATAACTTAATGTGCTAGAGCAGGGGTGAGCAAACTTTGGCCACAATGGGGGGGGGGGGCATCACCTGGGGGAAAACGATAGAACCCGATTTCGGGTGGCTGCCCCTTAGGATTACAAGCAAATTTTCTGCAAAATTTGGCTTATACTTGTGTAAATACGGTAGTTTAATATTTATTTAATGGGAGAAGACTGGAGATATGGCGCTTTGAGACGATGCAAAGTAGTCAGTGTACAGCTTGTATAACAGTATAAATTTGCTGTCCCCTCAAAATAATTTAAAATAAGACACATACATTAAATAGGACACATTACTCACCATTTAGCAGTGTACATCTGGGAAAACTGCTACACCAAAAAAAAAAACAAAAAAAAAACACTAAAGCTGTGCCATACACTTCAGATTTTTCTCTGTCAATTTCCTTCACGATCAGATTTTGTTTTACCAACACCCCACCATGTAATTGAGACATTTCTCACCCCTTCCATCACTATTATTCCCTCGGGAGACCATACACTGGTTGTTGTAATCGATCTGACTAAGGAATCACAGAGAAATCTGAGTGTAGGCCACTTTACCTTCCTCACTTCTTTATTCCTGGTGCCATCATTTTGTTCTGGCGACCAAGCCACTTCCGCCATTCTTATGACCCTCTAACCATTCCCTCCACCAGCAGGTGAGCACCCTCCCTCCTCGCACTCCACAGAGACGAGAGTCTCTCTCCCCCACTGCTAGAGCACTCGAGGGGAGAGTTGTGGTGCAGTAATGAAGGTGGGAAAGCGATGCTCCGACGAACGCCTCTCATCACCTGCTGCGGTGGGGAGATGGGCCGCGGAGCTATTGGTCCCTGACAGAAAGTCCGACGACTGTATGCGACGGCACAATCCCACGGGACTCGGCATGCGTGAATGTCATATAGTCACAAAAGTTCACTTGGGAAACCGCTGCTGCGGATAGTGCAAGTGACCTGCAATGTGGTAGTGGCCGCTTTAAAACACAGCCAATAAAGCGGTTTTAAACTCAAATGAAAAAAACAGACATACATTTAAACATACACAATCTCACCTGTAGCAGTTCAGATGCTGGAAAAACTGCTACACAAAAAAACCCACAAATACTCACCTTCCTTTACTTTCAGTTACACATGCCGGCAATCTTGGCATGTGGTCCTGGGGAAGTGAACTGCTTTCTTTCCGCCCCCTCACTGCCCCCCCTCCTCCCCCTCCTGTTCCCTTCTCCTGTCGGAGCTTTAGATATTCGTGGGGGTGGCGTGTGTGGGAGGGGGAACCAGCTGCTGACGATTCCTGCTCTGGGCGAGATGTCCCAAACACATTCGGCCTGCTAGTTGTTCGACGTCTAAGTGCAGTGGGAGGGCGCCCATCTCAGAACAAGCTCCCTTCCAGCCTGTCAGAAAAAGATTTTTTCTTTCCCCCACAATTAAAGGGATCTCACTGCAGCAGCCGATACTGCAACGTGACCTTCCTTCCCATGTGGTAGGTCCGTTTTAACTTACTTTTAAGTGTTACATATTCAGTGGCTGTCTCAAGAAAAAATACATATACACGATTTTCCCGCATTGTCAGAGGTGTACTTACTTTTCTAAGAATACTGGATAGCACACTCCACCACACACCCGGTATAGATCTATCAGTCTTGCTATATTTATTCCTTAGATTGTGTGGTTGATTCTTATCCCGACTCCACTGACGGAAATCCTTGCAGCATACACATCCCACCACCCGAACGGGACAACCTTTCCACAATTGCTTTAAATACAACAATTTCATGTTAAGTAAAGTAGTTTTATAACTGGGCCTTTTAATCTTTTAATTAAGAGACCTTGCACAGATGACAAATTATCAGTAATTCGTTTAGGGACGGCTGCCAGGTGGAATAAAAAAATGAAAACAGAAAATTGTCAGAGAGTTTCTATTAACCCACCTCTGCCATTAGATTCCCGTTTCCTGGACTCACCATCGCTTTAATCTTCTTGGGGCTCTACTGGCACCTACAGGAGATTTTCGCAGAGTTCCTCCTTCGTTACTAAGAAGTCCGAACCTTTTGGTCTTCTTTTAGGAGATGTGAAAAGCATAACTAAATGGCAGCAGGACTAAGGCTGCGTGATGTTCATCACTTTTGCACCCCGGTGCATTATGGGGCCCCTTCAGTCATAGACTGAGTATTTTCCGATATTCTCGGCGATTCAAGCCGATGCCCTAGCTTCAGTGAATACCAGCCGGCACACAAAGGGTCTGGTCTTCATGAAAGCTTATGGCATGGGCTTGCATCGGCCAGAGAATATCGACATCTCCGTTCTCTGGCCGGCCGAGCTGATGGTGCGACAGGGACCTTTTGGCCCCATTTTGGCACATGGCTATAAGCGGCGATTTTAACCTGACATACGAGTGGCGAGCGCTCACTCCCGTCGTCCAGGTTAAAACCGCCGCCTTATCGGGATGTGTAAGCCAGCCTTAAGGAAAACCAACAGAGAAACATTCAAAAACTATATAAAACTGTTCTAGCTCTTTGGGGCCACACACCCACCCCCTGCCAAAGAAAAGGATCACATACACACCCCCCCCCCCCTCCCCCGCAGAGGCACAGCACATCGCCCACCCCTGCAGAGGAAGAGAGGACACATCGCATCGCACCCCCCAACCGGGGAGGACATTGAATCCACTGAATGTCCACAATCGGGAATTAACCCATGCATAGAGAGCTATGGAGAGAAGGTTGGGGGCCCCTATGCAATTTGGGCATATGGCAAGAAGCGGCCCTGTATCAAATAACCGTGATTAACACAATTGTTAAACCACGCCCATTCACCTCTTGGCGTGATACTTCTGCAAGTATCGGCAACATCAAAAACACGGGGGAGCGCATCATACCACTAACTAAAGTGATCGCCCGCGATCCTCGCACATTATTAATGGGAACAGATGGAAATACTGCCCACCCCTGTGTGTGCACACAGTGCACAGAGAACGTCTCCTACGTGCAAATCCTAACGGTGCCAATACCCAAAAAACACCTTTAAACAAAGACTTCCTATACGGCTTCAAAAAGAAAATTATTTAAGGCAGTTCAAAATTCCAATTGCAATTCTCCTGGCCGGTTTGGATCTCTAAAATAGAACGGCCAATGTTGTCCCTGGCAGCACGCCTCCGCCAGAACTCCAGATCCCCTTTGTCAACCCGTGCCATAGCAGCTAATTCGAAGGATTAGGGAACATCTGGTATCACACCTTTATTAAGAAATGATATGTACCTTTACGGAGGTGTGTGGTAATGTTGTCATTCTAGGAGAGGAAATGTATCACCAACAGAATCACCAGAGGAAATAAACAAAACCACACCACAACAAAATTACATATAGGGAAAACCAATGCACCCTTAGGTAAAAACTAAATGTGGGCGTTTTTCCTAAAGACGGACTAGTAGGATTAGAACCTCTGAGGGTTTAATCATGTGTATGCCAGTCGTGCTTCTCCACTTTCCATCCAGAAAGGAATGATCAACACCGTATCACACAAACGAGCCCTACCCGTCCTAAGTATTGGGGAAGCATTGGTATAGGATAGGCCCCCCATCCCGCCATATACATGGTTTAGATTTTTGGCCGGTGGACCTCTTAACTTAAAAGTGTCCTTCGTGCCCGAAATGCGTCTGCCAAATCGATCTAAGCCATTTACACAGGGCTGTGGAGTCGTAGTGCGAGAGTCGGAGACATTTTTTTTGGTCCTGAGTCGGAGTCGTAAAAAAAAGGGACCGACTCGACTCCTATAAATGTAAATGGGAATTAAATTTTCTTTTTTTTTAATTTAAAAAAAATTACTTCAAATGTCGCAATAACAACAGTCATATGAACATAAGACTTCTCTTCTATAAGACTACATACAAAGGCAGTGTATAACATTACCAGCTCCCACTGTGACCCCCGAGCCTAAAGGCTCCACACACGTACGAGTGGGGGCGACAGACCCAGCTCAATTAGCTCTAGAGTGCCGAGTGATGAGTCATCACGTCTGGCTCTCCAGAGCTGACAGCAGACGCCGGTCTTCATTGAAGACTACACATCGCCGAGAGATTATCGGACAATTTCCGTTCTCCTGGCCGGCCGAATGGTGGGGCGTCAGCGATCTGTCCACCGCCATGTGGTCTTCCCCGATCGGCGATCACCCGCCCATGTGGTCGGCAGCAATCGGCCGCCGCTCTGGTGTGTATGGCAGCCTTAACTCTCCCTGGATAATGAAGTCATGTTTGTTGCCGGACTAGAGACCTTGTATAATGCTGCCATACACAATGCCGGATACTTTTGAATCTCGGTGCATTCGTACGGTCTGCTGCACACCATCGGGGTGTGTATGGCACCTTAAGTGAAGGATGAACTTGCCAATAGTTCAGACTGAACCTAAAGCAATTGGAAAACCGCGTCATCGCTGAGGCGACAAATACTACTTAGATTTTAGCTTCACTTTAATATGACCTGGGATCCAGGGAAATCATGAATCCTGTTTGAAGTGCCCCTTCTCCCTGCCTCTTCTTGGAGCTTCCACTGCCCTATCTTTCACAGAAGATCATAACACTAAGCTTGGCACCACACGGGTAGATCGTCAACAAATTTGTGTACAACGCACGGTGATTGATTGTACTCTAATCTGTTGACAAACCTACCCGTTGTGAACAACTCATCTCTCACCCACTCTTCGGGCGGGTCATAGAGCCGTCTTCAAAGGAACTTGATTGAATGGTGGGGTTCCATCATGTTGAAAGACCCCGTACTTTGCATGGAGACATGAGTCTTCATGGAAAGTATTAAAAACATCTGCGGCTCTTGCTCCGCCACAGCCGTCGTCTGTCAGTGATGAAGGGGACCAGAGGCCAGCAACTCCCTCACTTGGAAACTGTGTGAGACATGCTGCTCCACCATCTTGGGCGTGTTGTAATCAACCACTGCAAGCGGGGATAACGGGTCCCCATTTGAAACAGGAATCGATGTGCCCATTGGTGCACATAGATTTTCCGTTCAATTATTCCCCATCAATCACAGCGTGGTGCCTAGATCTTAATGAAAAAAGCAGCAGCATCTTCTGCCTAACTCCCTTCTCCTGCTTTATATTGGCCAATTACAGTAACAATGTTGGTTTCCTGGCCAGTAGTTCTGTGGTTCATGTATGATGCCTTCCTTTCCTCACTGGATGGATACAATACATTAGTCATATTACATACAGAGGAGTCACGGAGTCGAGGAGGTTCGGAAGAATCTGACACTGAGGAGTCGGAGTCGGGGATTTATCGAACCGACTCACAATCCCTGCCATTACAGACCTTTTGTAAACTTAGACCAGTCAAGTCATTGGATGTTCCCGTCCAAAGAAAGGGTATGTCTCCACTGCGTTCTCGGCGGAGCCACATTACCCATCTTCAGCACGGCTGTTCTCACAGTCATTTGCCAATCCGCTGGCCGGAAGGTCATGTAAAGCAGTAAATCTCCAGCCCGACGGATTGGCACGAACGAAACAGCCGTCTGCAGACAGGTAACGTTGATCGGCTTTGTCGGGTCCCCGCCAAAGGAATGTGCTTAGCAAGGGGGTCCCAGAACACAGCAGCGCATACATATCCTTAGTAACTGGCACCAAGGGTGGCCAGGCCAATTTTCCGTCAGCGCAAAAATTGCGCCGGGCAAACACAGAGCGCGCCCAGGGCAACACACAGCGCACCCAGGGCACCACGCGCCCCAGGGCACCACACCGCCTCTGCGCAGGACCTGCAAGAAAACACTTGCACATTGCTGTGCAAAGTGTCGCACAATGAATGTTAATATCACACTCTACCAAACAGAAACAGAAACTTGTGACTAGAAGTAAAGGTAAAGAACCGAGCTGCAGAAATCTTGAAGCCCCCCCCCCCCATACTGGTTTCAGACAGTTTTTTCTGTTAAAAAACGCAAAAATGCATGCCATTAAAATACACCCTATAGTGTGAAAGGCCCCTAAGAGTTCTGAAACATCTTCATATCCACCTTGTATTAAAAAAGAAATAAATAAAAAAATCATCACAAAAACCTACCTTACTTTCTCTCTTTATTTATTGTGAATGAATCTTCCACCAGCCGGGGGTTTACAGGAGCCACAATCTCTTCCATTGATCTCTTCCTGCCACGTTGGGGACCGGAGATTTGCTAGAACAAAAAAAACTTCTTGTTATCCAGACAGCGATGTGTATGTCAGAACCCACCGGGGAAAGGTATACAGCGTGGTGCCCACCTTCCTTTTCAAATTTTATTGTATTATGTACCTGATAGGGAGTTCCGCACCTATAGTGGGAAATAAGCCCTTAAAGGCCGGACGGTACATGAGGCCGTCCCCGGCACGGAAGTAAAGGAGGGCCTGTCCCCGCCACGGAAGGTAACGGGCCTCCCCGGCACGAAGGTAAAGGAGGCCTGTCCCCGGCCCGAAGGTAAGGAGGCCTTCCCCGCACGGACGTAAAGAGGGCCTGTCCCCCCGCACGCAAGTAGCAGGGCCTTCCCCGCACAGCAAGCTTCCCCAACAGAGGGCCTGTCCCCCCGCCGGAAAGCACAAGGAGGGCCTGTCCCGCACGGAAGTAAAGGAGGCCTGTCCCCGGCACGGAAGTAAAGGAGGCCTTCCCCGGCACGAAGTAAGGAGGCCCTGTCCCCGCACGGAAGTAAGGAGGGCCCTTCCCCGCACGAAGGTAAACCCCCCCCCCCCAGGAATGGCCTTCCCCGCACGAAGGTAAAGGAGGCCTGTCTTCCCATCATTGTGCGCCTATTGCGACCAGTAATAGGTTTACATCTAACGAACCAGAAATATCTTACAATGAATAGGGGATCTGTTCCCAGGACCTCTCAGCCTCCAGCACATCTTCGGTTTTGGGGCTTCCATTATTCTCCAGAAATTCAGGAAACACCTTCTCTGAGGGTTTAAAGACTTCTGATCTCCGCAAAGGTGCATCGTTCAGGTGACCTTAGAACAGAACAATTAAGCTTGTTACATAATACAGTTTACTTAAGAAAATCTCAGGGGAAGACTCAAATGTTTCCTGTTGGTGAACTCAGGAAGAGGGACGGGAGCACGCTCACCTGTAATTGGTGTATGCAAATGTTTTAGGGCATCCAAATCAGAAAGTCCTGAGTCGAATTTTCCACTGACCGGGCTGCCAGAGTTAACTGCTTCTTTGGCAGCTCTACGTGGAGAATGTGAAAAATCCTGTATATCTCGGAAGGGTCCATGAGCCAGGGGGGGCATTGAGGATGTGTACAAGTTTTTGGTGATGTGGCCATCGGTGTGACCTAGAAGACCATGCTCTTTTATCCAGACAGGATAGCTCACACTTGGAATACTGGTGATCCCCGACACCCCTAGTTCGGATTTTTGGCTCGTCAGCCATCTTGGATAACTTTTAGGTATCTCATATCTTCCTCTCAACAAATACAGAGAGTTGAGGTTGTTGTGATACTCAGGATGGTTTCCTCTGTCCAGTTCCAGGAGGACATTTGCTTTGTTCTCTTTGAGTTCCTCTCTAAGCTTCCATGAATCCTGAGAATGGGATCTGTGACGTAGAGGGTGATGGCTGGCCCTCCTGTTTAATGAGGCCGTTAGAGGAGGAGGCCGAGCAGTGTAGTTGGGGATGGAAGGTTCATGGCGACTTCTTTTTTTGTAATGTTTCCAATCTGACACTCGAGAAAAGGGTAGTGACCCGTCAGAGGGGAAACCCAAGAGATCGTCAGTGGTGAGGCTTAATAGATCCGGGTCACGGGAAACACGGCGTCCTCTAGATACATGCTTGGGTGGAGGAGTTGTATCCTCTGTACCTGGAAAAAAGAAAAACACATGAAAACGTCTATATAAGCAGCCAAGCACAATTCTATAAAAAAAAATTCCTTCTGGCATAAAAAGTCTCAAGCAGGGAACACAGAAATCGATATGGACTGTTTGGGTTCCCTGCAGCAGCGCGATGTGTCATTCACGCGCTGTAATATCGGAGAAGTGAACACAGCCGGGTCTCACCCCCCCCCCCCCCTCCCCCTGCGCAAAGGGACCTTGCTCTGGATTATAGTCTGTTGATTCCCTGTTTTGAGCGGATTGATTGGTGCCACTCAAACCAGGATGGCGATTACGTATGGGCCAGATAGATGGCCGTGAGCGCCGCAAGTGCTCGAAGGCCATACTCGGCCCTCTACACTGCTTACTTATAGGGTGAACGAGTGAATAGGGGACTTGGGAAACATTGCCGGCCATTGTCCTCTCTAGCACCATCTATGGTCACGCCTAACTCATCTTACCACCAGAATGGATCTACTTGTTTTGTTTTTTATAGGATTTTGGATGGTATCAACATTGTGAAGCTCATTGGAAAGTCACGTACAGTCTTCCGAATCACTGTTTCGTGCAGGATTGATTGCCCCCCCACTCAAAAGTATCTTACACATGTGTTTGTTCTGCTTTACTTATTGGGGATGAATGTGTGAATGGAGGGAATTGGGAAAATGGTGCCAGGCAGTATTGTTTTCTCTCCACATCAAGGTAATACCAAAACTCACTCGAAAATACCCTACACATGTGTGTTCCCTGCTTTACATATGGGATGAAGAGTGAATAGAGAGGAATTGGGAAAACATGGCTGCCCAGTCACTATTGTCCCTCTCTTGCAAACCATCTAACGGTCATACGTGATACGCAGGTTATTGAACCACTGGAAGACTGACACGAGGCAAGTATCTTTTTTGGGGGGGGGGGGGGGGGGGGGGGATTTGGAATGGTTATCAACCATTTTGACAGCTCATAGGAAAGTACAAAAGTATTTTAATAGTTTTTTTTGACTTGGAGGGCTTGTGTCCACTCTGATTCCCTGAGCTGGACGTATGTCCACCCAGGGAATCAAGGGCGCGCGCCAGCACATGTTTTGCAGGCATATTCCCCTTTGCCTGGGTGCTCTTGGGCAGTTGCCTGCGGGCTTAGGTGCGCAACTCCCTCTTCATGCCTCAGGGGTAAGACGTGGAAATCAGCACCCGAACACTATCGGGCCTCAATGGAGGGGTCTGCATTCAACTCCCGCGGGTGCTGCTTTTAAACGCGACAGCCCGCAGCTTTAAAAAACAGCCAACGTGACGTGCATCTAAAATTACGCAATGTGGGACACTGGTCCATGTCCAGCAGAATGTGTGGGAAGTGTCCCTCTGGTCTTATTTCCCTTCCCCGCTACGGCTGCGTGTCGCAGCGTAGAACCAAAACGTAGTGGACACAACCCTAGGATCCCTTTAAGGAGATAAATAAAAGCTCATTGCTGATTCTGCTCTCCACTCAGCGGCTACCCCCCTTACTGCACCTTCAGTTTTGGTTAGGCAAATCTCAATAAAATTACATCATTATAATATGAAACCCAAGCAGGATAAAAAAACGAGACTATTAGTAGAAATCTGAATGGTTTAATAGTTAAACAGCTATACAGCGAATAGAAGGTGTTCGAGTAGAGTACCATAAGGTATTTAGATCAGGAGGAGGGGCATTGCGGAGAGCTCGAGAATAATCAGAAAACTTCGCTCCAGCTCTCACGGCTGCCCTCCTCCCAAATACTACCAAGCATGTTTCCAGCAGAGTGAGACTAGAGAGGCAGTTATGATGCCTAGAGACCTTACAGAAAAGACTCATTCCAGGGCTCTT
Source organism: Ptychadena robeensis (assembly GCA_036250615.1). Taxonomy (NCBI): domain Eukaryota; kingdom Metazoa; phylum Chordata; class Amphibia; order Anura; family Ptychadenidae; genus Ptychadena; species Ptychadena robeensis. The sequence goes on from CM070032.1 coordinate 17,204,416, forward strand.
TGCTGCTCCTCCCCTCTGCTAAAACATGCTGCTATTTCCTCAGTTGGAGGGGCAGGTGGTTGAGATCTGGAGACTCACAAAAAAAAAAAAAACCCCCAGATTCAGCACCTCCCTCTCTGCTATCGTATTTTGCATGCGGTATTTGAAAGAATGGAAACTGCTTCAGCTACCCCAGTATCAAGTTCCACACTTAGGAGGGGGATTTGTTAACCTTTTGCGCCCCGGATCAACTGCACCCATACCGGGATTCAGAGTCAATCGCCAGCTCTCTCTGTGAGCCGGCGCATTTTTGCATAGCTGCGCCCACTCTCACAAAGCTTTTTTCCGCCCTAGTCTTCAGTGTCATCTGTGATGCTGAAGGGGGCAGGGTGTCCATGTTATGGAGAGGTGTCCGCTTTTCCCCACACACAAAAAAAAATTCACCCCTCATTCTTCGTCTTTTCACCTTTCTTTTTTTCATCGCTATGGGCGGACAGCGGGGAGTAACACCCAAGATGGGAAACAGCTATTTGGCAGAAGTTTGCCAGGCACAAGGATTAACTCAACGTACCTGTTTCCTTGTAGACGAGGCGTATCTGTGTGGGTCGTATGGCGATCCTCCGGTGACTGGGCTGAGGGGGATCGCAGACTTTCTTCATAGTCCCAATATAGGCCTCCAGGGCTTTTGGTACAGTCATACGGCTTCTCCCCTTGTATTCCTATAGAGCTGGTATGAAGTGGAGGATCCCTTGCTGCTTCCCAGTCTCCAGCTGGCCAGAGGGAGGCGATGGAGATGGAGAGCCGGAGAGCGGATCTGGCCATCTTCCCCCACTATATCAGCCTTCTGTGTGCATTCTAATCTGGAAAATAATCAAGGAAAATCAACTTATAAGACAGGTATTCCGCGTTTAGGCCGGTAGAGAGCTGCTTAGAGAAGGACTGTTCTCTGACAGTTTTAATGTAGAAGCATTGGTCTCTTGCTGAGATCTGTCATACTAGTGATCACCACTCAGTAAGCCTTATGTTTTCTAATCATTTAAGGAGCTCTTGTATTCAGCCAGGTACAGGGTTCTGCTTCATTTTACTCAGTGAGTAATTCCTCTTCTAGTCATTTGGGGGGCCCTATGTCAAAATAGAGCCTAGGGCCCCATTCGATTGGGGGAGGGTTGGTGGCTAGCGAGGGGGTGGGTGTTGCAGCCCTGTCCCCGTGGGCCCCTATTCGGCCCACATACTCACATATTGGGAGAATGGTCTCTCCCGCCAGGCTGCGACAGAGAAGGACCCTTGGTTTTTAATGTAGAAGCAGCAGTCTCTCTGCAGAAGCTCTACTAACCTAGGGATCACCAATCACAGTAAGCTTATTTTTTCTGATCATTTAGGAGCTCTTGTTTTAGCTTATGTTGAAAAGAGTGGAAGAATCTGTGCATGCCTATTACAGAGAATATGCAGTTTCGAGGAGAGTGCCATACTTGGTATTTAACCAGGACGTGCTGACAGTTTGAGAAAACAGAAAGATAACGCTCCACTTTCAGCACTGCCCCTCCTCCCAATACAATACCAGCATTGTTCTCAGCAGAGTGAGCAATGATGGGGCCCTGCTGACACGCCTGGCACTCACAGGAAGACTCATTCAGTGCTCGTACCAGCGCCTACCCTCTGCTGAAAACTCATGGCATAAAGGTATTTTATTTCAGGAAGGAAGAGTCAGTGTTTGAGCAGGGCTGTGGAGTAGGTTGATCAAATTTCCCGACTCCGACTCCTCAGTTTCAGATTCTTATCTTTCCGACTTCTCCGACGCCTCTGTATGTATATGCCTAATGTATTGGTCTCCATCCCTTTGAAGAAAGGACGGCAACATACACTACCACAGAACTAACTGCCAGGAAACAACACTTAAGGCCAATTAGCAGAGAAAGGGAGTAGGCAGAAGATGCTGCTCTTTTTCTTAAGCTAGGCACCACGCTGTATTGATCGGGGATCATGAACAGAAATCAATGTGCAACCACATTGGCACAACTCGATTCCTTTTCAATGGGGACCGTTATCCCAGCTGCAGTGTGTGATTTACAACAAACACGCCACAAGCGGGGGAGAAGCAGCCTGTCGCATACAGCTGCTCACTCACAAGTTCCGAGTGAGGAGTGCTGGCTCCGCCCCCTTCAACCACTGACAGAGCCGCGTCTGTGGAGGAGCAGAGCCGCAGCTGCTTTCACTTCCCATGAAGACTCTATCTCCATGCAAGTATGGAGATTAGAACGGATCTTTCCAACATGTTGGAACCGACTCTATTGATCCTGCCCGAAGGAAGCACACCATCAGTAGGTTTGGTAAACAGATTAAAGTACAACTCAAATCAACCGTGAGTGCACAAGTTAATTGTTGTACTCAAATCCTGTTAGAGCTGTGGCCCATACAATACACCGTCCGATTTTCTCTGGTCAGATTTCCTTCAATCAGATCTACCAACAACCAGGTAGTATAGTGACCTCCCCTGATAGAATACATTGTTTGGACGGTATATATCACTGCTTGTTGTGCCGGGTCCTCCTGATAGAAATACAATAGTGATTGGAAGTGTAGAAAGGTCCTCATATTAATGGTTTTGGTAAACAAAATCTGATCGAAGGAAATCTGACGATAACTCTGAATGTGTATGGCCAGCTTTACAGATCTACCGTGTGTGCCAAGCTTAGTGTTCCTGATCTTCTGCTGATATGGCGTGGAAGGCTCCAAGAAGAAGGCAGGGATGTCGAAGAGTCACTTCAACTGACTCATGGATTTCCCTGGTCCCAGAGTCATGTGTAAAGTTGAAGCTACCAATCTAAGTATTTGTCGCCTTGCAATCCATCGTTTTCCAAATGCTTTACAGGGTTCAGTCTGGAACTATTGCGATCCATTCCCGTCACTATACAAGCGTCTCTAGTTCCGGAACAAACATTTTACTTTCATTATCAGCGAGAGTCACCAGCTGCCATACACGCACTGAGCGGCGGCAAAATGATTTTGCCGCGACCGATGGGCGTGCACACTCGCCGATCGAGGGAGCCACATGGGGTAGAACAGATCGCTGAAGCCCCACAGCTCAGCCGGCCCAGGACGGACATGTTTGATAATCTCTGCCAACCGTTTAGCTCAAAGAAGACGCCCCGGTCTCCCGCTGACACTAACAGCCAGCACACAAAAGGTGCCGGCCGATGCTGTCAGCCGTCTGGAGAGCAGAGTGATGACGTCATCACGCTGCCAGTCTGGACGCTCACCTGACTGGTCTGTCGGCCGCCCCCACTCAGTACGTGGTGTGGGGGGGCCTTTAGGCGAGGGTCAACGTGGGGCGCTGTACTTTACGCACGGCACACATTTATTCTTATGCAGAGAAGTCATTCATTGTTAATTGTTGTTAATTGCGACTTTAAGTTAATTTTTTTCTATTTTTTTTTTAAAAAAAAAAATTAAAAATTAAAATTTTTCATTCCCATCTTAAAATTAGTAGGAGTCTAGTCGGTCCATTTTCTGCCGACGCCGCTCCAGGTACCCAAAATGTCTCCTCGACTCCACAGCCCTGGTGTTGAGAGCTGGAACTCACAGAAAAATAATGGGGCGGCATACACGTGATGTTCATGCATGCAGTTTGGCGAATAAAACTCCCGCCGGCGACGTGTCCATAACACCCCGCGGTTTAAGGGGCGCTATAGTGTAGACCCAGCTTACTGTAATGATGGCCATGGGCATGTGTTGAAGTTGAGGCTGCATGCACGGTGTGTATTTGCCCTAAGAATGATATGGGTTCGCGATTGACATTCCACCAGTTCTGGAAAGAACCAATGGAGTCTACGGCTTCCTCACCTCTCATAAATGGACATGTGAAGTTTTATAATAATTCCTACATGTTGTAACTTATATATGATAACCGGGATGTTTGTGTTGTAACACAGAGGAAAACACATGGAGGCGAATTCCACCCGAGCTCCTTCCATAACGGAGACAATCAAACATGTCACAAGCTCAGCTGAAGGGATCACAACAAGCCATCAGAGGAGAAGAAAATGCATATAGCCAATTCGTCACGGACCCACAATGCCCACCCATGGTCAGAGCCCCAAAAATCGACTAATTAGATTCGTGTATTAGCAGCAGAAGTCGCAGCGCGAATAGGAAATCAGAGACATGAAGTAGCCCAGCCATTCAGATAGGCGCTTCGTAAGCTGCAGCAAAGTTGGTTTCCTTCCATGGTGAAGTTTCCCGTTCCCGCGCCGCTCCCGGGTACCTGAAATAGTAGACATCGCTTCTTGGCCCGCGCCAGGCCGGACTTTCTTATGACCTCCTCCTTCTTCCAGCCGGTGGCATGAGCCGGACTCCATCCTCTCCGCTTCTCCATCCATCAAAGCGCTCAGCGACTCCCTAAACACCAGCATGTCCCACCGCTGCTCTCCCACGGACAAAAACAGAAAAACCTTCACCACCTAGCCTACAGCCTTGCCCTTCCGCCGTCATCGTGCTTCCCTCCTGGCGGAGGGATACGCGCTATTAGATTTCGTGCTGTGGGCGGTGATTTGCCCGCCTTTTACCCAACTGCTGAGGTCATTTATGAAGAGTCCTGCCTTGGTCCTGAAATGACCTAAATTGTCCTATACGGGTGGCCCAAACTTATTCCCACTCCCACTCCTTAATGATAACAATGCTAAAAAAACTTTTATTTAGTTTCCAACCTCATTAAGTTTTATGTTGTGGTACTATTAGGGGGGGGTTTCCTTCATTTTCCTGTGACACAGATAACAAAACACAGGAAGTTAGAAAGAAATCGAGTGAGAATTTTCCATAGATGGGGTCTCTGCTTGAAGATTTGTCCTGAGCTGTTATTCCTTGGGGCCACTCTGAATATTAAAGTTCCCCTTATCATCTGGATGATAGATGAACTGGTCCCCTTGTGTTTGAGAGCACTTGAAAGCAGGTTTTCTTGGCGAATGTCTCTACAATTGCTGCAGTCATCCTTTTCTTTATCCTGACTAGTCTACCAGTTTCTGGAACACAGCTGCCCCCCCATGCTTCCACTGTGGGAGGTTTGGCCTGGTGATGAGCGTTTCCTGGTGTTTTCAACACGTGACGGCTGCAATCACAACCAAAGAGTTCAATCGCTTTGTCTCATCAGTCCCGCAGAATTTTTGGCCACACCCGCCAGACAGGCGTGATTGGTGGATTTGCTGCAGAGATGGTGTCCTAGAAGCTCTGACAGTGACCATCGGGTTTTTGGTCTCCTCCCTGATGAAGTCCTTCTTCCCCAATTTGCTCATTTTAGATGCCGGCCAGCTCTAGGAAGAGGCCCTGGTGGTTTTGAACTTCTTCCACTTACGGAATGATGAGGAAACTGGGACCTTGACAGCACATATTTTTGTGCCTTGAGACAATCCTGTCTTGGAGGTCTACAGACAATTGCTATTAACATCATACTTGTTTTGTGCTCTAACATGAACAGTCAAACTGTTGGACCGTTATAGACAGGTGGTGTGCTTTCGCAATCATGTCCAATGCTAAATTTAACCCACATTTCCGTGAGATCATGGAACAGGATGCCCAAGAGCTCAATTTGAGCAAGGAAAGA
>CM070032.1:17217981-17252237 GCA_036250615.1 Ptychadena robeensis
TCTCTGTTCCCCAACCTATTCGATTGTAAGCCCGTGCGGGCAGGGTCCTCTACTCCTCCTATGTCATAACCTGTACCTGTGTGTTGCATGGCAAACAGCAGAGTACTATGGGTACGGGCATACCCCCAGGGAGGTTAACCCCCAGGGTTCGCCCATACGGTAGTACTCTGCTGTTTCCTCGACCTCTACACATCCCCAGCGTCATCCCCTTTACACATCTGGCTGAGATGTGGGGTAGAAAACCAATGCCGCCTCCTTTAACATGGAGGTCAATGGCGCCACCAATGATTCTGTGACAGTGAGACAGTGCTGGAAGATTGAGAATGGCCACCGGCTAACCCAGGATAGGTGAGTATTCCCGAGTGTAGCCCATGGTGAATTTGTTTTGTAAAACAAACTTACACCAAGCTACATTCTGGGTACCGCAAGGGAGGTTATTGTACAGCGCTGCGTAATATGTTGGCGTCCAGTCCTACTGGGAAGGATACCATGTTCACTGGAGACTTAGTCTATGGTGATCGCATCCATTCAGTTGAATGGACTTGTCCCATGGACATGGTCATCGAAAAATCATGTCCATTCATTCTCTATGGACATGATTTTTTATGTTTATAATAGGAGCAATTTATTTTTTTTTTATCACGGGTGAAGAAAAACTTCCACTGCAATGTTCACATCCATCATGGAATTTAATGTTCTTTTATAACAATGACTTTAGACGGAAAGCTAATACAAGCCGACGCTCACCTGTTCAAAAGGCTTCTGAGAAGTTCCTCAATCTTCAGTTTCACATCCGATACCGTGGAACACTTTTTAAACGAATCTTCTTCACTGAGAGACTGAATAAAACCACAGGGTACAGGACTAGGCACCAATAGATAGATATAGGCAGCTAAATACTTTTGACCTAATATGCATACTTCATGCAGGTCAGCAATGGCACCAAGTTTCTCATCTCCATTACCTGAGGAGGGCCAGATGGTGTCACCGCTGAATCATCTTCACCCCGGCTGAGCTGTTGGATACGGTGAGCCATTGCCGACCCGAACTCCTTTTCCAGCACAGTGATAGGAGAGGACTGAAGGGCGCATACACTGGACAAGCCAAAACCTTCAAGGCGCTGGGCAGTTTTATAGCCAATGCCTACAAGAAAGAAGGACACGTTCATCTCTGACATGGAGATACAGGATGTAAGGCCGACTCTGTAATGAGATACAGGAAAAAGATTTGAAGTACTGCAGCTTTTATTGATTTGCTGGTTATGATGTGTAGACAACCAAAAGTTTTTTTATAAGCACAAGATGAATGGCAAAACTCCATAACACCACCTCCAATATTGCCTCCCTGGCTTTGCTCCATGCTAAAAGGGAAATCCCTATCTGGGTTCTGCCATTGCCATCTGCAGATATTTCCACTCTAATTTTGCTCCCCCCACCATTGTGACCTTCCCCCCTAAGCCCTGCTCTCTATCACTCCTTCAGATATCCTTCAGATTTATACTTGGGTGGCTAATCTCCCATTGATGAGTATGTGTCCCTTTCTAATCCTCACTGGCATAGAACAATTTGGCTATTTAAACCTCCCGGCGTTACGGGCTTTTCGTAAATTTTTTTGTGGGGTGAAAAGCTGCCATATGGGCAATCACAGCAGAGTATAGTGTATTCCCCGCCCTCGTCCCGCCTCTCTACACAACACCGGTGTCAATTAAATTAAAGGGAAATGACTACAATTAATCTAGGAAAAGACCAGTGTCTTTTACATGGTCGGTACCGAATGGGTGGGCCCTCGGCACCCAATACACATGACTGTAGAATATTAATTAAATATGCAACAATGCAGTAAAATTAAGATTTCAAGGATAAAGAGAATGTATTACCCTTGTTAGAAATTGAGCCTAGGGAATACCTACACTTGATCGCAAATGACTAAACATATTAGAAGAATACTAATACCTAATTTTTGATAAATTCTTTAGACAATTACCTCCAACAAACTCCCTGAGGAAGTCCCTTTAACGGGAAGAAACGCGTCGGAGGAACGTTTGGAGCTAACTAGTTGGACTTGCAGTTTCCTGGCTTGCAGGATATATGTGATGTATTTTTTAACTTTTGTAAATGATATGTATATACGGTGACCCAACGCTCTATTGCTATCTCAAGGGTTAACAACCAATTGTGTATCTGAGTGAGATGGAACACCACTGTTATGTACTATGACTATGTATGGATATGTAATAAACAATAAAACGTCAATCCCTCGACCAGAACTCATTGTATCATACTCACCGACAAAGTCCACCTAGGGTTTGGCCACCCCTAGGGGTTGAGTTCCCCCCTTCTTTCTATCTACCATACTACAGTGTTCTCTAATGCTTGAAGTATCATTTAAAACATAAATAAAGTCTTCTAGCTCCGCCTGCTGTAATTTTATTTTTTTACTATAAAATGCTTCTACAAGTCAGTATAGATTTAAAATGTTATGTGCGGCCCTTAAGTGATGCTGAGGGCCGCACTTGTGGCCATCCTTTTCAATCTAGTTGGGGACCACTGCCCTACCAGATCAGGCTTACAAAGAGGTTCGCAGCAGCATACACAATAAATCGGGGAGATAGGAAATGAGAAGATGTGGGGCCAGCCTGAAGAGGGGGGTTTCTGGGCTTTTTTTTAAATGTTTAAAGTGGGAGAGGGTCTAACGGACTATGGAAAGAGTTCCAGAATCTAGGAGCGGCCCTAGAGAAGTTTTGAAGCCGCACATGTGATGATGTTATGAGTAGGGATGTCATAAGTACGTCATTGGAGGAGCGGAGGGGTATATTTAAGTATCAGGTTGGAGATGGAGGTGTGACGTGATTTAAATTAAGGCATAAAACCCCTAACAAGTTAGGTTAAGGTGCAGAAACCCCTACGAGTCAGGATAATGCCTGCCATACACCCACAGACGGGTGCAGACAGACGAGCTCCGGAATGCAACGTGATGACGTCATCACGGTGCATTCTGGGGCTGCTTTAATCGGCCGGGCACCCTTTGTGTGCCAGCCATTATCTTCAATGAAGACGCCGGCATCAGCCAGAGAACATCCGACATGTCCATTCTCTGGCCGGCCGAGCTGTGGGGCGACAGGGATCTGTCGCCCCATGTGGGCACACGCCGATTGGCGGCCGATTTTGCCGCCGACCGACGGCGCGAGCATGAACGCCTGTCGGTCAGCGAAAAAATCGACCGCTAATCGGCGTGTGTATGCCAGGCATAAGGCGCATCTCAGTACCAAGCTAATCTCATACAAACTTCTGTGTTCTCCATCTCATTAATGATTACACAAGACCTACCTGGAATGCGCTTTACGTGATTCAGGCCGTTGATCAGGTGGCTGGTGCTTTCGGGAAAGAGAACTGTCTGTTGGTTTGGTTTGAAGGTCCCAGAAACCAGTTTGGCCAGAACCTTATTACAGGCGATCCCAGCACAGCCTGTGAGCCCCAACCTGCTGTGCACAGCTGCCCGGATATCTGCGGCGATGTGAGAGCCGGAAACCAGACGCTTGTGAATCCAATCGCTGTCATTTACGGCTGCAATCACAAGAATTGGTCAATGTCAAAGCTCTGGTCCATCGGGTGAATACATACAGCCAATTACTGCAAGAGCTGATCGATTGTGACATAGGGAAGGGATTGATCACTAATTATTAAACAATGGTTAAGATTTGTAAGAAAAAACACAAGAAATGTGGGGAATAACCACGTGCAATCCAATTTTCTGTGTGCCCAGTATTTCCTTCATCATTGTGGGGGGGGGGTTATGTCCCCCACCCGTATATTTTCAGGTCCTTGTATAACCCTTTAAAGTTGCAGTATAAAAGAGACCCTCAGGGACAATAGTTGCAAAGATATTTATTAGGGCTGAAGTCAGGGCTCTGTTCAAACCATAGTTGTTCAGTAGAGATGAGGTCAGGGGTCTGCCCATACATAAGGTGTTTAGTTGAAGTTAGGGCTCTGATCTGCAGCACACGGCGCCCCTGTGAGATCTGTACATTGACAGCAATTGCTCACTGGGGATATCTTGTGAGGGTCCCCATCCAAAAGGGATTGATCATGCAAGTGCTGCGGCTCGATATCGATCTTAGGGGCTCTATGCACTTATCAACACACACTGCTAATCATCAGCACACAGTACATCTCCCCCCAGCTGTCGGAGCGGCCGTTTCCAGATGCACTCTATGTGGAAGCCTAAGGGCACCGGGGCCCTATGCGCCCACATACTGCGCATATCGGGAGAAACGGCCTCATTTGAGGAAGTTTGAGTATCGCGCTGAACTCAAACGGCTAATTGGAGGATCAATCAGAAACAGGGAGGTCCATCTGCAGCAGAGTCTACCATGTAGGAAGCTGACGCAGAGGACAGTGAGGGAGACAGTGAGGAAGACCACCCTACATATAGGGGGAGTACCAAACACCATCTCCTGGTACTCATCTGAGGAGTTCAATAAAAAAGTTATGTGCACCCCTGTTGTTGCCCATTATTGGCCAGTGACCTTCCCTGTTCTCAACTATGCAATGTGCGTGCAGCAACGTCATGATCTTACTCTGATTATTGTATATATGTCCGGACACCTCCAGTCCGCCATCATTCTGCTCCAGTATCTTCTTATCCACCAGCTCCGTGATATCAACAAAATTCTCATCAAAACCCAGCCGCTCGACCTTCGTGCTGAACTCTTCTAAGAGCTCTAAGAAAAATCCAACATCAGTTAGCATTGAGGAAGCAAATACAACACACGGCCATTTTATAAATATACGCGATGCCAGGTGTTTGATCAAATATTCTGTATTTGGAATAATTCCAATATTCTACCCTAAATTATAATACCTGATTCTTTTTCAACAAAGCTTTTCACCCCTTTATTACATTGCTACCTCTGTCTTCCTGTGCCATTGCTGCCCCAAACTTCCTGTATGGCAGTGGTTTCAAACTTCCCTTGCAGGGCCCCCTTTCCTATTTAGGAACATTATCGAGCCCCCCTCCTCCCTATTCAAACACAGGTTAAGAATGAGGGCCAGCATGGAATACCTTTGCACGCCCCCAGGGGGGGCCACCCCCCAGTTTGGAAACCGCTGCTGTATGGGGTATGCACCCACTGGTATATACAAGGGCTCCTTCTCTGGACTACATGTCCCAGGAGCACTTGTGTCAGTTACTTGCTGAACATGAAAAACAGTGATGCTGAGATGCACACACAGCGCTGACTACATACTGTATTTTTCACACACTTCAGGGGGAAAACATGTACGTCTTATAGTGCAAATGCGCGACCACCCATGGCCAAAAGACTATTTGACTGTGGGTGGTCGCAACTTAGCAATCCACCTTCCGTCAAAGCACTGACCTTATTTGGGGGAAGGATGTTGTAAACGCGCACACATCGGTCGGCCGAAAAAATCCACAGTCTCGGATCGCTGCGTGTATGGGGGCCTTTAGTCTACACAAGGATGTGACACACAATCAAAAGAGAGTTACCTGTCACCTTGTAGGATATCTCCCTGTAGTGCGTCAGGTCTTCTCCACTGACCAGCACGAGTTGAGGACATTTCTCTTTGGCCTCTTTGATGGACATGCATTTGGTGACGCCGCACTCTCGGGCGACATAATTACAAGTGACGAGAAGGTATTTCTGCTGGACGCCTGCGGGAGAACATGAGCCGGGATTATGTGCTGTACACAGGACACAATGCGACAACGTGCACCGCGATAATGATGTCAAACATTCACAATGCTATATGTGGGGGTTCAAAGATACACAGAACATAGAATCATGGGAAAAATAAGTACACCCACTTGCAATATTAAAGTAATAAGGTCGGTCGGGTAGGTCGATCGTTCGGGATTCGTAACATGCAAATGTAGTCCGACCCATGCTGTTTTTAGGAAATCGGCCGAAAAGTCGGTCGGGTCCCGAATGATGATGCCCGTAATTTTCAGTCGGTCGGCCACATTTAAAAGAGACGTTTAAAAGATTCCTGATACAACTGGCCGATCGGTCGGTCAGCCTGTGACTAATCGGGTGAAAAATCGTGCATCCGACCGACTTTTAAAAACAGCAGTAAAGCAAAAATCGGGAGTCGAAATCGAATATCGAATCGGTCCACGAAAAATCGCAACGTGTATGGGTACCTTTATGTAGGAATTCGAAAATCATCTGGACTGTAGCAGGTTATACAATTATTTAAATGTAACTTTAACAGGAAAAACAACACACAACAGTCACTGGTTATTTAAGCTCCTGGGCTAGGGGTGAAAACACTTAATTAAAGCGGACCTACCACCTGTTAGTCACTCTGCAGTATTAGCTGCAGCTCAGCCATACTGCAGAGATCCCAGACTAAAAAAATTATTTCTGACAGCAGGAGGGGGGCCTCCCCCGTTCACTCCTACCCAGACAGCGAGTCTCTGTCTGTGTAGAAAGGGTAGGGGGGGCGGATTGCTGTCAGCTGCCCGGAGAAGAATCGATCCGAAAGTGGCTTCTCTTGCCCTTAATCAACATGCTGCCACCATCAGTGAAAACATGAAGAAGGTAAGTAAGTTTATGTGTAGCAGTTTACCAGGATCTGAACTGCTGACAGGTAAGTAATATGTCTGTTCAATGTACGTGTATGATTTTGTTGTGGTTTTTTTTTTTTGTTTAAAACCACTTTAGCTCTGGGTTAACTGTTGATTTTTTTACATACTGTGTTTCAAACTCAATTATATTCTGGATCCTCGCTTCAATACATTACAGATCCCAAGAAGGTCTATATACAACTCGTTTCAGGTCCCACATCTGTGGCAGTCGCCATATTTAACCTCCTACAGCTTCAGCGTAGAGGGGCGGGTGCCATATGTGGGGGGTGTCACTTATCCTGAACCACATCACCGGCGCCTAGATCATGCTGGCAATGTGTAGAGAGGAGGGTGGAGAATTGCGACGGAGTACAGTTTACTCTGCCACAATCTCCCGTACAGCGACGTCTCGTGCTGGAAAAAATTTTGCGAAAGGGCCATAATGCCAGAGAAGTTAATGCCATTTCTTATGGAAGTTTGCAGCAATGCGTATGGTCACTAGATGGTGCCAGATAATTGTTTTTAGTGGTAAAAATGTATCTCCGTAGGCTTGTTATTGGACATGATAACGTATGGCTAAAGGTCCCCACACACGTAATGAGTGGGGGCCAAAAGATGAGCTGTGGAGAGCAATGTGATGATGTGAACACGCTGCTCTGCATCGCTCACAGTAGTTTGAACATGGAAGTCGGTCCCCATTGAAACTAATGGAATCGGCCAGAGATTTATGGGCATGTCCGTTCTCTGGCTGACCGATGCTTTGGCGCAACAGATTTGTTGCCCCACGATCTGCAGAGTCCAAGGGTCCCCACATGCGTAATGATCTGCGGCTGATTTTGTCGCCGACCGTGCGTATGGGCTCCACTGCGTCACTTGATGTCAATGGACTAAAAAATGCAACAATATCATTGGACGCGGTCACGCATTTGGAACATGGATTGCGGCTTAGAAAACACGGTAAACTGTGTTTTTTTTTTCAAGGCCGTGCCACACCGTGGCTGTGCAGACTGACCCATTGGGAGAGGTTTGGGTGTGTATTTTTTACTTAAAAACGCACATCAGCGGCTCCTAAACTGCCCTAGTGGAGTCTCAGCCTAAAGCTAGCCACACATGGTACAATTTATCATTCAATCGAGGTTTGATTCGATTTGGTACTCGATAAAAAATGAACATCAATTGTCATTATATCGAAGTTCTCCACATGGGGGAGCACGATAATGAACAATTCAACTGAAATTAAATTAAGGATAGGATAAGTGAAAGCATGTATGCAGCAGAGTAGTGCTTTAGCTATAGGGAAGCAATATTTTATAGGAGCTTTTGTAGGAAGATTGTGCTCAGGGACCTGAAAATTTGCATGGATATAGTCTTAAGGGGTTAACTGGTGTAACAACCACAAAATGTTTCTACCATGCAGGGATTTAAAGATATATGTGTTCAATGTAGGCAAGTTAAAGTTGCATATAGGAGATATCACTGGCCATGAAAAAGCATTGTCTGGTGGCTGGAATTTAGCTGAAACTCGGGGTGTAAGTAGTAGTATAGGTGAGAATTACTGACCCTGAAAGTTTCATGATTAATACTATAATGGTTTCCTGCTATGAATGTTCAAAGTTAAAGTTAGTTTTGTGGTGCGTGTGTTTCTGGGGAGAAGCATCCTGGCCCATGGTAACACTACTCTTCGGGTTTCCGATCTGGTCTCTCCTCCTCAGCTACCATGCGCAGCCCCAGGAGCACAGATCCAGTTACCGGCTCCCGTAGATGATCCCTGCACCCCCCCTGCCAGCCACACACCCGGCGTATAGATAGGACCCTGACTTTGGAACACATGTTCCTGTGTTCAAAAGTCGTTATACGCCGGAAAATATGGGTAATTCTAAAATCATTGATTGGATTAAGTGTTTTTTAAACAGGAACTTTGTTTTCCCAGGAAATATGTTAAATGTCATATGTTAATAGGCCACATCGAATGATTGAGCGAAACAAACAAACACTTTCAGAAATGCAGTTCGATTCATTGACCAATCAACCCAAAATTTTTTCGACTTGTCCGATGCACTTTTCAATCGACAATTTTACTAAAACTAAGAACGCGATGTGTACTATGTGGGCAGTACATCGATTAACGTTCAATCCATTGTTTTTTTCATCGAAAATCGTCGATTGAACGCTAAAAATTGTTACCACGTTGTGGCTAGCTTAAACCCCCACCCCCCCCCCCCCATACACGTTCTAGATTTTCTGTTCAATCACCTAAAAAGATCAATATTTTAGGGAGTCAAGGGAAATCAGTGATTGATTGTATGTTTGCCAACTGTATACAAAGATATTTGATCAATTTTTTTGGATCGACTGAAAGTGTTATGCATTTCAATACACCAATAAAAATTACCAACACGTCCAATCATTTTTCAAAAAAAAATTTCCCAATTTATTGGTTTAGGTTGATCTAACTATGTGGGCTGCCATAGATTTTCAATCAATCTCCCACCCAAAAATTTATTGAATTAAAGCCCCCATAACACCTTCAGATTCCTCCCAACAATTTCCATCAGATTTACCAACAACTTGTAGTATAGTGGCCTCCTGATAGATAGAATACATAGTGATTGGAAGGTTGATATATCACTGCTATGTAGTCTGGGTCCTCCCTATAGAAACATAGTGATTGGAAGGTTATATCACTGTATGTAGTGCCGGTCCTCCTGATAGAATACATAGTGATTGGAAGGTATTATCACTGCTCTGTAGTGCGGGTCCTCCTGATAGAATACATAGTGATTGGAAGGTATAATCACTGCTCATGTAGTGCCGGGTCCTGCCCTGATGAATACCTAGTGATTGGAAGTATATATCAATGCATGTAGTGCGGGTCCTCCCTGATAGAATACTAGTGATTGGAAGGTATATATCACTGCTATGTAGTGACGGGTCCTCCCTGATAGAGATTAGTGATTGGAAGGTATATATCACTGCTATGTAGTGCCGGGTCTCCATGATAGAATACATATGATTGGAGGTGATATATCACTGCTAGTAGTGCCGGGTCCTCCCTGATAGAAACATAGTGATTGGAAGGTATATCATCATGCTATGTAGTTGCCGGGTCCTCCCTGATAGAATACTTAGTGATGGAAGGTATATATCATGCTATGTAGTGCCGGGTCCTCCTGTATAGAATACATAGTGATTGGAAGGTATATATATCACTGCTATGTAGTGCGGGTCTCCTGATAGAATAGCATAGTTGATTGGAAGGTATTATCACTGCTAGTTAGGCCGGGTCCTCCCTGATAGATACATAGTGATTGGAAGGTATATATCACTGCTATGTAGTGCCGGGTCCTCCCTGATAGAAAAAAATAGTGATTGGAAGGTAATTCACTGCTATGTAGTGCCGGGTCCTCCCTTGATAGAATACATAGTGATTGGAAGGTTATATACACTGCTATGTAGTGCCGGGGTCTCCCTGATAGAATACTTAGTGATTGGAAGGTATAATCACTGCTATGTAGTGCCGGGTCCTCCCTGATAGAATACATAGTGATTGGAAGGTAATATCGCTGCTATGTAGTGCCGGGTCCTCCCTGAAGAAACATAGTGATTGGAAGTATATATCATGTATGTAGTGCAGGTCCTCCCTGATAGAATACATAGTGATGGAAGGTATATATCATGCTATGTAGTGTGGGTCCTCCCTGATGAATATAATAGTGATTGGAAGGTAATATCACTGTTATTGTAGTTCAGGTCCTCCCTGATAGAATACATAGTGACTGGAGGTATATATCAATGTTATGTAGTGCTGGGTCTCCTGATAGAATACATAGTGATTGGAAGGTAATATACACTGTTATGTAGTGCTGGGTCCTCCCTGATAGAATACATAGTGATGGAAGTATATATCACTGTATGTCGTTGTCAGGTTCCATCCCCTGATTAAAGGGAATACATAGGTGACTGGAAGGGTTATATATCACTGCTATGTAGTGCCGGGTCCTTCCGCACGATAACATTGTGATTGGAAGGTATAATCACTGCTATGTAGTGCGGGTCCTCCCTGACAGAATACATTTAAGTTGGGGCTTAAGTTAAGGTGAAGAAGAGAGAAGGGGGAGAGGAGGAGAGGATTAGTCGATTACAGCAACGTTTCTTATTGTCCATATAATGACGGTTTGGCAGTGAGGGACATGACCTACATGAGGTGAGTGTAGGTGCGCGTTATTGCCCAATTGAAATGTAATGGGGGTGTTGTACTTTATATTTTTCACACACTGCTTCTGCATTGTGGTTTCGTCTCTGATTTTTTACCTAATATTGTGAGGACAAATAATTCTCCATTACGCTATATGTAAAAGTTAGATGAAAGAGGGTGTCCTCCTGTTTCCGGGGACTGTAGATAATATACAGGACATGCACAGTCAGGATCATGTGACGTGGGACAGCAGACGGTGACACGGTGTCCCCTTGTGATGGGGGGGGCGTTTGTCATGTGCGGGTGGGGTTAACCTATACATTATATCTATAGTGTGTATCATGTGACTGGCCGGCGCGGGGGTTACGAGGGGTTGTCCTTTCAGCTCCGGGTGTCTGATCTCCTCCCTGGGCGTGGGTGAGAGCGTCCATTGTCGAGGTGAACAATGACCTCCACGTCCGCGGTCCGACGCTGTCCGCTGTCTGGAAACTGAACGTAAGCCATCAGCAGTAGCGAGGACAGAATATCCATATATATCAATATTAGATGTTGAAAGACGCGCGGCGGCGGAATTGGTGGCGGATTTACTGGTGGTGTAGTATATGTTACAGTGGGGGTGTGGGGTTGATATATGTACAGTTGGGTGGGTGAGGGGGTGTGTGGTATATGTACAGTTGGGGGGTGGGGTTGTTTTTCTAGTGGTGGGGGGTGGTGTTTTTTTTGTACAGGTTGGGGGGAGGGGTGGGTATATGTACAGTGGGGGGTGGTGGTTTTGGGTGGGGGAGGGTAGTATAATGGTGTGTATCATGTTGGGGGAGGGGTGGTATATGTTACAGTGGGGAGGGTAGTATATTACAGATGGGGGAGGGTGGTGGGTGATGAATGTGTGGGGGAGGGGCGGTGTGGGGTTTGTAAGTGGGGAGATGGTTGGTTATTATTTATACAGTGGGGGGGGTGTAGTTATATATATACAGTGGGGGAGGGTAGGGGTAGTAGTTAATGTACAGTTGGGGGAGGGGTGAATAAGGGAGGGGGTGATAGAATGTACAGTGGGGGGGGGAGGGGGTAGAGGTGTAGATTAGCTATATTATTAGTGCTTGGTGGTAGTGGTAGTCTAATGTACAGTGGGGAGGGGTAGTTTAGTAGTATAAGTACCAGTGGGGGAAGGGCCTGTGGCTATCATTACAGTGGGGGAGGGGTGATATATGTATAGTGGGGAGGGTGGTATGAAGACAGCGGAGGGAGGTGTGGGTGCAGTTGGTGGTGCATATTAAATACAGTGGGGAGGGGAGGTGTAGTATAATAAACAGGTGGGAGGGGATTGGGTGGTTTATGATGATACAGTGGGGAGGGGTAGTATTAATGTACAGATGGGGGAGGGGCCTCTGTGGTATAATGTACAGTGGGGGGAGGGGCACCTGTGGTATTAAATGTACAGTGGGGAAGGGGTAGTTTAGTATAATGTACAGGGGGGAGGGGTAGTATATGTACAGTGGGGGGGGGAGGGGTGGTGGTGCAGTATAATGTACAGTGTGGGGAGGGTTTTTAGTGCAGTATAGTACAGTGGGGGAGGGTTGGTGCAGTATAATATACAGTGGGGAGGGAGAGGGGAGTTGTAGTATAATAAACCGTGGGGTAGGGGTGGTATAATTCTACAGTGGGGGATAGGGGTGGTTATAATGTACAGTGGGAGGGGTTTATTTAGTATATATACAGTGGGGAGGGGTTGGTTATTTTGGTTTATAATGTGCAGTGGGGGAGGAGGGGGAGTATACTATACAGTGGGGAGGGGTGGTATGCTATACAGTGGGGGAGGGGTAGGTATAATGTACGTGCGGGGAGGGGACATCGGAGCGCCGGCTGTCCGCTGTTGACCGGCGGGGGCGAGCGGGCGGTGGTTGTGCTCGCTGGTGGGCATTAGGGGGAGGCGGTGGGGGGGTATGATTACACAGTGGGGAGGGGGGGGAGGTTATACTATACAGGGGGGGAGGGAGGGGGGGTGGTATAGTATACCGTGGGGGAGGGGTGGTATAATGTACCGTGGGGGAGGGGTGGTATAATATCCAGTGGGGGCAGGGGTAGGGTAGTATAATGTACAGATGGGGGAGGGGTAGTAGGTTAGTATAATGTACAGTGGGGGGGTGGCTGGGGCCTGTGGTATACTATACAGTGGGGGAGGGTGTCTAATAACAGTGGGGGAGGGTGGTATAATGCTTTAACAGTGGGGGGGCTGTGGTATAAATACAGTGGGGGAGGGGTGGTATGCATATACAATGGGGGAGGGGGTGTGGGATAATGTACAGTGGGGAGGGGTAGTTAATGTACACGTGGGGAAGGGGTGTATGATTATACAGTGGGGGAGGGGTGGTATTATTATACAGGGGGGGAGGGTGGTAATATGATCAGTGGGGGAGCGAGGGGTGGCTATAATTGTACAGTGGGGGGGGGGGAGTAGTAAATATACAGTGGGGGAAGGGGTAGTATAATGTACAGTGGGGCAGGGGGTAGTAAAAGGTACAGGTGGGGGGGGGCGCCCCCTCTGTGGTATAATATACAGTGGGGGGGAGGGTGGTATATATACAGTGGGGGAGGGGGGGGTGGTAATAATATACGTGGGGAGGGGGGAGGGTCATAATATACAGTGGGGGGGTAGCGCTGGTGGTAGTAGAATATACAGGGGGGGGGGGTAGTAGTATATATACAGAGGG
Organism: Ptychadena robeensis; assembly: GCA_036250615.1. Lineage (NCBI taxonomy): Eukaryota > Metazoa > Chordata > Amphibia > Anura > Ptychadenidae > Ptychadena > Ptychadena robeensis. Next base: position 17,231,473 of record CM070032.1, read on the forward strand.
GGCGAGGGTGGTATAATGACAGGGGGGGAGGGGTGGTATATTATCAGTGGGGAAGGGTAGGGAAGGGGTTTAGTGGGTAGGGTTAGTATAATGTACAGTGGGGGAGGGGTAGGAAGTCTAATGTACAGTGGGTGGGGAGGGGTAGTATAATGTACAGTGGGGGGGGGCCTGTGGTTATAATATACAGGGGGGGAGGGGTGGTTGATATACAGTGGGGAAAGGGGTTTAGTATAATGTTACAGTGCGGCGGAGGGGTTAGTATCCTGTACAGTGGGGGGGGGGGGCCGTGGTATATATGACAGTGGGGGAGGGGTTGGATAATGTTACAGTGGGGGAGGGGTGGTTATAATATACAGTGGGGGAGGGGTGAGTACATGTACAGTGGGGGGGGGTAGTTATAATGTACGTGGGGGAGGGGGGTGGTTATAATATACAGTGGGGGAGGGGGTGGTGGAGGGGAGGGGTGGGATTATAATATTACAGTGGGGGAGGGGTCGTATAAATATACAGGGGGGGCCTGTGGTATAATGTACAGTGGGGGAGGGGTAGTATAATGTACAGTTAGTGGGGGGAGGGGTAGTTATAATGTTAAGTGGGGGAGGGGGGTGGTATATATAACATGGGGGAGGTGGGAATAATATACAGTGGGGGGAGGGTAGTATAATGTACAGGGGGAAGGGGGTAGTACATGTCCAGTGGGGGGAGGGGTAGTATAATGTAAGTGGGGGATGGGGGGCGGCCTGTGGTATAAATACAGTGGGGAGGCGGTGGTATGATATACAGTGGGGAAGGGGTAGTATAATGTCAGTGGGGGAGGGGTGGTAGTAGACTGTACGTGGGGGGGGTAGTATTAATGTACAGTGGGGGGGGGCTGTGTATAATATACAGGGGTGAGGGTGTGGTATAGGGATCTAGGGGGAAGGGGGTATAGTATATTGTACAGTGGGGGGGGCGGGGTGGGGTCTGGATAATGTACAGTGGGGGGGGGGGGGTAGTAAGCACAGTGGGGGCGGGGTGGTATCAATATACAGGGGGGAGGGGTGGATAAATATTACAGTGGGGAGGGGTAGTAGAATATAACGGGGTGCTGGGGGGGCCTGTATGTGGTAAATGTACAGTGGGGGAAAACGGGGTGGTATATAGGTACGTGGGGATGGGCTGGTTAGTGGTAGGATATAGTACAGTGGGGGAGGGGTAGTTAATGTACAGTGGGGGGAGGGGTGGTATAATATCCAGGGGGGCGAGGTGGTTAGTATAATGTACAGTGGGCGGAAAGGGGGGGTGGCTTAGGGGTGGTATATATAACAAGTGGGGGAGCGGGTAGTAGTTAATGTACAGTGGGGGAGGTGTGGTATAATAGACAGTGGGGGAGGGGTAGTGGAGTATATGTACAGTGGGGGAGGGGGGTGGTTATGTACAGTGCGGGAGGGGTGGTATAATGGCAGTGGGGGAGGGGTGGTATAAAGGGGATCGGTATAAGATAAAGTGGCGGGGGGGCTGTGTTAATATAAAGTGGGGGAGGGGTGGTATACTGTACAGTGGGGGGGGGGCGGGGGGGTGGGGGTGGTATTTTACAGTGGGGGACGGGTGGGGTGATATAATGTACAGTGGGGGAGGGGTGGTGATAGAATGTACAGTGGGGGAGGGGGATTGGTGGTGAGTGGTGGTCTAAGATACAGTGGGGAGGGGTGTGTGCGTATATTATACAGTGGGGAGGGGTTGATATAATGGACGTGGGGGGGAGTATAATGTAAGTGGGAAGGGGTGTATAATGTACAGTGGGGGAGGGGTGGTATAATGTTTACAGTGGGGAGGGGAGGTCGAATGTACAGTGGGGGGGGGGACTTGGTATAATATAACATTGGGGGAGGGGTAGGTATGATTTATACAGTGCGGGGAGGGGTGGTATGATATTACAGTGGGCGGCGGGGTGGGTGGTATAAAAACAGTGGGGGGGGGTAGTCTAATGTACAGTGGGGGAGGGGTGGTTATCATGTACAGTGGGGGAGGGGGTGGTATAATGTACAGGGTGGGAGGGCCTGTGGTATTAATGTAAGTGGGGGAGGGGTGGTATAATATACGGGGGAGGGGTGTGGTATATTATACAGTGGGGGAGGGGGAGGGGTCGTATAATGTACAGTGGGGGCGGGGTGGGGATGGGGTGGTAATTATACAGTGGGGGAGGGGTAGTTAGTATACATGTACAGTGGGGGAGGGGTGGTATATTATACAGGGGGGAGGGGTGGTCTATTGTACAGTGGGGGAGGGGTGGTATAATGTAACAGTGGGGGAGGGGGGTATAATATACAGTGGGGGAGGGGTGATTAATATACAGTGGGGAGGCAGTGTATAACTGTACAGTGGGGATGGCGGGGGTTATAATATAAAGTGGGGGAGGGGTGGTATATGATACAGTTGGGGGGGGGGGAGGGGGAGATAATGACAGGGGGGAGGGTGTTATAATGTACAGTGGGGGAGGGGTAGAAATGTACAGTGGGGGAGGGTGTATATGTACAGTGGGGAGGGGTGGTATATATACAGTGGGGAGGGGTGGTAGTATAATGACAGTGGGGGAGGGTAGTATAAGTACCTTGGGGGAGGGGTGGGGTATAATGTACAGTGGGGGAGGGTCGTATATATACAGGGGGGGAGGGGTAGTCTAATGTACAGTGGGGGAGGGGTCGGTATAATGTACAGTGGGTGAGGGTGTGTCTAATGTACAGTGGGGAGAGGTAGAGGTAGTAAATGTACAGTGGGGAGGGGTGGTATATGTACGTGGGGGGAGGGCTAAGTATAAGTACAGTGGGGGAGGGGTTGTATAATATACAGTGGGGGAGGGGTGATATAATATACAGGGGGGGAGGGCGGGTGGTGGTATGGGGGTGGTTTATAATTGTACAGTGGGGGGGGGGCCTGTGTATATATATACCGTGGGGGAGGGGCGCAGCGGTTGTAATGTACAGAGACGAAGTCAGTACTATTACATGACGCCGCTGCCCGGTTGTGCACATGAGAGGCAGTGCAGTCTCCGCCTCCCCCCGGGAACATCCAGTCGTGCCATCTATCCTCTCTTCTACTCGGGGAGAATCCAGTGTCCGGGGTCCTGGATGAAGATTCAGGTCACAGAGTGGGCGGGGCTTCCCTCCACACGTGGTCTGTGTTTGGGAAGAGCGCGTTCTCGCTCCTTGAGGGTTCTTCAGGCGAGCGTACCTGGCCGATCCGCTGTGACCGCAAGGAGACGCCACGTATGGACGGATGACACCGCCGAACGGGGCCGCGTTGGTTTTTTGCAAGTAGGTGGCAATTGTTCGAGAGCAGACTAAAACAGCAGTATATAGCAGCACTCCATGTATCGGCCAGGCAGGGGCGCTGATCTTCCCTTCCATTCCGGATGTTGTATTGGATTGTTTTTAGAAGGGTCAGTGTTTATGTCAGTAAGTTGTCTGAATAGTAAAAGAAAATATTAAAAGTCCATAATACTTATTATCTGAGCTCCCCGCCTGCGGTCTGAATCAAATAAGTGCAGGGCGTGTCCATGTCCTTGAATCCTTTTAATAGTAAAGGCCCCCCCATACACCATACAATCTTACCATAACAATTCTGTACATCAGGGAGGACCCGACACTACATGTTGTTGGTAGATCAAAAAAAAACGGAGATGTAGTTGTATGGGAGAATTATACTTTTATTTAAGGGTGAAAAACATTTGAGTTCATGGGTTCAATCACAAGAGCATGCCTTGATGTGTCATGGTCATAGGCAACCTCACATTGCGGAAAGTTGTTGAGGTTTATGACGACCTCTCATTCGTTGTAATTACAAACAAGCAAACATGGAGGGGGGGGGGGGGGGTAAACACAATACAGAGGAATTTCAGCCCAAAGTACCTTATCTATAGAGTCAGATTGTATGTGAATCTGAAGTTGTGCAGCAGCGATCCAGCAGCTCTATCTGGTTGGCCAGCGCCCCCAAAACCGCCCCCCCACCCCCCCACAAAAAGATGGCTGTGGAATGCAGGCAATAGGACTGCAGGGGGTGGCTTTAAGGGTTTTATGGTGAACAAGTTTTGTACCTACATGGACTCACTTAAGGGCCCCAGAGACCGGCAAGCGGGGAGACCTCTTACAGTTTATGTCCTACAATTTCTGTACACTCAAATTTGTTCTACCAAAACCAGGTAATATTTTTTTTTTTTCTTGGAGACCTTTCTAATCTTCAATCACTATGTATTCTATCAGGCGGACCAGCATACATAGCAGTGTATAACCTTCCACTATCTATGTATTCTTCAGGGAGGACCAAGCACTACATAAGCAGGGATATATACGTCCATTCCAATCAACTAGTATTCTATCAGGGGGCATCCCGGGCACTACATAGCATTGATATATACCTTCCAATCATATGTTTTACTCAGGGAGGCCCGGCACTACATAGCAGTGAATATATATACCTTCCAATCAATATGTAGTCTCATCAAGGGAGGCTGGGCGGGACTACATAGCAGTGATATATATCTTCCAATCACCTTGTATCTAATCAGGGAGGACGGCACTAATAGCATTGATATATTACCTTCCAATCACTATGTATTCTATCAGGGCAGGACCGGGCATAATAGCAGGGCTTATTCTTCCAATCACTATGTATTTATCAGGAGGGACCCAGCAAACATAGCAGTGTATATACCTTCCAATCACTATGTATTCTATCAGGGAGAGGACCAAGACTAATAGCAATGATATATACATTCCAGTCACTATGTATTCTATCAGGGAGACCGGGGGCCACAAAATAGCAGTGAATATACCTTCCAATACTATGTATTCAATCAGGGGGACCACCCGCACTACATAGCAATGAATATACTTACCATCATATGTATTCTATCGGGAGGACGCCAGCACTACATAGGCAATGAGATCTACCTTCCAATCACTAGTATTTCTTCGGGCGGGACCTGGCATAAATAGCATGATTAAGCTTCCATCATATGTATTCTATCAGGGAGGGACCCAGCACTACATAGCCAATGAATATACCTCCCCCAATCACTATGTATTCATAGGCGAGGAACACGGGCACTACATAGCACAGGGATATATACTTCCAAATCACTATGTATTCTATCAGGGAGGACACGGCACTTCACAAGCAGTAATATACCTTCCAATCATATTGTATTCTATCAGGAGAGGTAACTACTATACTACACAGTTGTTGGTAGATCTAATGGGAGATTGTAGGGTCTATCTTAAGGGTATGGGGGTATAGTCAGTTTAGTTGTGTTTGGACTCTGTCCGTAAACCAAGGTTAGCCTATGGCATAGGCACCTTATTTTATCTACAAAACGGGTTTAAAAGTTTTGACTTGGTATAAAGCCTGGGGAGGGCACGAAAAAAAAGTTGGATGTGAGTTTCTAATTCAACTTTTCCCCATCTCCAGTAAAAAGGGAACACATTGTCCCTAGATGGCGCTGCTGCCCAAGTTGGTTTAATGTCACAGCCAGTTAGGACACATTCAAAGAGGCTGCCGGCGCTTTGCAGGCGGCGACCAGGCAAACACCGGACGGGTAAGTGGGAAACTACAAGCCAGGGTGGCTTATTACTCGGAGTATATGTGGTACTTAGAAAAAACAATTTGCTCTTTTTTATAAACGATCGACTGAATTTAACAACATATCCGTCACTTTTTCATACACATTCATTTTCTTTTTCATTTTCTTCATCCTTTTGGTGTGTGGGGGAGTGGAACAATTATAGAAGCCATTTAGAGGTCACCACATGGGGCTTTCCTTCTCTGACTGCGGCTTCTTTTATATCTGTGGTATTCCTGAGTCCAGTTGGGGGGTTGAAAAAACGTACTGACATCGGTGATCTCGGCTGTACTCTGTTGAGAATGAAACAAATTTAGATAGGAGCGCCATCTTGTGGTTTGTGTTGTTTGATTATTTGGATCTCATGTGGACCTTCAGTGGTTAATTTTCCTAATCTGGCACAGAGAATGGATGAATCAGGGGGTTCATTCTTAGTCTGGCTGTAGAGTTAGAGCAGTTTGGTGGGGGGGGTGAGGTCAGGAGGGGTGGGGGAGGAAGGGAGGTTGTGGAGGGTCCTTAGCAACAGAAATAGCTATAGGCCAGCAGGGGCGGTCCGTAGGAGATCGGTTTTTTTGTACTGGGTTAGTACCTCTTGACGCCCCCCACCGTTGAGACCTCTTTGTCATGCTCTTGATTGAGGGTTGCTTTGTGACTCACTAGACTTTTCAGAGTGAGCATCCCCCCCCCTGCCTGGGAACCGCTCCCCCATTTGCCCTACCTAAAACACATGGGGCCCAGTCATTTCTAGCTTTGCCCCTTTGGTTAGAAAAAGAATCGTTTTTTCAGGCTTAATGGCCTAATACCTTAAATCTCAATACAATTTTTTACAATCAGCTTTTGTTTGTACAAACCATGGTTTGAGGATTTTCTTAATCCTTTTTCTTCCTAATCATATGTATTTCTCTCTTTTTCGGGGGGACCGGGCACTACATAGCAGTGATTTACCTTTCAATCATATGTATTTCTATAGGGAGGACCGCACTACTAGCAGTTGATTTACCTTCAATCACTATGTATTCTATCGGGAGGCCGGATACTAGCAGTGATATATACTTTCCAATCATATGTTGCGATCAGGGAGGACCCAGCTACGATAGCGTGATATATACCTTCCAATCACTATTGTATTCTATCAGGGGAGGACGGCGGCCCTACATAGAAGTGATTATATTACTTCCAATCACGATGTATTGCTATCAGAGGCCGGCACTAATAGCAGGTTGATATTATAACTTCCAAACACTATGTATTCTATCAGGAGGACCAGGCACTACATAGCGTGATATATACTTCCAATCACTATGTATTTATGGGAGGAGGAGGGACCCGCTACATTAGAAGTGATTATACATTCCATCACTATTGGATTCTATCAGGGGAGACCCGGCATCTAATAGCAGTGTATATCCTTCCAATACTATGTATTTATAGGTGGGACTGCATACATAGCAGTGATTATTACTTCAATACTGTATTCTATTCAGGGAGGACCCCGCATACATAGAAGTGACATTACTTCCAATCTTATGTTATTTATAAGGGAGGACAGGAACTAATTAGAGTGATATTATCCTTCCCAATCATATGTTTCTATCAGGGAGGATTTCGACTACATAGCGTGATATATTTACTTCCAATCACTATGTATTTATCAGGGAGAGGCCTCGGGTGTTTTTTCACTGTATTCTATGGGGGAGGTTAGAGTGGGTGACATATACCTTCCATCATGATGTATTCTATCGGGAGGACCCGTTTGGGCTCCTAATAGCAGTGAATTATTATCTGGTTTTATGGGGGGTCTGCGTGTTATATTCTCCTATGTATTCTATCAGAGGGACCCGGCATTACTAGCGGATATATGACCTTCATTCATATGTAGTCTATCAGGGAGGACAGGCACTACATAGCAGTTGATATATACTTCCAATCACTTTATTCTATCAGGGAGGACCCGGCACTACATAGCAGAGACATCTACCTTCAATCACTATGGTATTCTATCAGGGAGACCCGGCACTACACGCGTGATATATACCCTTCCAATCAATATGTATTCTATCAGGGAGGACCCATGGCACTACATAGCAGTGACATATTTACCCTTACAATCACTTGTTTTATCAGGGAGGACCGGCACTACATAGAGGGATATAGAACTTCCTTCCAATCACTATGTATTCTATCAGGGAGGCCCGGCACCCAGGCACTACATCAGCAGTGATATAGACCTTCCAATACACGATGTATTCTTCAGTGAGGACCCAGCACTAATAGCAGTGATATAGAATACGCTCCACATCACTATTGGTATTCTATCAGGAGGACCAGCACTACATGAAAGTGACCTATAACCTTCCAATCACTATGTCTTCTATCAGGGAGGACCCGGCCACTACATAGCAGTGATATATTACCTGCCAATCACTATGTATTCTATAAGGGAGGACCTGGCACTACAATTATCGCAGTGATATATACCTTCAATCACTAGATTCTATCCGGGAGGACCCAGCACTACATCGAAGTGACATATACCTTCCAATCATTATGTATTCTATCAGCGGAGAGGATCGGCACTACATAGCAGTGTATTATAACTTACAATCATATGTATTCTATCCGGGCGGATTCAGCACTACATACGCCGTGATATATACCTTCCAAGCACTAGGTATCTATCAGGGAGGACCCGGCACTACATAGAAGTGAATATACCTTCCAATCACTATGTATTCTATCACGGGAAGAGGACACGGCCACTACATAGCAGTGACATATACCTCCAATCACTATGTATTTATAAGGGAGGGACCCGGGGCACACATAGACAGTGAAATTATAATTCCAATCACATATGTATTCATCAGGGAGGACCCAGCATACATAGCAGTGATATATCACCTTCCAATCACTATTATTCTATCATAGAGAGGACCCGGCACTACATAGCAGTGAATTACCTTCCATTAATTTGTATTCTATCAGGGAGGACCACGGCAATACATCGAGTGACATATACCTTCAATCACTCTGTTATTTATCAGGGAGCGAGGACCCCGGCACTACATAGCAGTGACATATCCCTTCCAATCACTATCGTATTTACTCAGGAGGACCCGGCACTCCATAGCAGTGATATTATACATCGCCAATCATAGTATTCTACAGGGAGGGACCCCTGGCATACATCGCGCAGTGACATATATACCTTACAATCACTAAGTATTTCTCATCAGGGAGGCCACTATAGTTGTTGGTAGATCTAATGGAAATTGTATGGATCGATCTTAAGGTGTAGGGGGGGGGGCTTTAGACACAACATAATGCAGAGAAATACCAATATTTGGACTACAGGGGGAGGAGGGGGCACGTCATTACACTCATCTCCATCTCCAGACCACACATAACGAGGAGCCTCGTGACTAAAATCTCTAGAACCAAATGAGTCACGGACACCAATATCTGGCCAGATAACTGACACGTTCCGCTCTTCTTTCGCTTTGACCAATTTCTATACAATTGCGGTGACGCGCGGTCAGATAGGGTCGGGGACGGAAGCGTCACCCTTCACCTGAACATCTAACAAACAGCAGGCGGAGAGGATGAGTTGTTAGGTGCGGCTGCGGTTCCCACGCTGCGATGACATGGGAGACGCCTGGTCTTGTCTGCTCTGACTAAGCTCGCTCTTGGGGATGAACGGCGCAGGGGAGCGCGTGTCTCCTCCATCAGAGGAACGCAGGATTAGGGGTGTGATAGGATCCATGGAATACTGCTGGAGGAGGCATGTTTAATGTTGTGTCCTCAGTGATCATCAGGGAAGGGATCCGTGTATCTGAAGATAGTTCCCTGATTTTAGGGTCTTTTAAGCCCCCCATACAAATTTAGATCTCAGATATCCTTTAGATCTACCAAAAACTATGTAGTGCCGGGTCCTCTGTGATTGAACACAGGTAGACTTGATGGTTTAGAAAGTTTCTCATATAACATGGTTTTTGTGGCCCCCATCCAAAAATATGGACATTGACCGTGATTCATGGTCATGTCCGATATCCCTGTCTTCGAGCAGGATTGATCAGTCCTGCTCCAAGATAGGGGTGGCCGCATTAAATATGCGCTAGATAGATGACCATGAGTGCGCACTAACATTGGTCGGCCGAAACGTGTATGGGGGCCTAATGTGAATTGACTCACCCCCCCATGAGCATCTCTTGTGACTGCCGGAGAGCTCTCCAGGCAGGGGGAATGTGCTGGTGAGTCACAGACTTATGGACTCCTGTACTCCTCTAGAGACGGGCGCCCATACTCTTAATAGGCGGCACACTGGGGGGAGAGGCATCTGGTCATTGGAAAAAAATTGGATGCCCAGATGCCGCCCTGGGCAACTAATCATATTGCCGCTATCTAAAACCGCCACTGGGTTTGTGCAGGCTAAGGCTATGTTTCCACATACGTCAGGACACCCTCCGCTAAGCGTATTGCTTGGCAGTAATCCCGACGTAGCACATAGACCTTACCTGTTCAGTGGATGATGTGTCTTCATTGCGCCGAGCTGTTCCGCCGACTCAAAGCTGAAAGTAGTCGAGTACGTTGAGCCTCTGCATCGCCGGATGTGTAAACACAGCATCCGCCAAACAGGCAATGTCTATGTGCTAGGTCGGGACCCCCGCCAAGCAATACACTTAATGGAAACAAGCCCTTAGTGTTGGGTTTGATGGCAGTGGTAATGTAAGGGGTAAATGGTGTTAGTGATGATGTCGCAGGGCAGAGCAGTGAGTTGGGTATCACGTCTTCCCTCTGTAAGCTCTGCAGTCACATGGCAGTAGGTTTTCTCGACCACGTATTCCACGCTCTATCCAGCGCTGCCCTGTAACACACAAAATATTTCTTTTTACGGCCTATAAATATAAAACACAACATCACCTCTCCCCCTCCCTCGGCCTCGCTCACCGGTTCGGGGTATTTGGACTTTTTTCTTTTATGAGTAGAGAAGTAATACGCGGCGCAGATTTCCTGATGTTGCATAACTGCGCATTGAGTCAGCGAGGGCTCCGGGCCAGAGAGATAGTTCTGGCGGTCAACTGCAAGGGAAGTTTTACAGGAAATGTGACAAAATGAAAGCACGTGATTCGCTCTTTGGTCGTTAACCCTTTCCTGACGCGCGTGCCATAGTAAAATGGGCGTTGTACAGAAAGCATTACACACACAGGAGCGTCATCACAATCTGCAAACAGACAGATGGCAGGGTTGTGTGATCTCATCAATATGCAGCAGAGGCTTTGTAGGTCAGCGGCCTGTGACCCCCAGATTAGGGGATGGAGCAGCTCTGATGGGCTCTGCTGAGAGGGTTAAAGCAGAACTCCAGTCAGTGTTCTGAGAAATGTTCCTACCTTTACTACTACGCATGCGCAGATAGCCCTAGTTTTCCAGTGATACCTGGTTAATCGTACTGGTTTCGGGTGTGTAAGGTTAGGTGTGGAGGGGGTTTAAGGTTAGTGTTAGGGGGTTCGAGGATTAAGGTTAGGGGATTGTGGAGGTTAGTTTTATTTTAACCCAATAAACTTAACCCCCAGGCCCATTTCTAGCCTTTTAGGGGCCCTAATGCAAAATAAAAGCACATGGACCCCCTGATGGCCAGGTTGTTGAGCAGGGGGGTTGCTATCGTTGTTGAGAGGAGGTGGGTGAATAGTGGTGCATCCCCCCAACCCCCCTACCAGCCGGATCGCGTCAGTAGTGATTGGCATGCAAAATATGCATGTGGGGTAGAGCATGCCATAGTCAAACAGCCCAGTTAACCCCTAAAGCTCACCCCTACAGTCAAGCACCACTCCCCTAACCGGGCCAAAACCCGTAACCTTAAACAGCTGAAACCTGTAAGATTAAACCTGTAACTCCGGAAAACTAGGGATGCGCAGTTGTGAGGGTAGAAAAATATCAAGGGGTAGGAAATATTTCACAACACCGGTATTCTAAAAATGTTTTCTCAAATCAATGTGGCCCACTCCAAACTTCTGCTCAATGCTGAAAAATAAAACCCTTACTTTGTTCATAATCTTCAACATAGACACTTCCAGAAATCGTGACACTGGAACCCTCTGAGTGCTTAATCATAGTGGTTGGATTCTATCTTCTCTACCTATTTGATCAGAAAAGGTTTCTTGATTCCATGGTCTGCTCTTCTCTCCCTTCCAGGGTTCTTTATCCAGTGTCCCCACCATTGTACCATGGAGACTTCCTATTGGCTGTCCAGTGGCAGGTTGCTCTCTGGACCCAGAAGAGTAGTCTGCAGCACAAGTGGCTGTAGTGTCATGGCATTACCTCAACTGGGGGTAGTCTCCTTTGACCATGATGCCCTGGGGCGCTCAGGAGGAGAGAAATACCCATACTCATGAACAAAAGACATATGTGCATGAGGGTGTGGGGGGGGGGGGGGGGGGGGGGGGGGGGGGGGTAGGTAAACTACATTAAAAAAATATAAGTGCCCAGTGATAGAAGCCATGGGCTGACCTTCCAGCTTCCACTTCAGTGCAATTGGGTAAAGTATGCCATGTCTCTTGGCATAATTGATTCGAGGCTGAGGTGTCACTGACCACGTGGGGCTGTATTAGGGACATTTTGGAAGGCAACGGTGTGTCATGTGGGAGCTCTGAATGGAAACAAAATCTGTCCGTACTCCTTTTGCTCTTCTCCAGTCAATCAGCATTACCATCCAAGTGAACCCCCATCTCCCTAACTCTGCCCACCCAACCACCTTCTCATGTCTATGACTATTATAAAAGTAGCCATTCACAGCTCAATTTTGCATTAGATTCCTGAACGCCGCACAAGTTGTCGATGATCAATCGTTTGGGAATCGAACACTGCCCACTTTGAGCCTCTGATCCCACTCTAATGATATGTTGATCGAACAGGGATCTGACATGTTGGTAAATCCCTGTTTATTTGCTATTACTTTGGATGTGGACTGAGGGTCGCCATCCAAAATATTGGCCAGGGATTAATCACCCAAGGCGGTGTGCATCAATTCCCTGCCTTTCCTTCTCTGTATAAGGCAATGTTTCCACAGTGTTATGGGCTCCATTGGCACCCCCTGCCATAAGCGTATTCCTTGACGGGGATGCCGCCGGAACCTGTCCACATACATGACTTACATAGCGTTGGGCCGATCCTCCATAATAGAGGTAAACACTGGGCACGACGTCAGCCACCAACTGGCAGATCGGGTCAACGCCGTGTAAACAGCCAGTGTGGTAAGCCATGTCTATGGATTGGCTCTGTCCCCATCAAGGAATACTCTTAATGCAGGGGGTACCGATGGAGCCCATAATGCCGTGGACACATAGCCTTAGACTAATAGCCTGCGGAATCGCCGGGGGGGGATCTCCAGGCCATTGATCATGGCTGTCGACTGCCAGCGATCAGAACGCGGGAAGCCGTAATTTGATCGCGACCCCAATCGCAACCCCAATCTTATCAATGGGGACAAGCCCATTCAAAATTGTGTAGGTGATTGACTGCGATTGAAAATCGCGAGCGCCAAGCAATTAATCGGCTAAGTGGAAGCAAAGCCTAAGGGCCCCCACACACATATCGAGTGGGGGCCGACAGATCAGCGATGGAGGGCAGCATGATGACGTCATCACGCTGCACTCCATTGCTCACAGCATTGGCGGGCACCCTTTGTGTGCCGACCGTTAGTTTCAATGAGGACGCCAGTGGGGATTTCAATGGGGACATGTCCATTCTCTGGCCGACCGAGCTTTGGGCCGACAGGGATCTGTGGAGCACACCCCGATCGGCCACCCCTCTGTGCGTGTGTGGCAGCCATAGGTAAAGGTGGATTTACTTCTGAAAGAATTTGGTGTTCACTACTGTGGTCACTACTGGTCTGGTGTATTACAAACAATCTTTGACAATGCAATGGCCTACAGTAATTTATCCTTGAGAGCCTTGGATCTTCACACAGCTACAAAAAATTGCTCGTTAGTTATTGTGTTTCAGTCTGATTAACACTTAAGGAAGCTTTGTTGGGTTTCCTGTTACCTTTGTAAGTCAAAGCTATAAAAGCCTATAAAACAACCCTCTTCTGTGCTGTAGGTTATAGTATCACACAGACGGTGACAAAACAAGGACATCAAAGCCCCAGTCCCCTCACCGCAAGTGCTGACTAACTCCTGATGACTTACCAGAGATACAACCCCAGCATTGTGTACATGTATGTGCTCGCAGTGAAGTCACTCTTCAACGGGAAGACTGGGAATTAAGCTGAGCAGCTTCCGAGAAAGAGAATTAGGTATACCATGCATCATATGATGCACAGCACCAGAAGAGCAGGCAATGACTGAGGTCATACAAGAGAGAGAGTTAATGGGAGGACATCAAAGACCTTTTCTCAAAAATGGCGCCAGACACTAGCCAGGGGGGATCATTACAACTTGAAATGAAACTTAAGGCCCCGATACACGTTTTAATTTCCCTACAATCGATGACAGATTAGATCGTAATTTATGATCAGCGTTGGTTCGATCGAAGTACGATCAAACTACCTCCCACATGGTGAAACCGATATTTGTTCGATCGTACGAAAGCATAATCAAATGAAGTAGATTGTAAACACACCAAAATGTCTGCCAACGGATGTATAAAGGCCCCCACACACACAGCGAGTGGGGGCCGACAGATGAGCAACGGAGTGCAGCATGATGACGTCATCACGCTGCATCCTGACGCTCAGAGTATCGGGCGGCACCCTTTGTGTTATGGCCGTTAGTTTGAATGGGGATGCTGGATGGGCATCGGCAAGAGATTAACGGACATGTCTGTTCTCTGGCCAATTGAGCTTTAGGGCGACAGGGATCTGTTATGCCATGTGGGCACCCGCGATCCGCATATGGTCAGCGGCAAAAACGGATGTGGCTCGCTACATGTATGGGGGCCTTAAGTATGCTCATTATTTCGGTCATTATGCTCATTATTTACTTGATCAGTAAAAAATTTTAACATGTCCGATCACTTTTCAATCGATTTTTTGGTCAATTTTGATCTAGGTCAATCGAAATATGGAGAGGCATTGTTTTTTGTCGATCGACTTTTAAATTGGTCGGTTTAGGTCGGACAGGAAATCGAAGCATGTATGGGGGCCTTCCATGTCCAAAATGGGGCTGAGACGAAATAAAAAATTAATTGAAGATTAGTCTTTTCGGGCAGGACTTGTGGACACTGGAAATGCTGTATGTAGAATACACCATATGTTCAATGTATTGTGGACACCTGACCATTGCACATACTGTTTGGCCAAAAGTTCTCTATATATGGTGCCCATTCAAATTATTGAGATCAAGTGTTTCCAGTGAGTTGGTATTGTTAATGCATACAAAGCTGTTCCAGAGATTTCAGTTTCTGTTACATCATGAATGTGCCCCTGAGCACACAGTTAAGTCCATTCAGACATAGTATGACGAGTCTGGTATGAGGAAACTCAAGTGGCCTGCACAGAACCCTGACCTGAACACTATTGGGATTACATACAAAGCTAATGGTCAGCCAGGTCTTCTTGTCCACCATCAGCATCAACATTTGGAAAACAAAGCCTAACCAGCTATGTAGATGTTTTCACAAGGTTTCCACCATCCATTGGGGATGGACACGTAGTGGGGACATTCCTATAGCCTTGGTGGTAGAAGGGGCATCTGCAGTAGAGGGAGAGGATGTTAGGACCGCACCGGCAGTTAGCCCTCCCAACACTACAAGGGGGCTGGCGTAGAGTTGATAAAGGCTCCTCCGGCCAGATCCAGGGGGTTCAGTGTTCCTGTGAGTGAGGAGAAGGATGGAGTGGCAGGGAGCCTAGTTAAGGAGCGTGTGGGTGGCTCCAGAGCCACACAACCCGCAAATCGTGGATGGGATCCTGGCTACAGGAATCCCAACACAACCAGTGCCTACACCAGAGTGGGGTGGCTTCCCTGGCCTCAAGTTGGAGCCCAGGCTGGAAGTGAGAAACTGGACCATTTAAGGACCCTGCCTTATCGAAGGGGTCTGCTTTGCCTACTCTTGTTGTGCGCCCACCGGTGGACCAGACTTCTTAGGCCAAAACTGTTAATGCGTGAGACGTTACTCTTCCTGCATTGCAATGCAGTGTTATGTCAACACTGGGACTTAAGCAAAGATTTATCTGTTTGTTCACACTGTTAATTTCATTTACTCCATTAAAGTTAAGGCTGCCATAGACACCCCGATGGTGTGCAGGCAGACCAGTCCCGATATGCACGCGATGACGTCATCACGTTTGCACCCCGGTGAATTATGGGGCCCCTTCAGTCGGCCGGCACCCTTTGTGTGCCGGCCATAAGCTTCAATGAAGACGCCGGTCTTCATTGAAGCTTATGGCATCGGCTTGCACCGGCCAGAGAATATCGGACATGTCCGTTCTCTGGCCGGCCGAGCTGTGGGGCGACAGGGATCTGTCGCCCCATGTGGGCACATGCCGATAAGTGGCCGATTTTTAACCTGACCGATGGCGCGAGCGCACACGCCCGTCAGTCAGGTTAAAAATCGGCCGCTTATCGTCATGTGTATGGCTAGCATTACAAATAAAGTTGAAAGCACTGGTTCTCCATGTGGTTCCCGGGCTCACTACCCGACCCTGCCGTTACAGACTCACCTTCTATTACTCATGGAGCTAGCAGCTTGCCAGTCTTTCCCTTCTGATTCCAATACCCATAGTATGCCAACTTGGTTCTCCATATTTGCCTTTACTCAACTTGAAAGAACTATGAAGGCTTTTATTTCTGACCTGACCGGAAAATATTTTCCTAGATAGAGAAATCGTACATTGTCACATGAATCAATTATAAGGACATATGAAGTGGTATATTGGTATAAAACAGTGGTGGCCAACTAGGTTGATATGGAGGGCCATAGGTGCGGCCCTCAGCATCATTAAAGGGCCGCACATAACATATTTAATCTATACTGACTTGTATAAGCAATTTAATTCAACCAAGAAATGACAGCTGGCAAAGCTAGAAGACATTATTTATGATACTTCAAGCATTAGGGAACACTGTAGTATGGTAATGCCCATTTTGTGTGATATATATCATCAAAGGTCATGTGCCTCATAGAGATCATCAAAGCCTTTTATTCTGCAATATATATTTTACAATGACCCCTTGTTCATTGGTGGAATAGTGGGAGCATGCACACTCACCTGTCTGCTGATCCCCCGCCAACACTAGAGGAGGAGAGAGACTTGCTCAGGCGCCATCTGGGTCGCTGATTGGCTTTTACTTATGCCTATAATGTAAGTTTATCACCTCTCCTCCTCTTCCCACTCTAAAGCTGGTCATACACCTTTAGATCTCTCTGTCAGATGTCCTTTAGATCTACCAACAACTATGTAGTGCAGGGTACTCTGCGATTGAACACAGGTAAGCCCCCCATATACCTTTAGATCACTCCATACAATTTCCTTTAGATCTACCAACAACTATGTAGTGCCAGGTCCTCCCTGATAGAATACATAGTGATTGGAAGGTATATATCACTGCTATGTAGTGCCGAATCCTCCCTGATAGAATACATAGTGATTGGAAGGTATATATCACTGCTATGTAGTGCCGGGTCCTCCCTGATAGAATACATAGTGATTGGAAGGTATATATCACTACTATGTAGTGCCGGGTCCTCCCTGATAGAATACATAGTGATTGGAAGGCATATATCACTGCTATGTAGTGCCGGGTCCTCTCTGATAGAATAGATAGTAATTGGAAGGTATATATCACTGCTATGTAGTGCCGGTAGAAAAAAAGTTGATTGCACAGAAATTGTATGGAAAGATTGTAAGGTGTATGGGGAGCCTGTAGACTTGATGGTTTAGAAAGTTCCTCGTATTACATGGTTTTGGTAAAACAAAAGGAGATCTAAAGGCAATCTGACAGAGATATCTAAAAGTGTATGGTCAGCTTAAGAAGATTCCACACAAGGACCTGTCAGTGGGGGATCCTATGCATTAACAGTTTCGGGGGCTGCAAGTGGAAGACTGAGCGAGGCCGCGAAGAACGCCCAAAGGGCCGCAGGTTGGACACCTGGGGTATACAACATAGGTATCTGATCTAACTTGGATGGATCATCAATTATTAGCTCTTTATATTTCCATATAATTGATTCATGTGACAACGTACAATTTCTGAATCTTTTTTAGTCACAATAAATAGTTTTGTAATGAATATGGCTCCTAAAATCTAGAAGAAGAAGGGGGTAAAAAACAACTATCGTGTTTCCTAGAGCAAGTCCAAAAGGATTGGAGTTGATTCATTAATTAATGTTCATACTTGGGTGTTTGGACATATTATACTTATTCATGATTTAATACCTGCTATGCTGGTTGAACCACTGACCTGACAATCATGTAGGTCATGAGTTCCCACTTAAATTGTGCTTATTCTCAGACAGTGACTAAGGTCTAAAGGCGATTCTGCCTCGATAGATGAGGGATCGACTGCCGGGGAATGATGTCATCACGCTGCAGCCGGCCCCTCAGCTGATTGGCAGGCACCCTTTGTGTCCAAAGTAATCGGCCAGGAATTTACCAGCATGTCAGACCACTGTGCGATCCGACATGCAGGAGATTCCTGGTGGATCTCACCAGGTGGGCCCACCCAATTTTCCGACTGCCGGCCATTTGGCAGGAGCTCCACTGGGGCAGCCTATTGTGTTTTTAAAACTGCACCACAATAAAAATCAATGGATGCGGATCAGACGAGGTTCCGGATCGTTGGCCATGTCTTTAAATATATAGATCAGGGTCCCTTTAAAATACAATGAACATCTCCTAACATGCATGCCATGACTGGGGCAAGTTTGCCAGCCTGAACGGAAATAATGGGATATCTTGCCAATTGAAACAACAGGCAGCAGGTCATGAGGTTGGCATATTTTCCCAGGAAAGTGTCATCTGTAGGCTCATCGTTCTGCTGGGACATCTCATTAGTAAATAACAACCCCACGCACATACTGTTGTCTCTACTCACTAGACCAGTTGGCATCTTGCCTTAACTCTGTTCTGATCCGCTCAATAGAACATGCAGTTGATTATCCATATCTTATTTTATTTATTATGCTTAGAATAAAATGTTGAAAAAAATCGAATACGTGCAATATTGTGTATTCTTCTGCACTGTCTTCTGAACTTTTTGGTTCTCCTTGCTACCCAAAATCACTGCTATGGTTACTGGTATAGACAGCTCAGTAGCTCAAGCTGTAATGTAAACCCACTTGATTCAGAGAAACTACTATTCCATATGTAAATATGCATCACTTACCCTAATTATTCCTATAGATGGTCCTCAGCATCTCACACTGCTCTAGTGGAAACAAGCCCTAAATGAGTCCTAAGGGTAAGACTAATATCTTTCAATATTTATACAACACTATATACATACATACAATATTTATACAATACTACATGAATACAATAATACTACAAACATACAATATTTATACAATAATACTACATACATACATACAATATTTATACAACACTACATACATACATACATACATACAACACTACATACATACATACAATATTTATACAACAACACTACATACATACATACATACATGCATACGATATTTATTCAACAACACTACATACATACATACATACAATATTTATACAACACTACATACATACATACAATATTTATACAACACTACATACATACATACAACACTACATACATACATACATGCATACAATATTTATACAACAATACTACATACATACATACAATATTTATAAAACACTACATACATACATACATACATACAATAGTTAAACAACACTACATACATACATACATACAATATTTATACAACACTGCATACATACATACAGTGGTGATGGCCGAACATCGGCCAGATCTGTCCACGAATGGGCGGATCCTACTTTTAAAGAAGTCCGCGGACAGATTGAAATTCCCCGCCTCTAGGAAGGGAATTTGAATAAAAAAAACGGAAGTGACGTCACATCCGGTACCTGGAACGCGTAGTTCCTGATTAAGGGAGTCGGATGTGACTTCATGCCCGGTCTTCTATTGAAAAGATTCTTCCTCCTGCGGGATCTCACTGCTTCTGGTCTTGCCGGAGGAGAAAAAGAGATTTCCTTCTTAACGTGGCGGGTTGAATACTACATACATACATTAATTATAAAATACTACATACATACATACATACAATATTTATATAACACTACATAATACCTAAAATATTATAGTTAACCATCCATACACTTTTTGTTTTCAGCTGTGGGTACCAAAGCTTCTCACTCCAAGAAGCCTAAAGCTTAAAGATCAATTTTTAGGGGTCAGGGAAATTGGTGATTGGTTGTATGTTTGCCAACTGTAGTAACAGATATTTGATCAACTTTTTTGGGATCGACTGAAAGTGTCATCAATTTCAATACAACCAATTAAAATTTTCCAGCACGTCCAATCATTTTTCAATAAATTTTTTTCCCCAATTTTAATTGTTTTAGGTTGATCTAACCATGTGGGCTGCCATAGATTTTCAATCAATCAACCAAAAAAATTGATTGAATTAAGTTGATTGGATGAAAAATCTAGACGTGTATGGGGGCCTTTACACCACCAAAACCTGCTATTATAACTAATCCAAAATATGCATTTTTTATCTATAGAGATTGTTAATCAGCCAACATAGTACAAATTACCTAAGTCATCCAACATTTTTATCACAAGCACAGGCAATTAGTGTTTAATTTAACTTTGCTCAGCCCTGGACACACAGCAAACACTCCCCCATCTCCTCCAATGACTGAAGACATGCAGAGGATACACAGCTATGTGAAGCCCATGATGAGGTGCTGCAGGAGCGGGCAGAGAAATTCTGACATAGGTGATGCATACAGAGACTGTACATTTCACAAGGGGGGGTGTCAGCAAGAGAGGAGCCTTGGAGTCCTCTGACACATAACACACTTCTCACTTCTTTCATTGTCTTATGGTCGCAGTGAGCAAACATAAATGGCATATTCCAGTAAAGCGGGCCTACACAGTTCAATTTTAGTACAATCGATTTCCGATTCGACTTTAGATCTTGATCTTTTCATCGGACACTGATCATAAGCGAATCCAAAGTAGTACCACAT
>CM070032.1:17254532-17284370 GCA_036250615.1 Ptychadena robeensis
ACATTGCAGATAATAAAGTAATGGGGGCTATTAATAAATCTGAGCTAAAGCTGATTGATCAGCATCATTAGGGAAGCTGATTTTAGTTGTAATATGGAAAAAGAGGCTAATAGTTGATCCGCATCAGACAGTTTTTTATTGTTTGTGAGGGCGGAGCAATGGGGGTTATTAGTGGATGTGCAATACTAAAGCTAGGCATACATGGGTCGATATTCATGCTATCGAGCCACAATCAATCGCAGCATGGTGGAGTCACCACCCTGCGCTTGATCGTGGATCAATCTAAAGTGAATTCCCCTTCAATGGAGAACCTGATTCAGTGGAGACAATGGCTGGGAGCTGCTGACAGGTAGCAGGGAGAGCCAGACACACCCCGGATGCAGGGGGTGCACACAGCCAGGCTAGGCTCCGCCAGAAGCCGAGCTGTGTGTGTGTGGGGGGGGGTCAGGCTCTGTCCGCTGTGACCGGGATTTACAGACATGTCCGTTTCTGGTTCGACTGACTGACTTGCTTCAAGAAAGGCATACATGGCTTGATTTTCTGCATAGATTCAAGCACACGCCATGAATGCGCACGTTGGTCAATTTTGCTTAAATCTTTCAGAAAATCAAGCCGTGTATGCACAGCTTAAGATATAATATAAAGTAGTGGAGTAAAGGAGTGCGGATGGTCGCATGGAGATACCTTTAGAACAGTCAACAGTATGTTTTGGGGGGGGGGGATAAGGGGGAAGAGGGTAATATTAAGGATACAATAGTAGGGCCAAGGCTCTATTGCAGTGTTGTTTTCAATGGGACAGTTCACACCAGGGGGGCGCGCTGGTGGAGAGATGCATTGAAATCAGTTTAAAAAAAATGTAAAAAGTTTGATCCAAGACGCATGCAAAAACATGTCCAAAGCGCCCAAACACTTACTTTTTCATATGTGTTTTGTAAAAATGGCACTAGGTAGTCCCAGAAACCGCAGCCGTGTCCATAGTGGACTGCCACGGTCTGCCCGCTGTGCGGGTGTTGTTTCAGACAGGGAACCCGGTTGCCATGCCAATTCCGCAACAACAGCGGCAGGCATGGCACCAACCCAGCAGCTGACCAATGGGCCCTAAAGATCGTTGGGCCCCCAGTACCGGCCTGACTGCGGCCCTGCTTTCAAATGAGCTGCACAGCATACATTGGGAAGGTCCCTTTGGCTGCATCTACACCTGGCAGTTCCAGAAACCGGAGGTGGAGTTATTGATAGTGTTGAGCTTGAATATTCGGATTGCGAATATATTCAACGAATATCGTCTATTAGAGAATTCGTAAATTTGTCGGCAGATATTCGCAATTTCGAATGTTCGCTATTTTATGCATTGGGAAGCTTATGGCCATGGATTGCAATTTTATATTTGCAATGCGAAAAATAAATACCACATGTGACCATTCATTTTGGAGGGAATCTCAATGCGATTATGATTACTAATATTTTCGCAATGCATGGCCATACACTTGAATTGCGAATAGAGAATCGAATATTCATCAATATTCATCATTCATCACTAGTTATCGATACATCATGATGTATAGGTTTATTAGAAGTCACAATAAAAGGCTATAGGTTTCCACGCCGTTTTTTAGGTAATCAAAGTCCCTCCGTCAATGTAACCATGATGCATTGGGGCACCAGTTAAGCATCCATAAGGGCATACTTTAGCGTTTTTTTTGGGGGGGGGGGGGGGGACTGCCCTTTAGGGTAAGGCTCCACTATAGGAGAACAGAAAAACACATGCAGAAAGCATGTGTTTTCCTGTCCGGTTTCCCCGCAGTGAACTAGCGGTTTCCCCCGCTTCTTTTTTTTAGTCTGTCAATGGGCTTAAAACCATGGCAAGACTGCGTCCATTGGTTTCAATAGACATGGCCGGAGCGGGCACAAATTTGAGCCAAGAATTAGCCGCGGTGCAGTGTCCGCACTGCACTGCGGGCAGTCCGTGGCAGTGGAGTCTGGCTCAGTGGGGGTGATGGGAGTGGTTCGGCCATGGCTGAAATACCGCGCTGCATCCGCTCCCAAACTGCTTCAGTGGAGCCTTAGGGCTTATTTCCACTTATGGACGTGTGCGCCCCGCGGTCAAAAACACCGCAGCCACAGCAGTTAGAAATTTGCCCCGTGGGCATGTGCGAGCGGCCGCATAAGTGGAAAAAACCCTAAAGCAAGCCATACACGTGTCGGATTCCATAGCCAATTGATCACTCACCCGATCGATTCTGGCGATTCTGCCTGGAATCGCAGGTGTGATCAATCGGCCAATTAAGAGTATCCATCGCTGCATACCACCTTGTCCAACGGATTCCGGGACGATTCCGTGTCCGATTGTCCACCTCACAAATGGCAACTCCCCCTGATCTGGGCAGAATCAATCTGATGGAACCAACATGTTGGTTCTCTGTCGGATCCGATTCTGGGCCCCTGAACGATCGGACCTGATCGATCGGACAAGGTGGGCTGCATGCGATTCCGGCACGATCGTTTGGCGTGCACGAGCCCGGAATCGATCGTGCCGGAATCCGGTGGGAATCCGACACGTGTATGGGGGCCTTTAGGCTTTGTCTTTTTTGCGTGAAAGTCAACGTTGTGCTCTACGTTGATTTTAACGAAACAGAGCACAACATATCAAACAAACGTATGTGGGTACAGGCTCATTCAGTATAATGGGACACACTCAATTTGACGCTTCACTGGTTTCTCCATCTGATACAATGATACTCAGTGACACAATGTATCCCTCATCTTCCTGCTGGATGGGGTCATAGAGGGATCGCAGATCTCCAGGATCCAGAGACTTTAAACTTTGGATCTGTCTCCCCTCCAATAGGACACAGAAGGGTGGGGGACCCTCTGCGAGTTTTGTCACATAGAGACCCCCAACTTTCTATGCAACAAAGACTGCCTTCTCTATGTTCTCCGTCATGCTGATCCTGTTTCCAGAAGCTGACGTCACACGCGGATCGGGATGACAGAGGACAGAGATGACAGTCTTGTGACTGGATATAGTCCCGATGACAGCTCAGGGACACACCCCCCGCCCACACACCACTGACAGGCACGGTGTCACAGTTTAGGACTACACCCTCACACTGGGGGTCACAGCTCGCACAGGCTGACGGAAGTTGAAGTTTCCGGACAACAGGGGAGATCTGGCTGCCTGGAACTCCGGCCCACTCTGACGTAGTTTTTATGTATGACGTAGCTGGAACCCCGGACGACCTCATCACCGGCGGCTCCTCGCTGAGCTCTATGGGGCGCGTATCCGTCCGCCGGGCAGAAGCGCGGAAGGGCACGGCGTCGCTAGGTGGTGCGGTGTCCGTGGGAGAGGCAGCGGTGGGACATGCTGGTGTAGGAGTTGCTGAGCGCTGCTGGATGGAGAAGCGGAGGATGGAGTGTCCGGCTCTGCCACCGGGCTGGAAGAAGGAGGAGGTCATCAGAAAGTCCGGCCTGAGCGCGGGCAAGAGCGATGTCTACTACTTCAGGTACCCGGGAGAGGACAGGGCACCGGGGTGTGGACGGAGGGTGAAGCTGTCACTGAGAGTTTGACAGGTCATGGAGTGTACGCAGGGGGAGAGGACTTGGAGGTATTGGGGATATGGAGGGGTATGGAAAGAGTTTAGGATGTCACAAAGTCTTTGGGGTGAGTCATAATCCCAAGGTGATTTGAGGGGAGCATTACCCCACAGGTCAGCGGAAGGGTGGCGGTGACCCATAAGTCTATAGGGTGAACTGGCAACCTCTAGGTCCCAGGTCTACGAGGAAGAGTGGTGACTGTGGTTTATGGAGAGGTTATGGGGTACCTGTGTATTTGTTTGTCCGACACCCTTAGATCTTTGGAAGACGGAGATGGTGGTCCTAGATCTACGGAGGTGTCAAGTGACTCCTAAGTCTATAGGGTGAACTGGCAACCTCTAGGTCCCAGGTCTACGAGAAAGAGTGGTGACCCCCTGGGTTTATGGAGAGGCTATGGGATACCTGTGTATTTGATTGTCCGACACCCTTAGATCTTTGGAAGACGGAGATGGTGGCCCTAGATCTACGGAGGTGTCAAGTGACCCCTAAGTCTATAGGGTGAACTGGCAACATTAGGTCCCAGGTCTACGAGGAAGAGTGGTGACCCCCTGGGGTACCTGTGTATTTGTTTGTCCGACACCCTTAGATCTATGGGAGACAGAGATGGTAGCCCTAGATCTACGGAGGTGTCAGTGACCCCTAAGTCTATAAGGTGAACGTGGTCTATAGGGGGAACTGGCAACCTCTAGGTCCCAGGTCTACGAGAAAGAGTAATGACCCCCTGGGTTTATGGAAAGCCTATGGGATACCTGTGTATTTGTTTGTCCGACACCTTTAGCTCTATGGAAGACGAAGATGTTGTCCCTAGATCTATGGAGGTGTCAGTGAACCCTTAGTCTTTAGGGTGAACTGGCAACCTCTGGGTCATGGGGGTAAGATGGCCACCCTCAAGTCATTGGTGTCTCCTTCAACTATAGTTAGAATTGGGACCCTGTGGCCCATATGTCTGTGAGGGGACCTTGTGATCACCCACAGGTCGAGGAACAGTTATTTTAACCTGACACCCTTAGATCAATGGGAGGCAGAGATGGGGGCCCTAAATCTATAGACCCCTAGGTCTTTAAGACAAGCTAGTAAATTGAAGATCCTTAGAATGAGCCAGTGACCCCTATGTCTTTGGGTGAGAGAGAGAACCTTAGGTCTTTGAGTGAACTGGTGACTCTTATGTGTGTAAGGGAACCCCAGTTTATAGAGAAAGGAGATGACTCTTAATAAATGGAGAGGCTGGTGATCAGGGACCCCAATGTCTATACGGGAGCTGGTGACCCCTATATCTTCAGGGCTGCTGTGACCCCATTTCAGCTAGGTCTATGGGGACAGCTGGTGACTCCTTAGGTCTGTAAGGGGGCCCTGTAAACCCTTGGCCTGTGGAAAAAGATGATGACCATCTTGGTAAATGGAGAGGCAAAGAGGCTGGTGGTCTTTGTGATGAGTCAGGGATTCCTATGTCAGGGGCGCTGATGACTCCCTAGGTCTGTGAGAGGACCCCATGACACATAAGTCTATGGGGGCAGCTAGTGACTCCCTAGGTCTGTGAGGGAACCCAGTAAACACTCGGCCTATGGAGAAAGATGATGACCACCTGGGTAAATTCAGAGACAAAGGGGGCTCCACGCATAGGTTTTTGGGGTGTGCTGGTGAACCTACTTGGTTTTGTGATGAGTCAGGGATCACTATGTCTATGGGGGGAGCTGATGACTACTATTTCTTTAGGGGAGCTGGTGACCCTTAGATCTGTGAGGGGACCCCACGCACCCTAGGTCTACAGGGACAGCTGATTAAACCCTAGGTCACCAAGCTTTGGGGTAAGCTGGTGTCGGATAGTAGATATCCGACCTATCTTGGTGTTGGCTTCACCATGGCACCTCGTGTGGTTGAAGAAGATCTGGGCCTTTGTATCTGATGGTTGAGGAAGACATTTGGAAACATATTTGTCTCTCTTTGTGGCCACACATGGACTTATCTTCACCCATAGTTGTCATACTGTGTATGAAATGACCCACAGCGAGGTTCACCATCCGACTGTAGACTCTTCATTCTCCAAAGTAAATGAATGCTAAGCTTAGTAAATACGGTGAATCTGCATGGATGTCCTGATTTCCTTAGCGAGGACACACCTCACCATATTCACTAAACTCTACCACCATTCATTCTCGGAGTGCCTTCCAATGAGCACAGTGAGAGAGGGATGACCATTAGGCCATCACAAGCTCGTTATCATTATACTATGTAGGAATAGCGCCATCAGCTGGATCTGATGGAAGCGGCGTTTTGCGGTGGTGTTCATTTCTAAATGACATGTGTTTGGCTCACCATAGTACAAACAAGCCATTGCTGTGCGTTGTGGAGTGATGTGTCACCAAAAGTAGACCCGTGGCATGGTCGGTGTGCCATACCGCCTGTTAATGAACTGCTATAATGGGCACTTGTCGCCCTACATGGACACCACGCCACGCTAACATTATCTCACACACCGTGCATTGCGGCGCGTTGGGTCTCATGTGTTGCGCGTTTCTTGTTGATCGATAGCCCATTAATAATAAATAATGCGGCTTAATGTACCGCACATCATCATGTGCCTCATATGCGTTAATGTAGCCATTGGCCTAATAGGAATTGTGAGAGGAGGGCGCACATACTTACGTCCTACTTACGTTTTATACGGTGAATCGTAGCTGCTATGGATTACTGTGCAGGTTAGGTGTGTACTCCATGTTTGTTAGACAGGAAAGTGTCAGTGTGGTAAGGGTGTGCTAATTATATACGGGGAGGAGGGTGGAGCACTTTGCATCGGTGACATGTGTGATATGAGGCCTTTTCATTTCTCTAAGAGAACCTGTCACTGACACCACAATGTCCGACTCTTGTGTATCAGGAGCTGAGGCCATCACCGTGCCATACATTGACATTGGTCATAGTGGAGATGATGAAGATTGAACCTTTTGAGATACGTGGGGTCCAATTCTTGACCTGCTGTGTCCTTTGGCCAAGAGCCAATCATTCATGCTGGATTGTAATAGTTAAATTAGCTCTACATATTCCAAGGGGTTAGATCAGTCCCTGACCTGTGAGGGGACCCCATGCACCCTAGGTCTACGGGGACAGCTGATGAATCCCTAGGTCGCCTAGCTTTGGGGTTAGCTGGTGTTAGATGTGTGATATGCTGACTTTTCATTTTCCTTGGAGAACCCTAAGAGAACCTGTCACTAACACCACAATGACCCACTCTTGTGGATCAGGAGCTGAGGCCATCATCTTGCCTTACATTGACGTTGGTCATATTGGAGATGATGAAGATTGAACCTTTTGAGATACGTGGAGTCCAATTCTTGTCCTGCTGTGTCCTTTGGCTATCAGCCAATCATTCATGCTGGATTGTAGTAGTTAAATTAGCTCTACATATACCAAGGGGTGAGATCAGTCCCTGATATGTGAGGGGACCCCATGCACCATGCACCAGCTGATCCACAAGAATGGGACCTGCTGTGTCCTTTGGCCAAGAAGCAATCATTCATGCAGGATTGAAGTTGTTAAATGAGCTCTCTATATACTAAGGGGTGAGATCAGTCCCTGACATAGGAGAGTCCACAAGGTAAATTCTCTTCTCAGATAAATTGTATCTCTACATTTGATTTTGGAGGAATCACCTAGAGGTATCCTACACAAACTGTAGAAGAACCGGAGAAGAAGTGAAGCAAAGACTCAGTTGGCTATGTTAACTCCATAGCTCAACATGATCTTCACAATACTGTCTGGACCATCCCTGATGTTGGTGATTACTCTGTTGTTAGATGGTTGGATGTGGCTGCATGTTGGATGTGGTTGCATGCATGACGTCTCTCAGGTACTCCCCCCCCCCCCCACCTCTTCTCGTATCCTTTTATAACCCAGAACCTGCATGTTTCTAGTCACCCACCTGGAGAAGAACTGGAGAAGAAGCAAAGACTCAGTTGACTATGTTGACTCCATAGCTCACTAGGCTGAGTACTCTAGTAGGATGAAGTTGTTGGCATTGATGGATTTTCCCAGCTGATTACTATTGTTTTCCACCCAAATAAAGACACCTCTGAGGTGCCCTACCTCCATCTTCTCATGTCCTTCCATTACCCAGAACCTGCACATTCCTAGCCACCCATCTGGTGAAGAACGTGGGAAGAAGTGAAGCAAAGACTCAGTTGACTATGTTGACTCCATAGCTCACCAAGATCTTCACAATACTGTCTGGCTTTAGACCACCCCTGATGTTGATGATTATTCTGTGGTTGGGTAGAGTGGAGGGTGGTTGCATGCCTACAGACCATCCCTGGTGTCTCCAGGCTAAATATTCTAGTAGGATGACGTTGGTGGCTTTGATGGATTTTCCCAGCTGATTACTCTTGTTTTCCACCCAAATAAAGACATCTCTCAGGTGCCCTCCCTCCCTCTTCTCATGTCCTTCCATCACCCAGAGCCTGCACATTCCCAGTCACCCACCTGGAGAAGCAGCAAAGCAAAGACTCAGTTGACTATGTTGACTCCATAGCTCACCAAGATCTTCAGACAATACTGTCTGGACCGCCCCTGATGTTGGTGATTGTGGTGGGGGTGGTTGCATGTCACCAGACCATCCCTGGTGACTTCAGGCTGAGTACTGTAGAGGGATGAAGTTGTTGGCTTCCATGGATTTTCCCAGCTGGTTACTCTTACTTTTCACCAAAATAAATACAGTACATCTCTCATCCTTCTTCCCTTGTCTTTCCATAGTCCCAAACCTGGACATTCTTAGTCACCCACCTATTTGTACAATGATCTACAACTATTCCATTGCAAGGGTGGTGGCCTTTAAGTATCAGAAGACACCTTTATTCAAGTGCAAAGTCCATCATAACTCATCATGGTCGGTCTTGTAATGGTGGACTCTGATTGGCCAGTTTGGATTATCAGACTTGTAGTAGTATGATTAGTTATATAACGCCCCAAAATTACTCATCACTTTATGAGTCCATAGTCATATCACTAACTTCTTCTCAGAGAAGCTCTCAGTCTTTTGTCCTTACTCATATGTCACAATTATAGTCTAAGGACAATTTTTGTGGCAAACTAATTCGTGGACGTCTTTGGAGTGTGGGAGGAATCCACGCATGAGAACGTAAACATCCTTACATATAGTGTTCTGGCCAAACTCAATGTTGGCACCAGGTGCTGCATGGCCAAAGTGCTAACCACTGACCCACCATTGCACTTGGCCGTCTTGCTCTTGGCTGTTTAAGTACCATGCGGTGCAGTACCTAGCTCAGGCGGATCATGATTGGAGGGTTTGGAGAATGGCCAAGCTCAGGATACCAGTCAATACCATCAAGTTCAGTTTGTTCACAGAATGGGACATTTAATCAATGTAAATCAACTCACCAGAATGAAGAACCTTAAATGGTCAGATGGGAACATTGTTGGCAAGTACCTGAAAGTTGGTGATTCCTGGATTGATAAAACCAATTGAAATTTTGGACCATGGACATGGACTATGTTTCCACTATACATCTGGACCCCCTCCGCTAAGCGTATTGCTTGGCTGGAGGTCCCGACGTAGCACATAGACTTACTTGCTTGGTGGATGCTGTGTCTTCACTGCGCCGAGCCGTTCCACTGATGCAAGGCTGAACGTAGTGGAGTACGTTGAGCCTCTGCATCGGCGGATTTCTAAACACAACAGGCAAAGTCTATGTGCTACGTCGGGATCCCTGCCAAGCAATAGGCTTAAGCTAGCCAGACACGTGTCGGATTCCATGGCTGATCGATCACCCATCCGATCGTTTCCGGCGATTCCGCCGGGAATCGGAGGTCTGAGCGATCGGCCAAATAAGAGTATCCGATCGCTGCATACCACCTTGTCCAACGGATTCCGGGACGATTCCGTGTCCGATTGTTCACCTCACAAATGGCAATTCCCCCTGATCTGGGCAGAATCGGATCAGAAAGACCAACATGTTGGTTCTCTGTCGGATCCGATTCTGGGCCCCCGAACGATCGGACCTGATCGATTGGACAAGGTGGGCTGCACGCGATTCCGGCGCGATCGTTTGGCGTGCACGCGCCCGGAATCGATCGTGCCGGAATCCGGTGGGAATCCGACACGTGTATGGGGGCCTTAATAATATAGTGGAAACATAGCCCATAGTCTTGTAGATTTTCCCTTCCTCTATTGGTTTTCCACATCAATTGATTTTTGATTGGCAGTCAACGTTTATTATTGTCAATGTTCATAGGTAGGGATTGTCTTGGAGGTGTCATGCGGAGGCATACTTACCTTAGATCTTTGTTGGCCCTCAATGTCTTCCTTCAGTGGCTGCTGGTCCTGCATTGTATGTGATATTTGGGTGGTCACCTGACCTGTAAAAGGAGACTTAATCCCAATGTATTTCTTAGAAAATAAAGGCCCCCATACACGTAGCGAGCCCACATGGGGCGGCAGATCCCTGTCGCCCCAAAGCTCGGCCAGAGAACAGACATGTCTCTATTAGCTATTAGTTTGAATGGGCGTCCCCGCTCAGACTAACGGCCGGCACACAAAGGGTGCCCGCCCATGAGTGACGGGGTGCAGCGTGATGACGTTGTTCACCTGTCTCGCTACGTATGTGGGGGCCTTTACACCTACCTCAAAAGAAAGACTTAGCTCCTATTTCCCCTGTGCTTCTAATAATAGCCCTCCCCCCATAAATAAGACCTACCCTGTCCCAGAGACAGCTGCCATCTTTAGGGAAGAAGTGTCAGGAGGTGTCCTGTCACATCTTCTAAACCAATGGTTCCCTTTTAGGAATATTATTGAGCCCCCCTCCCTATTCAAATACAGGTTCAGAATGAGCGCCCACACCCCCCTGGAATACCTTCACGCCCCCCAGGGCCCCCCCCTTCTCGTTTGGGAACCACTGTTCTAAACCCAGACCCACCCTGCCACACCACAGCAACACATGGGCTTGCAGGTGCCAATTATCAGCAGCTTGCAAGTCCCTGTGTTTGGGTAAACACAGTGTGCAGCTCCGGGTGAATGCCGCCCCCAGCAAAGTAATAAGTAAAAAAAAATAACATTCTGAAGCCCAAGTAACTGAAAAAAAAGCTTAGACGGCAGTGACATCTTCTGGCCGTTCTGTATAAAACAAATGACTTAGTTAAAATAAGACTGACCCGAAAATAAGCCCTAGTGCATTTTTTGTACCTAAAATTTAAAAAAGACGGTGTCTTATCTTTGGGGAAACATGGTCATAAAATACAATAAGCCTGGTGGTTGGGCTTTTTTTGGGGTAGGTCTTACTTTCAGGGAAACAAGCCCTGTCTTGTATGTCTTCCCTGTTGCAGCTCTGCAGTTGCAGGTGAATGCTCCTAGTGAAACAATAAGTAACTTTACTAGGGGCATTTATCTGGTGCGGCAGAGCTGCTGCCAGGAAACCACCACAGGAGGTGTTCTGTCATGTCTTCTAAACACCCCCCCCCCCTTCCTACATGCCTGTGCCCCAGGGGTTGCAGGTGCTTTCTGGCCTGCTGCCAACTGTCAAAATACCTGACAGGGCGTCCTGTCTTCAGCTCTCTCGCTTTCAGGATAGGTCTTATTTTCAGAGAGGGCTTATACCAGTATCACAAGGGAAAATGCAGCTGGGTCTTAATTAAAAGTAGGTCTTACTTTCGGGGTAGCACGCTATACCTAAGATTCAGCACCTTTCCAGTCTAGGAATCAATGAAGACTTGTAAAGACCCTCAGTTGGCTCTCTGTGATTCATGTACATCTGCTGTATATGGTGTCCCTCTGTCCCCCCACTTCTCTGACACCAGTTTCCAGTTCTGGTACCAGTACAGCAGCTTCAGCAGGAAAACACATAAATCCCCAGCTACACAACCACTGAGCGTCCATGCGTGCCAATGATTGTGGAAGCCTAGTGTGGTGACGTACACATTGGCAGACAAGCGCCAAGACCCGCAGCACGTGACATATCCTCGATTTCTTTTAGGGTCAAAGGTGCATTTATGCATTAACCCCTCAGTGACTGGCTGAGTGAGAGCTACGCCCTTATTTTTCCCTCTTCATCGCTCTACCAGGAAGTAAGCCTACGTCGGCTATTTTTAACCATTTAAAGTACACTCTGGAGCTTCTACTGTTGTGTGCGCAACGGCACCGCCCACCGCTGTTACTAATTGTCACAATGAAGGTGGCGGGTGAGGAACCCGTAGCTGGTGAACCCCGTCTTTGTAACGTCATTACCTGACCAGTCTGGTTTCCAAACGCAAAGTTACGTCATAAACAGTGGTGCACATAAGTGGTACTCTGGCCAAAACCTAGCTCTGCGTACCTGCATTATTGTTACATAGCTCATATGTGTACTAACAACTTGGAGGCGCTCCGTATGTTCCCCTGCTGTATGTTCACATTAGAGGACCTGAATCCTGCCAAGATTCTATACAGGAAAGTAATAATGGAAAGGCTTTCAAGGGTTGTATTAGGGCTGGACGACATGGCAAGAATTTATATCACGATGTATTTGTTAATTTTGGTCGATACGATATAATTCCGATATCGATATGGACAATATTAAAAAGCCTCAGGAAAAATCTGCAGAGGACACACACAATGGATGTCTGAATTTGCAAAGTCTATAATACCTCCAGGCTCCTCCTATTAAAATGATTGTGAGGCTGCTCTCCATGTGCTGGGAGGGTGTGAGCACAGGGGAGGCTCATCTCGACTGCTGCCAGCAAGCCCCAGCACAGCTCAGTGGTAGCAGCGCTACAGTATGGGCAGCGCTATAGCACCAGGGAGCTCAGTGCACTCCCCTCCCCTCAACTGATATCCCTGTATCACTGAGAGTTCATTCTATGGACAGGGGACGTGTCGGGATCTCGATGGGTCCCCTGTTCTATGGAGATGTGCCTCCCTGTGCATAGCTGCTGCAAAGCATAGAGGAGGAGTTACTAGATCACTGCGCCCGCACATCTCGATGGGGAGGCATGGGACGACAGCGTAAAAAGGGGGTCGCGGCAGAGGGCTGCTCGTCTAGGGAGACGGTCTCCCTAAGACCGCCCCTGACTGAACGCGATTCAGTGACAAATGATACAATATGTAAACACATTTCCGATATTTCGATACACATTTCTGACATTTCGATATACAATTATATCACGATATATATTGATATTGAATAATTGTCCAGCCCTAGGTTGTATTATGAACTATAAAGAAACATTTCTCCACAACGCTTATAGCTAACATGGTGAATGGGGGCTTGGTAAAAAATCCATTGACATCTCACTCAGGATATGTAAATCCTTTCCTTTAACGAGTGGCTTCATTAACATGGCTGACAGTTGTTCTGCATGTTTGCCACTGAATATTTATACAATGTGAGAAAGCGCCAGGGGGCACAGACTATCACCACCTCATAACCACCTACACCCCTCCTTCCTGGCATTCGCATACGGAGTGTTATTATAAGACTTTGTTGTATGGTAAATCTTCCTTGGACTTCTAGTTAAAGCCCCCATACATGCTTAGATTTTTCGGCCGACCAACCGCCGTATGTGCTGTCCCTGTCTAAAGTATGGGTATGTCTCCTCAGCTCCGAGGGATCTGAGATCCATCGGGGCTCCGAGGGTCTGAGGTCCATCGTCCGTCTGCTTCTGAGGGGGGAAGGGTCGGTGCAAGCAGCTTCATTCCCTCTCCCTTCGTGCTAGGCTGACTGTTCTAACAGCCAGCGTCCCTAGATGTTGTCTGCCAGGGCTGCCAAACCCCGACGGACAGCGCTGGCACAGAAAGGGTGCCTGGGCCGATTGTGCCCCGATGTTTCGCGCGGTTGACCATGCATGATGACGTCATCACGCATGGTCGATCGGCCAAATCATCGGGTCACAATTTATACGTGTATGGGGGGCTTAAGTAATGGGTTCTTCTGCTTTGATGAGAGTTGGGAATGAAGATGGTCATGGCACAGCCTTGTTCACACCCAATAGTATCTACAGCAGTGGTTCCCAAACTGGGGGGCGGGCCCCCTGGGAGGAGCAAACGTATTCCCAACCTGTGTTTGAATAGGGAGGGGGGGGGGGGGCTTGATAATGTTCCCAAATAGAAAAGGGGGGGGGGCTGCAAATCCTGGTTGATTGTGGAGGTTGAGAGAGGCACACAGCATTGGCTGCAGAGCCCCCCGCCCCTGGCTCTAGGTCTACGCCTCTCCATGCACAGGTCGATACTTGTTCACCACCTGCTTGATCGCAGGTCTGTTCCCATTTGATTGCCATTCTTTGCACATCGATTCCCATTTGATGGGGACCCTGGTCCTGTTTACACCAGATGTTAAAAGATTTATGAAAATATCATGGGGTAGAAAAATATCTTAGAACACCGGAGCTGCTGACAGGCAGAGCTGAGAGTGGGACACAGGAAGCCTTCAAGGAGAGGGGCAGGCACAGCTGCCTGTGCTCAGCTCTGTCCCCTTTCCTAACTGGTCCCCATCCATGATCGACCATCATTTACGGACATGCTTGTTCCCGGTTCGACCGACCTATCTCTGAGCAGGATGAATTGATCCCACTCGGAGATAGGTCAGTCAAAACATGTCCTTAATAGTGATGAGCGACTAGGCAATATTCGAATTTGCGTAATTTCGAAAATCGAATATTCGAGCTCAACACTAGCCCTTAAATCCCGGTCGATCGTGGATGGGTACCACACATGTCGATGCCACGTTCGATGTCTGGGAACACACACAGCATGACATCATCACTCAAAGCGGCCATCAATCGAGCAGCTATCCCCCCTAAATGTACCCCAAAATTTTTTTTCATGGAGAGGCAAGCCCCAGGCTCCACTGCCCGTTGAAACCCCTGGGCCAGCGTAGTGCTCGAACTAGCCACTGCCGGCAATGGGGCTGTGACAGGGCTGGCTCCACAGCCCATCATGGATCTGCATCCATAGTAATGTGATGGAGACTGGCGCTATAGGAGTAGGATTCGGAATGCTCAGGACCCCCAAGTAGACCAGAACCAGAACAAAGTTGTAAATCCTGGTATGGAGGTCGTATATATTGGAGAAGCCAGGGTGGGAGCTTTGCCCACAATATCGGGACGGACGCGCCCTGGAAAAGGCGGACGGTTGTGCAGGAAACAATGACAGGGGATGCGTTCTACAGAGCTAACAATCTTTTCAAAAGACCATTCACTGTTTGTAAAGGCTGGATTGTGGCTTTTTTGTTTGTTTGCTAAAAAACGACCAGAAATTCCTGTGCGAGGCCTTTGTTCGTGTATAATGCGTGGCCCAAGGCTTGCAGCGCTCAGCAGCATAGGAGGGCGCATACTGCCTGACCTGTGACCTGTACACGTTACCACCGTATGATGAACACGGTCCTGGTCTCAATGCCCCGGGGCAAGTAAACATATTCATTGCCATTGAAAGCTCCAGTGACGGGAAGGCGCTTTGATGGAGTGGTGACGGTAGCAAGACGGATGAATCACAGCTCCTGATGTCAGCATGCTGATTACTAATTAGCACCGAGATCCTTCCACCTCTCCGTACACATAATCATCTCTCCGGAAGCTCGTTACGCTCCATGGCACTGTTGTTATTTTTCCCAGAGCTATCTGTACAGTGAGTCATCGCCCGCAACTATGGGAGCATTCCAACATTGTAGCAATGAGGATACATATACATTAGGTCCATAAATATTTGGACAGAGCTAAGGTTATTCCATTGTTGATTGTGCACACCACTTTAAATGAAACAGCAGATTTTCATTCAGTCAGTTAAATGTAAAGATTGTATAAAAATGTGAGGAACTGAATAAATTTTTTTCACCATCATTTCATTTAAGGGGCTCAAAAGTAAAATGAACAATTGTGAGCAGTCCCTTTGTCATTTCATTGAATATGCAGATAAAATGCCTGAAGCTGATTTAAGAGGGGGGGGGCGGGGGGGGATGCAATGCGGTCAAAAGAAGCTCTCCAGAGCAGGTGAAACAATCCATCCATTGGCATGCAAGTCAAAGAAGCTCTCCCATACAGGTGAAACCAATCCATCCGTTAAGCTGCAAAAAAAAATACAAAGGAATGCTACAATATTAGGAAGTGGCCAAAATCTACAGTTGTTGATATCCTGAGGAAAAGAAACCAAAATCCACTGGTGAATCAGCAACGCAAAAATAAACTGGATTTCCATACTGAGATCTTCTACCACCCCTCGCTGGGGGGGGGAGCTTGGTTGGTTTAGGAGGGAGGTAGTTGAAGTCTACTTTCTGCTGCTCGGACCATTAAACCATCTCTACTCCATTGTGTTGTGGTCAGCGTTCCTTGTGTTATTTTATTGAATAGCGCAGATAAATGCCTGACGTTGATTTAAGAGGGGGGGTGGGGGGGGGGCTGTGGTTTGGATGTTGACTGCGTCCATTGACACGCGGTAAAGGAGCTCTCCATGCTTAAGCTGCAAAAAAAAAAAAAAAATTGCTACAATATTAGGAGTGGCAAAATCTACAGTTTGTTAGATCAGGAGAAGGAAATAAAACAATGGTGAACTCAGCAACGCAAAAAAAAATGGATTTCCATGGAAGACAATGGTGTAAAAAAAAAGAGAGAGGAGGTACCCATCATGGAGTCCGTCAAACAAAAAAATAGGGCTTCGGAAGTTCAAAGGAGAACATCTTTATTCATATTAGACAAAACCAAAGTTACATAAAAAATATCCTAACACACATGCTTAGTGTATCCTCGCCTCATATAACCCACCTTCCCGTTCTGAAGATCTATACTGAGATCTTCTGCCTACCCCTCTGCTTGGGGGGAGCTTGTTGGTAGGAGCTTGGGAAGTTGAAGTCTACCTTCTGATGCCTGACCATAAACCTCCATTGGAGCCCATCTACCTCCATCTTCTTATTACATTGGCCCATCAAAAGTCTATGAAGATGCGGTGCAGGAAGCCCAACAAACTTTACGATCAAGCCTGGCAGATCCTGGAAGGAATCGATTTGTTGAGACTTGTTGGTTTCTCTCCTAGCGAAATATTTTTGGTCTTGAAGATAAAAACTGAAAGAGTTAAAAGGACACCTCAGCCGAATGGCTCGCCACATGTAGCGGTGGTCAGTACGCACGGAGCTTTGGTCTGTCCTTTATTAGACATTGAGCTGCATAAGGATATCCTGCCGCGGCCGATTCCACAGAATAATAATTTTATGTCACTGCATTGCTTCCGGGGCTGATTCATCACCAATAAAGATGATCAAATTTTTCGACTTGCTAACTTTCAGAGCTGATTGCAAAGCCCCTGAACATGGTATCATCAAAAAAAGTATGTCTGTAACACAAATAGTTTTTGAATAAATTAAGTTCAAAATTAAAGTTGAATTTCCGAATTTTAGACATTTTGACTTGATTTTGAACTTAATTTGTGCAAAAACTATTTGTGTTAGAGGCATACTTTTTTCTTTTAAATGTTCCCCCAACCCTTCTCTACATCTCCAGCAAGTTTGGTGATGATACCATGTTCAGGGGCTTTGTAATTAACTCGAATTTTAGAATTTCTGAAAAAACATTCGACCATCTCTAATCACCACATCACACGTCAGCTGTACACAACCTGGACGTTTCCACATGTTTGGCACCGTCTGTCTTACAACTGAACTCCGGGCAGATTGTACCGTGTTTCCCCGAAAATAGGACCGTGTCTTATATTAATTTTTGCTCCCAAAGATGTCCTACGTCTTATTTTTGGGAGATGTCTTATTTTTCCATGAAGAAGAATACAGCACTGGGTGTTTGAATGGGGGGGTGGGGGCACCATAATGTTCCTTAATAGAAAAGGGGGGCCCTGCAAGGAAAGGTTGGGAACCACTGGGCCGATTTTTTGCCGAATGTACTGTTTGAGCATTTAATTTGCATCCGATTTCTCAGCAGATTGGGCGGTCAATTGGCCAAAAAATCTGGTGCAAATCTAAGTGTGTATGGGGGGCTTTACCATCACCAACCATTCCTATGTTACCTCCAGGCCACCCTAGATATTCCTGGTACCCCTAAATATAGGGGGGCATAACTCTCTCCCTTCCTACCAGCTTTAGGTGTTTGAGCGGCCTCTCACCAAGTCAAAAATATTGGTTCACAGGAGGTGGGGAGAATGTTTGCACAGCACTGTGTGTCGGATTGCTCAAGTGAAAACTGAAAGTGTTTCTATATATTCTAGAATGCGGAAGCGTTAGAATGGCCGTCAGGTTTTCTGCCATCTGGGGAAATCTGCAACAGGGAAACCGATAACAATTAAAAATGAATTGAAGCTCTATCATTCCCCTACTAAACCAAAAAAGGCTAAGGCTTCCTGTCCTAGGGTGACAACCTTGTTACCATACAGGAAGTGAAGGAATCTCACCAGAAGTGTCTTCACCTGTGAGAGGATTAAACCTTTTTTATAGTCTGTGGGCATTATGGAGTAATTCAACAGAGACATTTCAATCCCAAGAATGTTGGCAGTTTGCTTCTAATGCAAATACAAGGCCGATGTCTGTGAATTGAATTGGGCTTTAAGGATATCTCCATTGTAACACGTTGGCTAGAGATTTCATGAGGCAATGGGATGCTTGATTTGTCAACTGTCCTAGGACCATCAGGGTCCTACAAATCACAAGACAGCTGTCCTAGGACCATCATGGTCCTACCAATCATATGACTGCTGTCCTAGGATCACAAATGGTCCTACCAATAATGTGATAGCTGTCCTAGGGCCATCAAGGGTCCTACCAATCATGTAACAATTGTTCTAGGTCCTAGGGTCCTACCAATCATATGACAGCTGTCCTAGGACCATCAAGAATCCTACCAATCATATGACTGCTGTCCTAGCACCATCAAGAATCCTACCAATCATATGACTGCTGTCCTAGGACCATCAAGGATCCTACCAATCATATGACAGCTGTCCTAGGACCATCAAGGGTCCTACCAATCATATGACAGCTGTCCTAGGACCATCAAGGGTCCAGCCAATCATATGACAGCTGTCCTAGGACAATCAAGGGTCCTACCAATCATATATCAGCTGTACTAGGACCATCAAGGGTCCAGCCAATCAAATGACAGCTGTCCTAGGACCATCTAGGGTCCAGCCAATCATGCGATGGCTGTCCTAGGACCATCAAGAGTCCAGCAAATCATATGACAGTTGTCCTAGGACCATCTTGGTACCTAATGGCAGTCAGGCTACCTCTGACAAGCACATGGAGGGCTGTGCGTCCCCCCAAAGGAATGCCATCCCACACCACTACTGACCCACTGCCACACTGGTCATGATAGATATTGCAGCAGTAGAACGTTCTGCATCTCCAGACATCTGTGAAGAGCAAAGGGCGCCAGTGGGGAATTTACCAATCTTGGTGTCTCTGGAAAATGGCAAATGCACGGTATTGGGCTGTAAGCACAACCCTCATCTGTTGACATCCGACCCTCATACCACCCTCATGGAGTCTGTTTCTGACCGTTTGAGCAGACACATGCACATTTGTGGCCCACTGGAGGTCATTTTTCAGGGCACAAAGGCAGAGGTAGCGGTCGTGGTGCTGGAATGTTGCCCTTTTACAGCCACATCTCCTGATGTACTGGCCTGTCTCTTGGTAGCGTCTCCTTGGACACTATGACAGACACAGCAAGCCTTCTTTGCTTTAGTCCAGGTGTGGGAGAAGAGCCCTCAGGAGACCATCCGTCACCTCATCAGGAGCATGCTGAGGCGTTGTAGGAAGGTCATACAGGCACGTAGAGGCCACACACACTACTTGTCTTGTTTTAAGGACATTATATCAAAGTTGGATCATTGTTTTTTTCCACTTTAATCATGAGTGTGACTCCAAATCCAGAGCGAAGTATTTATTAAGAATATTTCATTCATTCAGATCTAGGATTTCTTTTTATTGTGTTCCCTTTATTTTTGAGCAGTGTATATTCTATATAAAAATTCACGTATTGCTATCTTTGTGTCAGAGATTGGACTTTGTTGTTGTGGGAATTCCTGAGGTTGTAGAAGGAATCAGCGGAAGGCAGGATAGGTGGGAGGACTGACAAAGTATTTGCATACCAGATATTCCCGGGGGTGGGTGCTTCGATCTTGACCGCCCGCCGTGTCTCGATAATGCTTCTCTATGTTATTCTAAACTAAGTAAAAAACTGAACCAGTCTGACCAGCCTTCAACATGCCACCCTGAGCATTCTGTCAGCTATCCATCTGAATAGTGAACATAGGAAGGGTTGGGTAAATAAGCGGGTTGAACATGGTTCTGAAGTTGAAGAACTTCCCCGTCTGGTTAATAAAAGTTTGATGATGTCTGTCTGCATGGCGTGTGATGAAGAATAAGCCTTTACTGTAATAGATCATTATTTGTCTGTTTCTCCAGTGCCTCCATGTTATGCTGTTCCTTACTGGGGCACCTGGTTGACATCTATGCTGTGCTTCAAAATCTTCATGCCCCTGATGTCCTCCTTCTTCATGGCCTGGTGCTCTTTTGCTACAAGACCTCTTCCCCAGCAGTCTCCATGTTTTGCTGCCCTCATACTTCAGGACCTTATTGCTCTGATGTTCTGCTCCAGGACCATTCCAACCACTCTTCCCTTGCTGTACTGCCCTGTTCTCTGACTTCTCAAGAACTGCTTGCTTTTCTTGCTGTATTGGTGCAACAGCAACACTGTGATCTACTGTCCTACCAAGACCTCACAACCGTGTTGTCCTTCTGCTCTCGCACCTCCCAGCCCTCTTGTCCTGTTGCTCCACCACTTCTTTCCTTGCTTTGGGACTTCCATGTCCTCCTGCTTCAGGACCCCCATGCCTTGCTATTTTCTTGTGTCAGAACCTCCATACCATGCTCTCTCTTAAATTGAATGATCTTTCTGCCCTGCTGTTTCAGGACCTCTATGCTCCAGGACATTCATGGCCAGGTGTCCTCCTGAATCAGGACCTGCCCTCATGCTCCAGTATACCCGTACCCTTCTTTTCTCCTTCTTCAGGACCTTCATGTCTTACTCCAGTGCTAAGACATTCAGCATGCCTCTTGTTTCAATGCCCCTATGCCCTCCTTTTACTCAAGTGCTTTGGTGCTCTACTGTGCTCCTGCCATCATGACCTTTATGCCCTCATGCTCCAGGATACCCGTACCCTCCTTTTCCCCTGCTCCAGGACCTCCATGTCTTACTCCAGTGCTAACACATTCAGCATGCCTCTTGTTTCAATGCCCCTATGCCCTTCTTCTACTCTAGTGCTTTGGTGCCCTACTGTGCTCCACCCATCATGAACTTTGTGCCCTCATGCTCCAGAATATCTGTAAAAAATTTTCCCCTTCTCCAGGACCTCCATGCCTTACCCCAGTGCTAACACATTCAGCATGACTCTGGTTTCAGTGCCCCTATGCCCTCCTTCTACTCTAGTTCTTTGGGACCCTACTGTTCTCCTGCCATACCTCCCCCTACCCATAAACCCCTCCTATGTCCAATTGGTTGACCACCACAACTACGCTGCCTGGCCAAAAAAAAAGTCACCTCAAAAAAAAAGGGTCACACACTCTAATATTTGGTTGGACCGCCTTTAGCTTTAAATACAGCACGCATTCGCTGTAGCATTGTGTCGATAAGCTTCTGCAATGTCACAAGATTTATTTCCAACCAGTGTTAATTGTCCACCAAGATCTTGCATTGATGATGGTAGAGTCTGACCCCTGGGCAAAGACTTCTCTAGCACATGCCACAGATTCTCAATAGGGTTAAGGTCTGGACCAATAATAGGGTTAAGGTGGTGACCAATCCATGTGTGACAATGATGTCTCATGTTCCCTGAACCACTCTTTCACAATGTGATCCCGATGAATCCTGGCTTTGTCATCTTGGAATATGCTTTTGCCATCAGGGAAGAAAAAATCCATTGATGGAATAACCTGGTCATTCAGTATACTCAGGTAGTCAGCTGACCTCATTCTTGGAACCTAGACCTGACCCACTGCAGCAACCCCAGTTTTATCCAATAGGAGACTTGTACATATTGGCTTAGTTAAATCCAGGTGGTGACTTTTTTTGGTCCGGGCAGTGTATTTTACATTGGCGGATTGGATGGATGCTTTGACTATATGGCCAAATTTGTATAATTGCCCTGAAATTATTTTCCTGAATGCTGTAGTCATCTCACAATAGACAGTTGTGTTACATCGTCTTCAAGTTTAAACTGGGAATGGAAAGCATTATCTATACATTGCTGCTTTCCTAGCCATGTACAAGAGGATTACTGTTGGGGTGAGCTGACCTTGTGAGATCAGTATGACTTGTAAGTAGGACTGATGACTCCTGGGCAGGGGTCTAAAGCTGGCCATACATAGGTCGATACCCGTGCAAGCGACATAATGACGCAAAGAATCGTAAGGCGAATTGATGCGCACCACTTTGCAATCAATCCCTTGCCAATACTTGGGATGGGGACCGAGGGTGGAGAGTGAACAGGGATTCACCAACATGTCGGATCCCTGTTCAGTCGACAATTTTTTGGAGCGGAATCGATCTCGGATCAATTGCTAAATCAACCAGTGAAGGGCCAGCTTAACTCTGTGACCAGTTGCCATGTTACTGCACACGCTGCAATGGAAGTTGTGCCTTAAGGTAATAAAGGAGACTTGTTATTGTTGGTAGATCTAATTGAAAGACATGAAGTTATTAAAAGTTAAGAGTCTTACGCAGGGTACTTCAGCCGTCCGATGTTCCCTGCAGCAGTGTGATGACATCATCACGCTGCTGTCAGATATCGGCGGAGCTGGGGAAAGACGGCTCTGCTCTCTCTCCAGCTCAGCCGATGCTTTACATGGAGACCCACGGTCTCTAGGCAAAGCAACGGACATCGGCCTTATTAACGGTCATGTCCGATATGGCTGTTTTGGAGTGGGATTGATTGGTCCCGCTCGAAAACAGCAATGGGGGCATATTATATGGGCCAGATAGAAGGGCATAAGAGCACATGGCGCTCAAAGCGGCCATCGATCGGGCCCATATCTGCGGCTCTGTACCCTGCTTTAAGGTAGCCATACACAAGGCGGTTCTGCCTCGACAGATG
The DNA here is from genome assembly GCA_036250615.1 of Ptychadena robeensis. Lineage (NCBI taxonomy): Eukaryota > Metazoa > Chordata > Amphibia > Anura > Ptychadenidae > Ptychadena > Ptychadena robeensis. The sequence continues at coordinate 17,277,181 of CM070032.1, forward strand.
AGGGATAACGTCATCCCGCTGCAGCCGGCCTCTCAGCTGATCGGCTTTGTGTGCCGGCCATTACTTTGAATAGGACTGCCATCCCCATTCAAAGTAATGGGATTGGCCAGGAATTTACAGGCATGTACGATCCAACATGCAGCAGATTCCTGGTCTATCTCACCAGGTGGGGCTGATTTGCATCAGGTGCAAATCGGGCCGCGTATGGCTACCTTTAAACATAAAATATTAAACACCTTGTTGGCCACATATTTTTCCCTTTTTTTTTTTTTTTTAACAATCATGACAGTCCTTCTGGAACCTGTTACGGATAGTAAAAGGTGATTGTTGGGTTTGCAAATAGCTTAAAAGCTGGCCTTAGTATATTGGAGAGTTTCTGGGAAAGCCATAGGCCAAGGATGGTGGTCAAATAAATCTGGTTTCTCCATATTGAGTTTGAGGATCTGCTGGTGATGGGTCTAATCTTCCGGTGTCCATCCTACCAGAGGTTTTCATTGGCCGTGCCAGAATTCACACTAAGATTCTTGGAGTTGCAGGAGTTGATACTTAGATACGTCCCCCTGTGATTCCAGAACCATACTAAAGTATTTTCTTCTTTCTAGTCCGAGCGGTAAGAAGTTCAGAAGCAAGCCTCAGTTGGCCAGGTACCTGGGGAACTCTGTTGACCTCAGCTGTTTTGACTTCAGAACGGGAAAGATGATGCCCAGTAAATTGCAGAAGAACAAACAGAGACTAAGAAATGATCCTCTCAATCAATCCAAGGTTGGTTAGAAGCTCCGCTGCCATTGTAGTGCTGATATATAAGCTTTCCATGTGTCGGTTAAGTTACAGTGCCTTGCAAAAGTATTTACCCCCCGGCTTTTTACATATTTTGCTACATTCCAACCTGTAATGTTTTTAATCTTGTTTTAAGTAAGGGATATGCCCCCCACAAATATAAGGGATATGCCCCCCAAAAAATATAAGGGATATGCCACCCAAAAATAAAGGGCATATACCCTTTTAAAAATATGAATAAACAAAACAAACCCCCCCCCCCCAAAATTTGCATGTGCATATGTCTTCACCCCCTTTTGCCGTGAAGGCCACAAAAATTCCAGCTACCTTCAAGTGACATTACAGGGGAATTGATGGAATCTAAAGCTAGGAACACACGGCTCGATATTGGAGCCGTTCACTGCTACGTCTCCAGCTCAGCCGATGCTTTGCATGGAGACCCCGCGGTCCCCATGCAAAGCAATGGACATTGACCATGGTTTACGGTATCCCTGTTTTCATGCAGGATTGATTGGTGATTGTGTTCTTGGGGTGATGCATCTCTCACAGCCATCTATTTGTCCCATATCATATGTGGCCATCCCTGTTTTCAAGCGGAACCAATCAATCCCACAGCCACTCAAAACAGCCATCGATCTGGCCCATATCTACACGTGCGTTCCCTGCTTAAGGCTATGTCTCCATCAGGACCCCCTACGTTAACCCACAGAGCACATACACATTACCTGCCTGGTGGACCCTCTGTTCACATGAGTTGAGCCAATCCGCCAATGCAGGGGTTAACGAAGTGCAGTATGTTAATCCCTGCATCTGCGGATGTGTGAACAGAGGTTCCACTGGGCAGACCAAGGAGATCTGTAAAGAAGTCAGGGACAATGTTTTTGAGAAGTACAAGGTCAGGTTTGGGTTATAAAATGTTCAAATCTTTGATGATACCTGAGCACCATCCAATCCATCATCTATAGATGGAAAGAGCATAGAGCCTGCCAAGAGAGGTCTTTCTACCGAAACTGGGCAAGAAGGACTTTAATCAAAGAGGCAGCACAGAGATCTAAGGTAACACTCAAGGAGTTGCAGAGAGCAGAGACTGGTCTATCTGTGCATAGGACCACAATAGTCACTCCATAGAGCCCGGCTTTATGGAAGGGTGGCCAGAAAAAGCCATTGCTTAATGTTGAACGTAAGAAGTCACATTTGGAGTTTGCCAAAAATCATTAGGATGGCCCTCCAGGCTGACATTCTTGGCCACCAAGCAATGTCTGGCACAAACCCAACACATCCCAAGAACACGATCGTCAAAGCCAAACATTGTAGTGGCAGCATCATGCTGTGGGGATGTTTTTTAGCAGCAGGGATTGGAAAACGGGTGGGGGCTGAGGACAAAAATGGATGGTGCTAAACTAAAGAATATAATTAACCTTCCAGGCAGTCCCATTTAAAAAAAAGTGTGCCAGGGGTGATCTTCTGCCCTCCTCTGGACCCCAAACACATCCATGTCACGGTTGATGCCGGAGATGTGCTCTAAAAGTGCCACATCACCTCCATTATGTGGAGGTCCATGGAACCGTCTTCCCAGCATCATATAAGACCCAGAAAGATCTACAGAGCCGCCGATACAGGGAATTGCCGGGGGATTTTAGTGGACTGGTGAGTATGCCCCTAGTTAGCTCGGGTGAGTTTTATTAGCAAACAACCCCTCCCCCCACCCCCCGAGTTAACTTGGGCTACACGCCCGAGAGGTTAAACAAAACCTGGTTCAGTCTACCTTTGATTTGAGACTGGGATGGGGGCTCACCTTCCAGCAGGACAATGACCTAAACCAGTGGTTCCCAAAGGTTCCTTGCAGGGCCCCCCTTTTCTATTTAGGAACATTATCTAACCCCCCCTCCCCATTCAAACACAGGTTAAGAATCAGCGCCAGCGCCCCCCCTGCAATCTCTTTGCCAATCTCCCCCCAGTTTGGGAACCACTGACCTAAAGCAACCCTCAAGCAGTTTAAGGGAAACATTTAAATGTGTTGAAATGGCCAAGTCCAGAGCGTAATCCAGTTGAGAATCTGTAGTCAGACTTAAAGGTTGCTATTTACAAGCGAAAACCATCCATCATGAAGGAGCTGGGACAGTTTTGCCCTCAGGAATGAGCAAAAACTCCAGGGGCAAGATGTGGCTCCTATAGACTTATCCAAGGCGATTTCTATTATTTTGTCCTATTTGTTGTTTGCTTCTCAATTAACCCCCCTGCCGTTCCTGACAGTCCCAGCACGTTCAGTTCTGACCTGTCAGAACAGCAGTGGACGTCCTGGGTTCGTCAGGCAGAGATCGGAGCCAGAGGAGAACAAACTCAGTGCTCCGTGTGTCTCCGAACTAATGAGGCAGCTGCCCCCACCCCTGCTCTCCTATGTAACCTGGCACAATGGCAGCGCCATCTAGTGGTTGCAGTGCTAATTTACCTGATAAAGTGAATTATTGAAATCTTCATTATCTGTTATTGTGAGTTATTCACAAAGCATCTGAACATGTTATATTCAGGATGTCACCAGACTCCTGTATGGACAGACTTTGGGAAGTTACAGGCGTACCTTTTTTCAATTAAAGTCTGTACCTCAGCAGTGCGCTAGGGAGGTTAATAAAAATACATGTTACAAGTTGTAGGCAGGTAAATGTTCTGTAAATGACATGGTGCAAACTGTCACAATCCATTGTAATTTCAGGTTGTGAGGCAATAAACTATGTGTGAATACTTTTGCAAGACACTGTATATGAAGATGTTTTCAGTCCAAAAATGGCCATCACTGTTCCCTGGGTGTGGCCGGCAGAGCCTCACAGGTAGAGACAATATCACCAAAGGGGTTTACTAATGAGAGTGTGTTTGTGTGCTTGTGAAGAATACATTTACCTTACACCAGGGTTGTCCAACTGTTGTCCTCCAGGGCCAGATATAGGTCAGATTTTGTGACTATAAAGCTAGCCATACACGTGTCGGATTCCATGTCCGATCGATTCATCATCCGATCGATTCCGGCGATTCTGCCGGGAATCGCAGGTGTGATCAATCGGCCAATTAAGAGTATCCATCGCAGCATACCACCTTGTCCACCGGATTCCGGGACGGATCCGTGTCCGATTGTCCACCTCACAAATGGCAACTCCCCCTGATCCGGACAGAATCGCATGAGGAAGACCAACATGTTGGTTCTCCGTCGGATCCGATTCTGGGCCCCTGATCAATCGGACGTGATCGATCGGACCAGGTGGGCTGCATGCGATTCCGGCACGATCGTTTGGCGTGCACGCGCCCGGAATCGATCGTGCCGGAATCCGGTGCGAATCCGACACGTGTATGGGGGCCTTAAGAAGCACACCACGAATTCCTGCATTTTATTTTACGAAGGCACGGCCATCCACGGCCGCTTGCCCATGGGTAATCACACCTTGGCTCCCCTCCAACTTTCCTGGCAAGAAGATGGGAGGGGGAAGAGCTGTCAGATGGGAGATCTGCCCCAGGACGAGTCTCTGCACTGCATTGTTTACATCAGCGGAGCCCTGCTGATATAAGCAATGAAGATTAGAGCTGGGTGCCAGCCGGCATCTCTCCCATCCAGCTCTGCCTGTGTGAAAGCTGGATTCACACTACCAGCTTTTCACATAAACAGCCAAGCAACAGGGCATATACTGTGGATATACCAATATGGGTTAACATGTGCAATGGCCGTGTTAACGCACCTATACAGGCATTGCGTCATGTCAATGTGAGCAGTGTCAACACAAGGATCCACATTGACATTGTTCACATGTCCAATGAATATCACATGCAGGAATGTTTCACGCAGTGGATGTTAGGCCTAAGTTGAAGCAACAGGGCTTGATGAAGTTCACTTGAAGGCAGTTAGCTGATCATCTGAGTTCATTCTTTAGCTGGGTACACATGTGTAGATATGGGCCGGATGGCCGCTTTGAGCGCCATGCGTGCTCACGACCATCTATCTGGTCCATATCATATGCGGCCATGCCTGTTTTCAAGCGGGATCAATCAATCGCGCCCGAAAACAGGGATATCGGACATGACCTTAACCACTGTCGATGTCCATTGCTTTGGATGAGGACCGCGGGTCTCCAGCAGTGCTGTGTCTCCAGCAGTGCTGTGTCTCCAGCTCCTCCAACATTGGGCAGCAGCACAATGACGTCATTGCGCCGCTGCGGCAAACCTCGAATGGCTCCTATATTGAGCGGTGTGTTCCCTGCTTATATGAAGAAAGCCGGTTGGATGACTATTTAACTATCTTCAAGGGTAATTCAGTGAGTCCTGTACTTTGACTTACTACTGAAGATATACTACAACCTCTAGATCCGTCATGTCCAAAGTCCCATTCCTGATCTTTTACACATGGCTAAAAGTGCAGCAAGATGATTTCCCTCTCACCTCTACATCACAGTCTTTGGCCACCCCCTCCCTCCTCCTCCGAATGGGACAGTCCTGAGGAGAATGGTCAGGAATTCTGGGGTTGGGTGAAATGTGGCTGTGACAGTTGGAAGAACTACAAGTCCCAGAATACCTAGGGGCAGTCTTCATCAGTGTTCTGGCAGTAAATGGTTAATACTTTCCAATAATATTGCCAAGTGGGTGTGTATGAAGGAAACTCTGCCCCATGGTATCGTTCATTTGCATTTAATGTTATTGGTTCCAAGAATGTCAGGCCGCCCACACATTTCACTTCACATACCCTGGCCCTCTTTGCAAAAGTTAGGGCACCCCTGTAATTTGAAGACACCCCAGGTAATTCCAAGGTTTTTGGAACAGGACACACCAGGAAATCTATGGGAATTCTCATATTGGGAAGGTGTCTATAGATCGATGCCCTTCATTACCTTGATAACTGAATTGTTTCTTACCGAAGGATTTAAAATTCTGTCTGGTCAGTTTTGTGATGTCGATCAGGGCTGTCCACAAGGGCCACATGTAGGCCAGGTCTTGATTTCACCAGTCATTTTGTGACTCTTCATGGAGCAGTCAGTTGGCTCTGATCTAGACATGTTAGGGTGGTTGTTAAAGTTTCACATTCCACATTCCAGGCACACAGTTGTGTGTTCATTAAAAGTAAACTAAATAGTGCAAGTCACTCCAGCCCTAGAGGGAGGGTCCCCATCCCAAATTTTATTCCAAAAAATACAGAGGGTAGGAAGAAAGACTATCAGTAGTGGCCCAACTGCCTGCCAAATAGTTTCCCTTGGGTAGCCAAGGCTCGGGGACTTTATGGCGGGACCTTCCTCTATTACACAACAACCTCTAAGTAGAGGATTTAAATGTTATTACAGTCAATATAGAATTAATAGAATAAGGTAAATATGAGTAATCAAAAATTCCATAGCTTCAAAAGAGTCACATAGTATCCAGTTGATATACAATCAATAGAAAAAAGTCCTTGGTAGAGATTTATATTAAAAAGTTCATCTTTAATGTGGTTTTATTAAAAACATCTAAGGACTTGGACCTAGGTGTTGGGGTCAGATGAAATCGGGCAGCCACCGTATTCATAAGATATTCGACTAAGATGGTATTGAAGAGAATGGAGACATCTCGATCATCTTCTAGGAGATGTCAGAAAAGTCACTTAAGTAGGTCCAATAGGTATTCGTAGGTCCAGGCTGCTACCGAAGGTCACAGGAGGAACGGGGGGCCAAGACCAGCTGCAATGGTAATTAGGTTGAAAATGACGCTGATGCGTAGTGGACAGTGCCAGTTAGTATGGTCAAGCTGGTAGAGGTAGATGGCCCCCGTCGTCCAGTTTGTTCATTAAAAGTGTTAATGTTATTTGATTTTCAGCCTTTTGTAAACCCCTGTACAGCCGAGCATAGACTGGAAAAGTAAGGGGTACAAGGAGCCAGTCAGGTGTGTCGCTACACATACATGAGTCATGACCCCTTATAATTGTACCAATAACTACATTCCCTGCGGCCGACTATAAAAATTCCTCTCATCAGGCCAAAAGGCTGCCCCAGGGAGGTGGATGCTGAAAAGTTGTTCTGTAGGTGGACAGTGTCAAGTGCGCCATAAAAGGTGGTCACTCTATATTCCTCCAGCCAAGCCAAAAGCCAAGTGCCAGGAGGGAGATCTTAATTCCAGCAGAGTGTGCAGGGCTGAAACATTTCTCTGAACACACTGACTGACTTATGGAAAGACACATTTTACAATCTGGCACTAACAATGTACCTAAGAGCAACTATTTACATATGGGCGTCTGCGCAACATCATTTTCTGTATTGCGATGCAGAATTTTAATGTAAATACACATCTCATGCATCTAAATAGCTTCAATTCTCCCAGCTGGTTGGTCAGTGGGTTCAAAACCATGTAATATGAGGAGCTTTCTAAATCTTCCAATCATTATGTATTCTATCAGGGAGGACCCGGCACTA
>CM070032.1:17293947-17306791 GCA_036250615.1 Ptychadena robeensis
ACAGCTAGGGGTTGGCTGAGAGTCGTGCTATCAGCCATAGAGAGGGTAGAGAGATTTGTATAACTCAGCTGCCTGTTGGCTCTCCCCACAAACCATCTCCAAAATGGCGGATTCCACAAAAGCCATCGGTCAGAAAGGCTGCTGCATAGGGAGCTATGGGTCCACCGACTTACTCCAATTGCCAAACGATGGACCAAAAAAAACAACATGTTGGTTCAATGTCCGATCCGATTTGTAGTTGATTCCGATTTTGTTTGGTCGGGTGGGCAAAATTTGATTGAATGCTGATTGATCGCCATGAACACGAGCGGTAATTGATCGGTCAAAAATCAACCTGTGTATGGGAGCCTTTACACTGGAGACATATCAACCCAATAGAAGAACAATCTGAAAATCTGCCCAGGGAGGTTAGTGACCGGATTTTGTTTCCCCCGCACAGGTGTTGGTCCTGGGAATAATGAAGAGACGTTACTAGCGGCCATTGCCAGCGCCCTGCACACTAGCTCTGCCCCAATCACCGGGCAGCTGTCCGCCGCGGTGGAGAAGAACCCGTCCGTCTGGCTGAACACGTCGCAGCCGCTCTGCAAAGCTTTCATGGTCACAGATGAAGACATCAAGTGAGTGGTTTACATTTCACACAAGAGTGCAAATGGGAAATTGTGACCTAAAGGGTCAGCATTGTTCTCAGTAGGGTTGGGGCCACCTGAGTGAAAAAATTAAGGACACTAAGGCCTAGGTGCCCAACCTGCGGCCTTTTGGGCATTCTTCAGCGACCCTCCTCAGTCCTCCACTTGCGGCCCCCGAAATCTTGCTGTTCATGCATAGTGTATAGGAATTCATATTGCATCACATAACCTCTGAATCAAAATGTGCATCACCATACTACGGTGTTACCCAATGCCCAAAGTGTAATTTAAAATAAGTTTTGTTATTTAAAAATTAAAAAATTCTCCTATTTCTGCCTGCTATCATTACTTCATTATAAAATGCTTATACAAGTCAGTGTAGATTAAAAAATTATGGCCCTTTAGTGATGCCGAGGGCCGCACTTGTGACCCTCTACATCAACTCAGTTGCCCACCACTGCACTAGGGCCATGATGGCGAACTTATGGCACACAGACCCAAAATGGTACACAAAGTCCACTCTGTTGGCACTAATATCTTACTGTAACATTGCATTATGGGAATAATATATATGTCATGGTTGTCCAACTGTATCCAGTGATGAGGCTTATATGTAAGATGTAAGTAAGAACTTCTTCCTTTAAAGACTGGTGCCAGATGGTCGTGTAATCTGTTGTTGTGCCACAAGGTGGCAGGCTGCAGCAATTGGTTGGGAAAGTTTGCCAAAGTTTTCGAACAAAAACTTTTACTTTCTATAAAACAAAATGTGAATAGAGCTTCAGAAATTTATATTACAGAGCTTGTGGGTGTCATTTCCATACGATTGCAACCCACAATCGTAATTTGTGTGTTACCCTTGAAGTAACTCCCTCCACTGTATCCTCGTGTGTATATGAAGTGTACCCTGTGGTAGACTGAGAGCAAGATATTTTGCTGATGTACTTGATTTTTTTTTAACGACTGCCCATTTTCCATTACAAAGGAAAAAAATAATATGGCACATGTGACCTCCATGGATCATACAAGAAACTGGTAGGGTTCTGCTTCAAATTTAAAATTGTGGCAGACCCAGTGGCGGTTTTAGGTATAGGCAACCTGGGCTGGCATCATGTTGGGGCGGCATGTGGGCATCAGAAATGTTTTTCCGATGCCCAGATGTCTTCCTCTCTCCCCCACAATGCACCCCCCTATCCGCACACTTGCCTGGGGAGAGAGGAGTAGAGGAGACTTACCTATCCCAGCTCTCTCTACCTGGACTGGAGAGGCTTGCTGGGGAGGAGGCAGGATGTGGATAGGGGGTGATGTAGACAACACAAGCAACTCAATCCCCCCCCACCCACCCGAGTAAAGGGGAGATGAGACTCAGAGATCCAGAGTCTCACAAGTCTCACCACACTCCCATGGAGAGGGGTTGTGAGGTGAGACTAATGGACTCAGGGGGAGGGCGGCCCTCAGAGGGGGTGCCCAGGGCGCCGATCTCCCTAGGACTGCCCCTGGGCAGACAAAGTAATTCATCTTTCTATTATTGGATCATTAAGTGTATTTATTTAAATTCAAATAAAGGACCCACATTTGCCTTGGAGAGGTAGGGAGCATTAAGAGCAAGTGATGAAGGTGACTATGCTTAAAGCAGACCTGTCACCCACATACCCACTTTGCATATTTGGCAGCAGTAATGTCTAGAATAGGGTTGAAGGGGCATAAAAAACCCCCTCAGAGTTACCTGAAATTCAGCTTCACTCAGGGATGCTCCGCCCCTTAAGAGAAAACACACTGCGACTTAGGGCGTAAGTGGACACGGGAAGTAAGATATCACAGTGACACTTCCCTTTTCAAGCCCTCCGGTGTCCGGCCATGGTGTCACTGGAGGGGCAGAGTGGAGCAAAAGCTAGATGAAGATCCCTTCATCTAGTCGTGTGATATCGAAGCTGTGCCCAAAATGGCACCTCATGCCCTATCGGTTGGCACGCGACAGACTGTGTGTCAGCGTGTCTACAGTGTCTGTCTCTGATTGGTGGGGACATGAGGAGAGGTGATTTTTTCAGCTCTGGTAACATTCTGGAGATTCCGGTATGTGAAATGTAAACAGACTGACAGCAGCGCCATCTTGTGGCCATACTGATAATTTACCAGGTAATTTGAGGTATTCGTCTTCTTTTGTTTTATTGTCTTGTTGACTGTTAACACGCTAAGGATGGTGGCGCCGTGAGCGAGTAAGAGGATAAGGTATGCATGTCGCTTGTAGGTTTAGGTATCAATTTGCCTGGATCAAGACAGCCGAAAGGTAAGTAATGAGTAGAATATTTTTTTTTTTTACAAACCCGCTTTAAGGGAAAAGAAAGAATGAGCAGAGGGAAGACCTAATCATGCTGCTGCCTTACCTTCCTTTCCTAATATTATCCCAACAACACCAGATCCGGGATCCTTTTGCATCCAGCAACTACAGAGTGAGTTTGTATTCTGTGAAATTGCCTGTGCGGAAGGTTGTGTTGGGTGTCGCCAGCCTGGCCGGCCCCGTATAATATCTGTAGAAGCAGATGTCTTTTATGTTATGTTATGCGCTTTCCGTTCATCTGAGCAAACGGTTATGTTCCGCGATAAGTCTTGCGCAGCCGAAGCTTTGTGCGGGGAATCTCTGGGGCATTCCTCCCCTGTTCCGGCTTTTGTTTTTGTGTACCAAAGGTGGCAGATTTATTCCGCTCGAACGCCGCGAATCTGACTGCATTACTTACCAACTCGGTGGAATTGGAAAGTTTTATGTCCGAGGCGCTGAGAGGACAATAAACAGGTTGTAAAAATGCTTTTGGGTTGGAGGAAAACGTCTCCCAGTTGTCTTCTAAATAAAGAGAAATTCGGAGAAAAGTAAATGTTTTCCAAGCCCAAACTTCTGCTGTACGGAGGGTTGTGTCCTGCCTAGGAAGTGCCCGCGGTCATATCATGGGCAGCACCAATATTCCTGCACTATAAGAATTCTGGACATTAGGATGGAAGGCCATCAACCTCTAGACGATTGCAGCTTTCCGTCACTGCTGCACTGACAGCGCGAACAGGCCAGTTGAAGTGGGGGGAGGGGGGGGGGAGTGGTGGCGGTCAGATGTCGATGCACCGTTGGATCCAAATAGGTCGATGAAAGGTGGCCTACCTGCCAAATAATTTGATTGTCCAATACTCTGATTCAGGGCAGTTTCTCCTGCGGATATGCAGAGTTTGCAGGTGCATAGGGCCCTGATTGATCCCAGAAGGTCCCCGGTGCTCTACCCTGCATGCATATTCCGTATTCCTCCCATCACTGCTGCACTGACAATGTGAACAGGCCGATTAGAGTGGGGGTGGGGGGGGGGGGGTATTGGCGGTTAGATGTGGACTAGCACCCACCTGCTCAAGAACTCAGCCATCAGGGGGCCCCCCGAAATGCTCAAACAGGCCTGCTCTGATTTATTCAGCTGTGTCAAGCAGAGTACACAGCATTCTGTTTGTTTTTCCAGCCCTCCCCTTACCCTATGCACATCGCCAGGGTCATTGATGATGTGTTGATGTTGTGGGCTGAGAAACCGATGCGCCTCCATTAACATGGAGGTCTATGGTGCGAAGGGGTGGTGCCAGAGTAGAATGGAGGGTGTCGATCAATGCAGAATGCCCTCCTCTTTCAGGAGCACAGGTGAGTTTTGGCGATCCCAGCTGGGTTTGTCTCAACCTCTAGGGGGGTTAACACCTGTATCACAATGTACTTCTGGTCCCCTACTATGTGCTGGTCCGTCCATTGACCCCTACAAGACCCAGTAATAGTGTGGGGTTTGTGGGAGGAGCATTAGTTCAGTAGATTGAGGCATTAGTCTTGAAGTCTTTGCACCCAGTTGGTGGAAGAATCTTTGGATTTATTAGGTTGGGTTAAGGTCCCCACACATTTTGCCAGTGGGGACCAACAGATGAGCTGTGGAGAGCAATGTGGTGACATCATCATGCTGCTCTCCATGGCTCACAGTATCGGTGGGCACCCTTTGTGTGCCGGTCCCCATTGAAAATAATGGCATCAGCCAGAGATTTACGGACGTGTCCATTCTCTGGCCGACCGAGGGGATCTGACATCCCCATGTGGGCACCCACGATCGGCGGCCGATGCATGTGTGGGGACCTTTATTCTTTCCCTGCATGGGCAAAGCTCGGCGTCACTTTCAGTAAAAAATGAGCCAAGAATTTGCCAAGCTCAGACTTTGGAATAAAGAAAAGCGACTCATTTGGCTGTTCCATAAATGGACGCCATCATTATCAAATGCACATCTCCTTATCTTCCCTTGTTCTGGTACATTTCCGAATCGGCGTTTGTAGCATCCATGTATCACGCAGCTCAGAACGTGTCGGCGGTTTACAGAGAAGCGCGGGCTCATTAGTATTTAATGCAGGGAAGTCATTTAATCAATAAGTTAATGGGGTTTGGCCAGCACAACAAATCTCTCTTGAAGGCGCCGTTTTGCACCTCTCCTGAGCTGCCAAGATTCCAGGCCGCCCCCACCCCCCCCCTGGAGCTCTGGTTCACGAGTTTAAATTTTGCGAGTGACTGATGTGCGCATCTTAGCAGTCTGTGCACTCTCTGGGTCTGCTCCAACGCGTCTATATATCAAGTGTAAGGGAGAATAGTGGGGGCTCGTCTCTCCATCACCTCCACCGTATCTTGCTTTGTATTAGTTTGCTGAAAGAAAGTTATTTTCCGTCTTCAGCCATGTCAAGTGGTAGTAAGAGGGTATAATTAAAAACTATAGGGACAGAGTGTGCCGGTAGTAGTGGTCTGAAGTCAGATGTACCCTAGCCAGGTAGTAAGAGGGTGTCACACGGGCAGGAGCCAGACTCTGGTCTCACTCTTCTGGCTGCTCCTCTTCCACCCGCATCTGGGGTGAAGTTTGGGGTCTCTGACCTGGGGTGGCTGCTGTCGACTCCAGCTTCGGGGCGGGGGGGGGGGGGGGGGGGGGGGGTGGTCACAAGGAGCCGCAGCTGTTTCTGCAGCCAGCCATCTTGGTTTTCTCCTGCTTCATGTCTGCTCTCTTTCTTACAGAATGTATGTTCTAATGGGAGAAGGCCTGTTGGCAGCCAGGGAGCCACAATATAGAAGTTAAAAAGCCGTAGGTTGCAGACCGTCTGTCCAGTATATAGTAGGATAGCAGTAGTCTAGTATAGTTTTGTCTGAAATTATCCAGACCATAAAATATAAGCCACCCAATGTTATAGTCAGGGTTGCACATAAGTGGTACTCTGGTACTTAAAAGGGGCCAAAACCTAGCTACCCTGTTTCCCTCCACCGAAAGTAAGACCTACCCTGAAAGACCTAGCTGCTATCCCCCCCCCCCCCCCTGTGCTTCTAAATTAAGAATTAAGACATGACAGAAGGTGTTTTGTCACCTCTTTTAAACCCAGAAATAAGCCCTAGTGAATTTTTCGCACCTAAAATTTATATAAGACAGCGTCTTATATTTGGGGAAACAGGGTATGCATACCGGCATTATTGTTTCAAAGCTCATATGCGTACTAACAACCTGAAGGCGCTCCGTGTCTGGGCGGCCGCAGCTAAATGTTACATGTATACAATTTATGTCTCTTGGATAACCGCAGGGAAACATGAATAACTATGAAAGGTTGCAGTTAGGGGGGTGACATTGGGAATGTAAATTAATAATCCATAAAAAAAGATTGGATTTCTAAGGGTGTTGGAGATCTGGGGGATGAAAGTCAGAGTAGACATATGTAAGGGTAAAAGCTGACAAGAGAAAAGCACTGTGTGACACTGACAGCTGGAACATGACTATGAAAGGTTTACATATGGACTGCAGATAGTCTCAGGGGTTAGTTAAGTCAGACAATGTCAGGGTTGTACTACTGAGGTATGAGATCTGGGGGTTCAAACGGTGTTGTACTGTGAGAGTTACAAATTACCCAAATCCAGCTGGTGACCTGTGGATGGAGACAGCTAATGGGAGGATCAACCAGGAACAGGGAGGTCTACCTGCAGCAGAACCTACCATGCAGGAGGCTGACACAGAGGACAGTGAGGGAGACAGTGAGGAAGACCACCTTACATATGGGTGAGTACCAAACACCATCTCCTGGTACTCATCTCAAGAGCTCACTAAGAAAGTTATGTGCACCCCTGGTTATAGTCATTTCAACATTTAAGAATGGAAAGTCACATGGAAAGTTTTTGTTGGGGCACTTCCTGTTTTAGAGTGAGAACACTCATGTTTCACTGTTTCTCCTGTATTGTCCCCATGTCACATTGCAGACTATAGGTGGTACTTCTGTCACCTTCCATAATTCTCCTCCTGACATCTCACATACCTCTAAACCCAAGAGAGTTACACCATCCTTTATTGTCGTATACTTTGGTGTAACTCACCATACAATACCAATCTATCTTTCAGGAAACAGGAAGAAAGAGTGCAGAGCGTTCGGCAGAAACTAGAAGAGGCATTATTGGCCGACACACTGGCACATGCGGCAGAAATGGCGAACACAGAAGCTGAGATGGGGACATAGATGCGTTTATGGGGTAAGTTATTGTCCTCCAGAAGAACTGGAGTCGATCATGATCATGAGTATAATGTAGCAAGTGTAAATATATAACTCTTCCAACGTACAAGACATTTCAGGGGCTATTCAATTGAGTCACAAAGTCCACCAGCAAAATTTTGGGGGCGATACCATGTTCAGGGGCTATGCAATATTTTGATGGCGATACCATGTTCAGGGGATATGTAATTGAGTCACAAAGTCCACCAGTAAAATTATGCAATTTTTATCTCTTTCATCGAGTATAAGCCACGTTTAATTTATTTTCAGCACATTTTAGGTCTTTGTGTATATAAATTCGTACTTGAGTATATAATCCTAGCACATGTATCCATCATTACGATGACTACATGTGCTAGAGCAGGGAAGGTCAAAATAAGGCCCGGGGGCCGAATCTGGCCAGTTTAGTTTTTTTCCCCGACCCTTTGTCACCTTTAAAAGCTGCTCCCTTCCGCTTGTTCTCTGCAACGAGGGCACATAATACCTAGAAGTCTCCAAACGTTGCCTTGGGGACGATGCAGTGGCGTGATCATGACACTGGGGGCGCATCCTCATGGCGACTGGTAGTATCTCTGCTCATTGCAATGAATGAGAATTTTTCAGGAAGTGTAAAAAGATGACAACACCCCTGTCACACGTCGCCAATCACACATCACCGCCATCATTATTGTCGATGCATGGAATGGCACACCTACAGCGGGTCGGCCATTACTAGCTCCGGACCCTTTTATCACATTTAAAGCGGACTTACCACCATAAATTCATCATTACATCAATAACACTAGAAGTACTGATAATAGGGAGTGATGCAGAAAAAAAAACTTACCTGTAAGAAGTAATTTTACAAGATCCCTCACAGCCCCTCCTCTCCCCCTGGCTTGTGCCTCAGCTCCCTACCGCAGAGACTGACAGGTAAATCTATGATCTCCGCTCTGGGTTAAAACAAATGAAAACATTTTCCCATAGAAAACCATTATAAATGCCCCCAGTGGCCACTCGTGTTACTGCACCCTGTGTTATCCCCGGTATCCTGGAAAATAAAGATGAAGCGTCTCATACAATTCTAGGGAAAAGCAGGAAAGTATAATTTTTTAGGATTGTGGAGCGCAATGCCACCATCATACCAGCTCAGAGCTTTGTCCATTGACCCCTACAAGACTCAGTAATAGTGACGCATAGGGTTGGTGGGCGGAGCATTAGTTCAGTAGATTGACAGGGAGGTGTCTCTTTAGTCGTCAAGTCTTTAATTCTAGTAAAATTTTACATATTTTTTTTAGATTTTGAGGATACATCAGCTTTAACCTCCCTAGCGGTTGTGACGAGTCCAGCTCATCCAGTGCTGACTTGCTAAAAGTGCACTGGACCTATCAGCATCTGAGCGATCTACAGCAGCTGATGTTCTTGCAGGAACATCGGCTGCTGTAGATAGCTCAGATCGCATCCCCTGCATCCCCACCAAGGAGCTATCTACAGCAGCCGATGTTCCTGCAGGAACATCGGCTGCTGTAGATTGCTCAGATCGTATCCCCTGCATCCCCACCAAGGAGGGGGTGCCGATCGCCCCAATAGTGCCCGGGAAACCGCCATGCGGTTTGAATTGAAAAATCCCACCACCATCCGTCACACCTGGAGGCGGCAGGATTTTTGAATTCAGACCGCAGGGCGGGAATTTCAAATCGTTCTGGATACAGCTTTCTCCTTAGAAAGCTGTATCATAACCTTGTTTGGGGGGGGGGGGGCACCAAATTTAAAGGGGAATTGTACTGGGTACAGTGATAACTGTACCCAGTACAATTTAAAGTAAAAAACACAACACACATTTACATTTAAATAGAATTTTTATTATATACAGCAAACAAAATTCAAATTATACATTAAATAACTTTTTTTTTAATGTAAATAAATTTAAAAAAAAAAAAAAAATTCCATTAACCTCCCTAGCAGTTGTGACGAGCCCAGCTCGTCCAGAGTTTGTGTGAAGAACAAACTCTGGATGAGCTGGGCTCCCGTGCATGCCGCATATCCCCGGAAAGCTACGGCCATTCTCTTACCAGCTGCAGCATTTCCGGGGTTGCGCGGCGTCACCGATCGCGTCACGGGAAGGGGGCGGGGGGTGGGCGGTGCCA
The DNA here is from genome assembly GCA_036250615.1 of Ptychadena robeensis. NCBI lineage: Eukaryota > Metazoa > Chordata > Amphibia > Anura > Ptychadenidae > Ptychadena > Ptychadena robeensis. The sequence goes on from CM070032.1 coordinate 17,303,255, forward strand.
TAGCCCTCCATGTTAATGGAGGAGCTCCGGCTTTCCAGCCCACACAGCTGACATCATTAATGATGCCGGCTGTGTGGAGAGAGGCGGGGGGAGGGGGGGAATTGCAGGCAGTGTACTGTGTACACTGCCGCGATTGCCCGTACCGTGCTGTTAAAAACAGCACGGTATGGGCAGTGCGCTAGGGAGGTTAAAGTCTATGGTGCACTTTTGGTACAGAAATCTGTACCTCAGCAGTGCGCTAGGGAGGTTAAGAAGCAATGTGGCCCACGAGTCAAAAAGTTTGGCCACCCCTGTGCTAGAGCAATACTGTTAAAAAAAATCCTTTCAATTGAAGTATGTTCAGGGGGTATTTACTCACAAACTAGTGACCGGTGTGACGCTTCTTGACGCCCAACACGCCACTTGATGTGATGAATTCGGGTAAAAAGACACAATAGACACATACCCCTTAGCTGCTGCATTTCTCACCCTAAGCTTATACTTGAGTCATCCAGTTTTCCAGGTTCATTGGGTAAAATTTGGGACCTCAGCTTATATTTGGATCAGCTTATACATAGAGATGGTGGAATTTTTCAACTTGCTAATTTTGTGAGCTTATTTCAAAGCCCCTGAGCATGGTATCCTCACCAAAATTACGGAAGATGTAGAGAAGAGTTGTGGGAAGGTTTACTTATACTCTCGTATAAGTAGAGATGGTCGAATATTTCATCGATTTCTAGTTAATTGTAAAGCTCCTGAGCATGGTATCATGACCAAACTTGCTGGAGATATACAGAAGGGTTCGGGGTATACTACAAAAAAAATGTTGCTCTAGCACATGTAGTTTTTGCATACATTAAGGTAGCCATAGACACCTCGATCTATGGCAGACCTTTAGCAGACTTATTACAGCGTGGTGACGTCACCACGCTGCGAGCAGTCTGCTAAATGTTGGACAGGAATCCTGTGTGTTCCACTAACATACAGGACTCCTGTCAGACTCTAGCCAATTAACAGCCTGCAGCGCAGTCGGGCAGAAAAAGAACCGGCAGGTCAGATCCGTGTGCGATCCGACCTGCCGGCTTTTTTTCAACAAAAATCAAGGTGGGCTCCCTCATAGTTGCTGCAGACCAACCTTTATGTGATCGGCCATAGCGAGCACGCAGGTTGGTCTGCTACAACTATGGCCGGGAGTCTGCCCGTCTAGTGGGGGCTTTAAGTTCCAAATTAAAGTAAAAGTTCTGATTTTCGAAACGTTGACTAGACTTTGAACTACATTTGTGAAAAAACTATTTGTGTTAGAGACATACTTTCTTTTGCAGTATACCCCCACCCTTCTCTACATCTCCAGCAAGTTTGGTCATGATACCATGTTCAGGGGCTTTGCAATAAACTCAAAATCGTCGAAATATTCAACCATCTCTACTTATACAAAAGTATGTACAGGAACACTTTAAGGCAAGGTATTGGACTACATTTATAGTAAGGGCATGAACTTATTTGTCAGTTCTAAATAAAAACATTATACACAAAATAAGTCGCCACCAAAAAAGGTCACACAATCTAATATTTAGTTGGACAACTTTGATACGCATTCGCTGTGGCATTGTTTCGATAAGCTTCTGCAATGTCACAAGATGTATTTCCATCCGGTGTTGCATTCATTTTTCACCAAGATCTTGCATTGATGATGGTAGAGTCTGACCGCTGCGCAAAGCCTTCTCCAGCACATGCCACAGATTCTCAATGGGATTAAGGTCTGGTCTCTGTCCAGGTCCAGGTCTGTGGTGGTCAATCCATGTGTGACAATGATGTCTCATGTTCCCTGAACAATCTGAGCCCGATGAATCCTGGTGTTGTCATCTTGGAATACGCCCATGCTATCAGGGAAGAACAAATCCATTGATGGAATAACCTGGTCATTCAGTATAGTCAGGTAGTCAGCTGACCTCATTCTTGGAACCTAGACTAACTGCAGCAACCCCAGATTTATCCATTTGGAGGCTTGTACCTATTAGCTTAGGTAAATCCAGGTGGTGACTTTTTTTTTTTGGCAAGGCAGTATATATGTGGAGACCTATATATGTGTGTGTTCTGACTCTTTACTCTTCATCTTTAGGTACAATGTCTATTTATACAGAACGACTCGTTTGGTCTCACAGTGAAGACATCTGCACATTTGTATAGGACAGCAACGATCCAATGCCTTCCTGGAGTTCTATTTTTTTGATGTACATATCTATATTATTATGGAAGAGAAATACAACCTTTATTTTGTGTGCGAATCGCCTGACTTTCTTTTTTCTTAATGCTAAGCAATATTATCAATAATGTCATCTTACGTTTTTAATATCAGTTAATAGCTAGCGTCTTTTTTTAATATTTGAATTATTGGTATTTTACTCTGAATCTGCAATTGGCATTAGGGTTTCTAGATTATTTATATCCCCTTTTTATACCTCAGCTGAGACTCCTATAGAAATGTAACCCTCCAAAGTTAAAAGAAAGAAAAAACCATATATACAAACCTTTATGCAACGTTTTTATGGTATGCACAGTGCAGCCAACCTGTGTATGTGATGCACTTTTTTTTTTGTGTGGAATGGAAGCAATAATTTAAATCTACATTTTATATTTTATTTTGAGGGTTTTTTTTAAGAAAAGAAAAGAAAAAGTTTTTTGTAACTTTTTGTATTTGTCTTATATTGTGTACAGAACCAAAGCAACAACACATTGTCTGCCATAAGCCACGGCTCGGCTATTACTGTTCATTACATTCTTTAATTTAATCTGATCGCAATTTGGAATAAAGAAAAATGAAAGAATCTTCTTGGGTTTTCATTAGTTTATAGAGTCAATGAGAGCGCATTTGTGGTTGTGGGAGTGGCTGGAAAGTGGGTGTGGTTAAAATAAAGGCACTTCATTCTCCAGCAGAGTACTACACAATGGATGTATACTACACCAGCAAATAGTTCTTTAAGCTTCTTGAAATTCTATTATACCAGTATACCGTTGGACATCCTCTATGGATTGATGCTTCATACCTTTTCAAGTGTGGAGGTCATAAAGTGGAAATGCAAAATCAGGACTGGAACTAATTAGAGGTCCCTTGGGGGATTTCACCATAATCTGCAAGTATACACAACGTATACACAAGGCACACTTACCTCTGTGGGCCTGACTGGATTTTGGTTGGTATGTGTGTACCACACATCTCCATTTTTCCTGCTATGCTGAATATACATAGGACCCTGATGGGTCCACAGTGCCCTCCTGTGGATGCATATCCGGTGCCTGCCCTTCCTAACACATACAACTTTTCTCTCTGTGCAGAGCTGAACAGATGCTGAGGGGTTGGTGATGGTAAGTGGTGCATGCACATTGGGCCCCTGTGGGTCCACAGCACGCATATATGGCGCCTGCCCTTCCCGACACAGACACCCTCCCTTCTTATGCAGAGCTGAACAGCATGGGCTGCCGGGGTTGGGGTGGGGTTGGTTGTGTTATGTGGTGGTGTCAGCTGGAGGGGGAAGGAGAAGAAGATCACACACCGCTCCT
>CM070032.1:17317012-17330167 GCA_036250615.1 Ptychadena robeensis
TTAACAGATTTGACTGTTAAATGTTTAAAGCAGCTCAGAGCAGCTTGGATACATCTGACATTTATATGCAATATTTAATATATTAGTGACTAAAGAAATTGAATGTTTTATTTTTTTATTCTGATCATAACAAATACAATAAAATAAAAAAAGAACAAATAAAATATCTTCTTTAACTGCAGAATCTGTCCATTAGATGGCGCCACACTCCAACATTTTGAAGGCTCTCCGCTTTTTGCCATTTCACTCTCACCACATCCTTTGCAGCGGAGTGCTGCTTTCCCCCCACAGATCAAAACCATTTCCTCTGCAGAAGCCCCCCTACATTTCTATTAGACCGCACAGAAAAGGCGCTCGGTGCTACTCAACGCCATTAACACTAAACACAATGATTCCATGTCACTCCCGAGACCCCCCCCAATCCTTTCTTCTGCTGCCGAGAGGCTTGAAAACTCAATTTAATATTTTTTTTTAATGTTTTTTTTGCCAACTTGGCCCTTCAGTCCCCCACCACGCTGTAAAAGCCCTTCCTGTAGCGCTGTGATTTCGCATTCTCCGTCCCCTTTAATAACTCTGATTGCTCTTTGTATTTGGGAAGAGGGAACGCGCCACCTATAACATAGGCAATTTTCTGGCTTTGTTCACCTTTTGAGAAACAGAACAAAAAAACTGGCATGAGTTGGATGCATTAGCCACCCGGTAATGACAATTTTTATTCTACAATATTTGTCAGCTTTCCACATAATTAGGATTTTACGTTCTCTCAATCTTTTTTTTTTGGAAGCTTAATATTTAGAAAAATATGAATAAATACTGTGGGGAGAACTTGGCCCCGGACCCCTTCGCGGCCAGACACAAATACAGAATAGAAAGTTTCCTCTTTCCAGCCTAATTAGCCAAAAATTTAATTTTTAAATCTATGGCAGAAAAATCCAGAGCTTCGGAGAAAAATTAAAATTTTTTTGGATCATCAGGGTGTCCAAACTTTTTGTAAAAAGGGGCCAGGTTATGTGAAGTGAAATGTGTGAGCGGCCGACCATTCAGCCTGGCATTTTTTTTAACCATGATTGATACAATTGTAAGCCCGATCGGGCAGGGTCCTCTACTCCTCCCGTGTCATAACCTGTACCTGTGTGTTGTGTTATATCTCTACTCTAATGTATTGTACAGCGCTGTGTAAGATGTTGGCGCTATATAAATAATGATAATAATAATAATGGGACAGATCTCTTCCTTTATTATTGTAAAGCATTAGCTATTCACTTCCATTGCACTGATGAAAGTATGCTAGGAATTGTAGTTCTCTCCCCTGTCCAGCCACATTTCACCTAACCCCAAAAGTCCTGACCATTCCTCTATCTATGACATATGAAGAATCACTGAGAATTCCCAACACAGCTCACCTTAATGCTGCATCCTTATAGTAGGGATAATCTGCATAGTGAAGCAACCATAGACAGGCACAGCACAGTGTAAACCTCTGACCATACCTATTCATAGTGGGGGGGGGGGGGCTGACATTCTTTGAACCATTAACAAATAAATGTAAATGAATGATATGGAGCAGATCTCTTCCTTCACACATACTTCACATTATCATTGTAAAGCATTAGTTAGTCACTGCCATGCACTAATAAAGATTGCCCCTAGACATGCTGGGACTTGCATTTTTCTCCCCTCTATATCCACATTTCACCTTACCCCAAAAGTCCTGACCATTCCCCTAGCTATGACATGAAGAATGGCACAAGCACAGCGAAAACCTCTGTACCATTCATGGGGGGCTCAAGCCAAAGCCCCTGCTAGAACTTTCACACTGACATTGCAGCTGTGGTTCTTGAGAGATGGAAGTCATTTTGTTGCACTTGAAGTAAACCCCTGACCATGCCATTCATAGTGGCGGGGGGGGGGGGTGACATCTTTGCACCATTAATATTACATGCAAGTGAATGATACTATGGAGCAGATCTCTTCCTTCACACATACCTCACATTATCATTGTAAAGCATTAGCCATTCACTGCCATTGCACTGATAAATACAGCCTCTAGAATGCTGGGACTTGCAGTTCTCTCCCCTGTCCAGGCACATTTTCCCTTGCCCCAAAAGTCCTGACCATTCCCCTAGCTATGACATATGGAGAATCAGTGAGAATTCCCAGCACTGCTCACCTTCATGCTGCATCCTTATAGTAGGGATAATCTGCATGGTGAAGCAGCCATAGACAGGCACAGCACAGTGTAAACTGTGCTGACATTGCAGCTGTGGTTCTTGAGAGATGGAATTCCTTTTGTTGCACTTGACATCTTTAAACCATTAACATTAAATTCAAATGAATGATACTATGGAGCAGCTCTCTTCCTTCACACATACCTCACATTATCATTGCAAAGCATAAACCATTCACTGCCATTGCAATGATAAAGATTGCCCCTAGACATGCTGGGGATTGTAGTTCTCTCCCCTGTCCAGCCAAATTTTACCTAACCCCAAAAGTCCTGACCATTCCCCTAGCTATGACATATGGAGAGATTCTGCACTGCTCATCATTATGCTCATGTGTGTCCCACTTGTTAAGGGACCAAAAGTAATAGGACAGAATAATAATCATAAATAGTGATGAGTGAGCACCAAAGTGTTAGGTCCAAACACATCACGATATTCGTGTGTTCTACCGAGCAACTGAGTCCAATGTCAACGGAAGACAACCAGGCACAGATGAGAGGAGGGTGCCTGGTCTATTGGAAAAGGTCAGAAACAACACCCGAATAGACCGGGAACACCATGGGGACCGTGTATGGATGCATCTTGAATCCCAAGTCGCTGCTGGGAACCACATTTTTGTGGTTGTAGGCCATTTTGACACACTTACAAAAACACACCCCAACCCCCTCCCCCTGAGAACGTTTTACAGGAAAAATTTCACTACAAAACATTATACGGCAGTGCCTGCAGTTGAGCTGGCGCTCTAAAACAGTGGTGGGCAACTGAGTTGATATGGAGGGCCACAAATGTGGTCCTTTAGTGATGCCGAGGGCGGCACTTGTGGCCCTCCATATTAATATATACAATCTATACTGACTATAAGAATTTTATAATTAATAAATGACAGCAGGCTGAGCTAGAAGATATTATTTTTAATTTTTAAATAACGCAACTTGTTTTTTTAGGGAACACGGTAGTGTGGTAATGCACATTTTTTGTCACATATATCATCATAGGTTATGTGACTCATAGATATCATCTAAGTATTTGATGATATCTATGGGGCACATAACCTCTGATTCAAAGGTTATTGGCACCTATTCTTTTCCTCTCCTCTTCTTGCTGTAAAGGTAGCCATAGACGAGTTCTGCCCACCCTGAATCGGAGTACATTGGTGGACCCATAGCTCCCTATGCAGCAGCCTTTCCAATCGATGGGTTTTGTGGAATCGGCCATTTTGGAGATCGACTCCAAATCAGCCACAAATCAGATTCCCAAGGTGATGTTCCATCGATTCCTGATCCGGTGACAAATCGGCCCGTGTATGGCTACCTTGAGGTGATCGAGGGGGATTTAGTAGACAGGTGAGTTCCTATGCCGTATGCATTAACAGGTTTCGGGGGCCACAAGTGGAAGACTGAGGGGGGCCACTGAGGAACACCCAAAGGGCCAAATGTGCCACCGGGCCGCAGGTTGAGCACCTGGGCTCTAAAACATCATACGGCAGTGGTCCATCCTCTAACATGGACCACAAAGCATATACAGTAGAACAGTAGAGGCGGTTTAGCGATGTTGGTTTACAAGCCGTGACATTATAGAGTAACATCTGGACTGTATCACAACCACCATATGTGATGTTTATTTGTTTCACGAGCGCTGTAATGTTTACAAGCTTCATCTACAATCCTATAAAATACGTCTATATCTCAGTCAAGGTCTGCGGGATCTCCGAGACTAATCAATGAGGTCCTTCCAATCTCTGGTACGTCCGATGACTTTGCTGTAGAGCCTTGTGGCACCGGTGTTTGGGAATCAATTTTCCTTTAGGGACTCTATCTGGAAGCAGTTTTTCTGTTTGTGTAATATCTCTCCCAAAATGTAAAATGTATCGGTAGGAGGTTTGTGCGAAAAGGATATGAGTATAAAGGTCCCCATACACGGGTCCGATTCCAAAGGGATTCCGGGACGATCGATTCCGGGCGCGTGCACGCTAATCGATCGCCCCGGAATCACGTGAAGCCCACCTTGCCCGATCAATCACGTCCGATCGACCGGGGGCCCAGAATCGAATCTGCCAGAGAACCAACATGTTGGTCTTTCTAATCCGATTCAGCACACATCAGGGGGAGTTGCCATGTATGAAGTGATCGATCGGGCACGGAATCGTCCAGGAATCGGTGGCCCAAGGTGGTAGGGACAGGCTTAATTGGGCGATCGATCGGACATCCGATTCCCTCTGGCATCGCGGAATCGATCGAATGGGTGATCGATCGGCCATGGAATCGGAACATGTATGGCTAGCTTAAGGCACTCTCACCGTTTGCAGAGATGGTCGAATTTTTCGACCTGCTAACTTTGAGAGCTGATTGCAAAGCCTCTGAAAATGGTATCAGAAGGGTTGGGGGAACATTTGAAAAAAAAAAAAAAGTTTTGCCCTAGCACATGTTGTTTTTGCATAAATTAAGTTCAAAATCAAAATTAAATTCAAAATTTGAACTTAAAACTTTGAACTTAATTTGTGCAAAACTTTTTGTGTAAGAGCCATACTTCTACATATGGTGGGCTTATGGTGGGCTTCTCTACATCTCCAGCAAGTTTGGTGATGATACCATGTTCAGGGGCTTTGCAATTTAACTCAAAATCGTTGTTCGTTTTTTGAAAAAAAAATTCAACCATCTCTAACAGTGTGCAAGGAGTTTGCATGTTCTCCCCATGGGTTTCTGGGTTCTTCCCACACTCCGAAGACATGCTGATAGGTACTTCCGATGTTAGGGACATAATGTATGACTATGGTGGAGAAATCAGATTGAGAGCCCCTCTGAAATAGGAATTCAAATTTGTACTTGGTTGAACTATCGAGTACAAGTCCAGAAAAGTTAAGCAGGGTACAGACATGTAGATATGGGCCAGATCGATGGCCGCTTAAAGCATAGTGTGCACTCACAGCGATCTAACTGTCGATGTCCGTTGCTTTGCTTGAACACTGCGGGTCTCCATGCAAAGCATCGGCGGAGCTGGGGAGAGCAGAGCCATCTCTCTCCGGCTCCGCCGTTATGTGACAGTAGCTTGATGACGCCATCACGCTGCTGCAGGGAACATCGGACGGCTCCAATATCGAGCCGTCTGTACCCTCGCTTCCCAGGCAAAACCCAAGGCTGTAAGATCACGCGGAGACGTCCTTGACGTCACTGGCTGCTCCTCCTGAAACTTTTACCCTTTTTGCTGAAAATCTCCTCCACTCTGTATACTACTTCGGAGTGTTTCTAGTGTTGAGACGCATATGCTAAGTTTGAGTAATTTTGCGAATATTGCAGGGATATTCGTTATTCGAAATAATTCGATTTGTTGGCATTCTACGGCCTTACATTGTGTGTGCGCAGTGCTACCACGTAGACTTGCATGTGTTGCGCATCGCAATGCGCACAGATATGTGCAATGTATACTGGATAGAGATGGTCAAATTTTTCGACTAGCTGACTTTGAGAGCTGATTGCAAAGCCCATGAAAATGGTATCATCACCAAAATTGCTGGAGATGTAGAGAAGGGTTGTGGGAACATTTTGTTTTAAAAAGTTTTGCTCTAACACATGTAGTTTTTGCATAAATTAAGTTCAAAAGCAAAGTCCAAATTCCGATTTTCGAAATGTTGACTTGACTTTGAACTTAATTTATGCAATAACTTTTTGTGTTAGAGACATACTTTTTTTGTAGTATATATATATATAGTATATGTAGTGTATTACTTAACCAATGCCCTAACCCTTCTCTACATCTCCAGCAAGTTTGGTGTTGATACCATGTTCAGGGACTTTTCAATTGAAACTTGAAATCGTTGAAATGGTCGAATTTTTGAAAAAAAATTCGACCATCTCTAATACGGGTAACCAATCACAGTGATATTATGTTAAATATTCGACAGCGCACATTCACGAAATGTTGAGAATTGTCGAAAATGAAATATATTAGTCAAATATATTCGAACTGCAAATATTCGCGCTCAACACTAAAGCTGGGAACACACATGTAGACATGGGCTAGATCAATGCCCACTTTGAGTGCTGTGCATGCTCACGGCCATCTATCTGGCCCATATCTGAGGCGGCGGTCCCTGTTTTCGAGAGGGATGGGGACTAGTCAAGTAATGAGATCGGCCAAAAAGCTACGGACATGTCCATTCTTTGGTCGATTAATTTATGGGCCGATTTATGATGGGCGTGTTAGATTTGCAGCCAAACGATCGCTGTGTGCGCCGCGAGCACACACAGCGGTCGATCTGCAGCGATATCGGCTGCAAATCTAACAGTCTATGCCCAGCTTAAAGAATTGGCAAACTATGGAGTCCTTATGTGGCTGATGTCAGTAGGGATTGTTTGTAGAGATGTTCCTTTTTTTTCAAAAATTCAACCATTTAGACGATTTCAAGTTAAAGCGGACCTACCACGTTGTAGGTCACTTTGCACTATCGGCATCAGGCTGCCAATAGATAGGGCAATCACTGTCCAAAAAGAAAAAATAAATAAATCTTACAGCAGGAAAGACCGTTTTTCCGAGGTAGCCCCTCCCATGCTGTGACGTTGAGCAGCTGCGCCGAGGTCGCTTGTTAGAGCTGAGAGCTAAGACTGCCGGGAAACATCAGCTGGGAGTGGGGCCCCATAATGCATCGCTCTGCCTCTGTGACGTCACTATTACAGCGTGCAGCCCTGTGTCTGTGTGCTCTCCTCCCCTCCCCCCTCCCCTTCTCTGTCTCGGAGTGTCATCTGTGAGGTGATTGTGGGTGAAGAGACATTGCTTGGACTTGGGCAAGCAGAGAGGGCAATAAGATATTTTAGATACCACCCATTACCCATTCATGTCCTGTCCCTCATCCTCCATATACCATGATCTGGATGAATGAGAACCCTCCCAGACATTGAGTGTTATCTGTGAGGTGATTGTTTGGGAATTGTAGAGGAGACATTGCGGAGCTGGCCGCAGAGAGTAATAAGAATATGTTATATTACAACCAGTAATCCCCCGTCATTCTGTCCTCAATCCTCCATATACCATGATCTGGATGAATTAGAACCCTCCAGACATGAAGTGTCATCTGTGAGGTGATTGTGGGAAGGTGTAGTGGAGACATTGCTGGGACTGGCAGCAGAGGAGGTAATAAGAATTTACAACCTCAGCCTACCTGTGTTCCCCCAAATCCATGTCACCACCCATTATCACCTGTCACATGAAAACCCCTCTCACCAGCACTTCAGTCGATCAATCTTTCCTGTATCTCAGTGTCCTCTTCAGCTCTCACTCCTTGTTTCCTATGCAAACTGCAGCACATAGATCTCTGGAAGGACAAGGAACATTGTCCTCCCATACCAAACCTGTGGGTGGGATTGGTAAATTGGTAAATATGTCTGCAGGGGAGGGGGCACCTTAATAAAGGGGCACTTACTAATGGTCCAACAGAATGTGGCGGAGTAGCTTCAGGCGCCAGTACTTAAGATGGGGCCTTTAGGGCATGAGGCAGTGAAGATTGTAAGGACCCTTTTTTTTTTCTCTGTGTAGCAGTTTCCACAGATGTCTAATGCTGACATGTGTGTAATATGTCCATGTAATGTATGTGGGGGATTTTTTTTTTGAGTTTACTTCCGCTTTAATTCCAAATCCCCTGAACATGGTATCATGATCAAACTGGAGCTGGAGATGTAGAGAAGGGTTGGGGGAAAACTACAAAAAAATTTATGTCTCTAACACAAATAGTGTTTGCATCAATTAAGTTCAAAGTCAAAACTTTGAAATTTCGACTTTGATTTTAAACTTAATTTATGCAAAAACGACAATTTTTTTTCCAATTTTCCCACAACTTTTCTCTACATCTCCAGCAAGTTTGGTGATGATACCATGTTCAGGGGCTTTGCAATCTGTTCACAAAGTCAGCTAGTCGAAAAATTCGACCATCTCTAATCGTTTGACTAGGAAATACCGGTACATGGACCTCTATTCTGTAAGTCTTTCTCTTCCATGTCAGGAGCCACATTCTTCTTCTGACAAATACCACATTGCCATGTTGTGGTCTGGGCCCGATAATGGAATAGTTGAGGTACAATGCTTATATACTCCGGAGACTTTCCACTGACAGCCCATCCCTACCGCCCTCCACACTACACTCGGCAACGTATTAATGAGCCGTTACATCAACACTGCAATCCATCAATACAATCGATGGAAATCCATTGAATGATAGAATGCCTGTCTGATTGTTTTCTGCTGCACCCAGCAGGTGGTAATGAGGATATTGGATTTACTGTTTAGGTTGTGTCCTTGAACCTACAGTCTATTTAAAAACCTTCTGTAATGATAGCGGCACAATCCTTCCAGACTGCGTTCATAATGTATGGATCCCCTGCTGCGATAAGACAACAAGATACATGATGGTTGGCTGCTGAGGTGATGTCCAACTCATGGAAATAGTAGAGGATGCACGGTTGTAAATATGGTGGGCTAAACCAGGCAGTCAGGGTATCAGTCTAAAGGTAGCTATACATGGGTCAAGTTTCGATGCAATCGTCAATCCGATCATCTTGTGAGATTTAAATATCGACTGTCATCAAACTTTTTTTTTAAAGCGTCATTACTGCTTTCTGCCACAAGAGGGCGCCTGGAAAGCAAAAAAACACATGTTAATGTAAACGTGGACTCAAATTTACCAACATGCCCGATTACTTTTCAAGCGACGTTCTGTTCGATATTGATCATTTGTGGTCGATCTTACCAGGAGGGCAGGAATTGATTCTCGATAGATTAGCATAAAAGGATAGTTTTTTTGGTATATATGAAATGGAAATATTGAACTGTGTATGGCTACCTTAAGGTAAAGGAACCTTTCCAGAAAATGCTGAGATGTAAAAATTCCCTTTGGAAAAATCAGATATTTGAAATACTCTGCTCATTTAAGGTAAAAAAATAATCTTAAAATGAATGTCAATAGTTAGTGTGCATCCAGGAATGCTATTTATGGAGCATCCAGCCCGGTGTGTGATCGTGCATGGGGTGAAACTATTGCACTCCCTGAGGAGGGCTGACACCAAAAGCCCCCCATACACCACATACAATTACCATGCAACCAACTTTTCTTCTACCAAAACCATGTAATATGAGGACCTTTCTACACCTTCCAATCACTATGTATTCTATCAGGGAGGTCACTATACTACATAGCTGTTGGTAGGTCTCATGAAAGTTGTATGGAGGAATCTGAAGGTGTATGGGGGGCTAAAGTGAGGGGGTTCTGGGCCTTAGGATTCTGTGAAGTTCAGATAATATGTTCTGGGTGTGAGGGGTTCGGGAGTTAAGGTGAGAGGTTTCAGGGGTTAGGGTCAGGGGTTAAGGTTAAGGTGGGGGTTCTGGGGGTTAAGGTGAGAGCTTTGGGGGTTTTCAGGAGCTTAAAGTTACAATCCTGTCATAATGTGCTACCCAGGGTAACACTTCTCGATGAGGTAAGACAGATCATCAGAACACCGGCCAATAGAAATTTTTATCATCAAACCATCTCTTGGTTAAATCTAGGCCAAAAAATTCCTCCTACACTCATCAAACCACTACTTGATGGAGTTGGCTTTGTGGTCAGGGCTCTGTCCAGGCCAATTTTAATTCTTCTACATAGAACTAATCAAACCACGTCCTTATGGAGCTGACTCTCAGCACAATCAAAAGTGTCTTCTCCAAACGGTTGCCCCGTAATTGGAAGATCACAGTTGTTTAGCTCGTCTTCCGCAAGTACAAGTTTCCTTTCAACTAAAACTTTTTGTTGTTCCTTCCACGTCCTTTAGGATCTTGAAGAACACCGATAAAACCAAAGAAATAGTCATCAAGATTTCTTTGACTTAGCGCACAAACACAATTGTCCCGTGATGGATGTGTGAAATTACAGGAAGAAGGAAAATGAAAAACAATATTACAGTCATTTGAATTCACTTAGCATTTCAATGAAATTTACTGAAAGCGAGATAAATCACAGAAAAAACAGGGAATATATGCCGTATGTTAATTTATGCAAATATTATCTAGCAAAAGAGATAATTAATACTCTCATAGGTTATCTCGTCCATATGTGATACGTCATGTCTGTAATGCAGTGTGGTTTGGAATGTGGTCACTTAACCTCCCTAGCACTCTGCTGAGGTCCAGATTTCTGTACCAAAACCGCATCATAGACTTAAATGGAATTTTTTTTATGTTGTAGGTCTGTAACTTTCCAAAATCTGTCTGTACAAGGGTCTAGTAGACATCCAGAATATCATAATGTTTGAAACACACAATTATGTAAAAAACAATTACATTTAAAAATAAATAAATGTATTTAAAAAGGTATCATTTGAATGATAAAATCTCTAAAATATTTCTTTTATATGATAGATTTAAAAACAGTGTGTATTCATATGTATGTTTTTTGTTTATTATAAAATATTTTATTGAATTGGAAATGTCTTTTGTGTTTTTTTTTACTTTGAATTGTATTGGATATTGTTATCACTGTATCCAGTAAAATTATGTTTCGTACCCTCTCTCCCCCGGTGTGATGGACCTGGTGACATCACACCAGGGTAGAGAGGGTTAACTTCAAAGGGGCACATCTGGGGAATCACACTGAAAACTGTTTTCCCCAAAGAAAACCGTTTTTTCGGGAGATTTACTTTTGAATCTCCTGCGGCCAATTTGTTTATCACTTGAAAGGAAGACACCATGCCCCTACCTGACTGAGGGGAGACTGATGATTAGAGATGGTTGAATTTTTCGACAAGCTGACTTTGTGAGCTGATTGCAAAGCCTCTGAAAATTGTATCATCAAAATTTTAAATTGACTTTGAACTTAATTAATGCAAAAACTATTTGTGTTAAGCCAGCCATACACAGTCGGATTCCATGGCCGCTCGATCACCTATCCGATCGATTCCGGCGATTCTGGTGGGAATCGCAGGTGTGATCGATCGGCCAATTAAGAGAATCCGATCGCTGCATACCACCTTGTCCAACAGATTCCGGGACGATTCCGTGTCAGATTGTCCACCTCACAAATGGCAACTCCCCCTGATCTGGGCAGAATCGGATCAAAAAGACCAACATGTTGGTTCTCTGTCGGATCCGATTCTGGGCCCCTGAACGATCGGACGTGATCGATCGGACAAAGTTGGCTGCACACGATTCCGGCACGATCGTTTCGCGTGAATCCGGCCGGAATCCGACCCGTGTATGGGGGCCTTTAGAGCAAGACTTTTTTTTTGTAGTACCTCAAGGGTCTTTTCAATTAACTTGAAATCGTCAACATGGCTGAATTTTGGGGGAAAAAAAATGTGGCCATCTCTACTGATGATACACCCCAGAGACCCCTAGGGAGCAAACAAGACATACACAGCAGACCAGTCCAAAAAAATGAAGTAAAAAGAGTAAGAGACCCAGCAGTATAGATGAACTGGTATTATATAGGCACAAAGTTACCCCCAATGTAGATTGACATTTGGGCATTTAACTAATACTGAGACATAGCCAATCTCAAACAGATTCCCATAGAATGATTTAAAATGAATCCACTGATCAACCAGAAGCTTAGGACTGCACCATCCAAACCCCACCACAAGATGGCAGCAACTTGGCTCGGCCGTCTCCACTGGACAAGGAAGTGCCTGGCAGCCATCACAATTGGGTTCTGAATTTTAAAATCTATGTTTTGCAACCAGAAACATCTGAATAATTCATTTGAGTTTCCTATATACCACTTGTAGGCAGCAGGGACGTTTTTTTCTGCTAGTGAAGAAATGACCTACACTTGCCATAGTTGTATGTGTCCTTGTATGTGCCTCTAGATCCTTATAAAAATGCAACAAAACACGTCATCCAGAAAGTGCCTAGCCACTGAAGTATATGTGCAAGCAGAGGGGCATTGTACAAGCCTCTAAATGTATCCTACCACTGGCTCCCACCAGCAGGAGGATGGCTGTTATGTTGAAAATAGACAAATTAACGTGGACCTATACTCACCTATATGTCCCTACTACATGTCCCTGCAGTCAACCCACCCCCCCACCCCCCCATTATATGGATAATATGACAAAAAAAAAACATACTTGTAATCAGTAAATCTTGATTGTGCTGTGAGTCTCCCCCACTCCAATGATGTTCCACCTCAGCAAAGGCAGCTCTATTTTTGATAGGTGCAGAGAGACTTAGGAAGAGAGACATCACTACTATAATGGCATCCACTTTCAGGATCTCAGGAGATCCGTTTTCAGCATTCAAAGGAATAATCTAGCTCCATCTAGTGACCATTGGCAGTACTGCAGTTAGATTTACGATGAGAAGACAGGCAGGGGGGATATTTATTTTCCATGACTAGAGATGGCAATTGCTAGGTTTGAGGGAACAGCAGGTAATTGTGCTGGCTTAGAGTTAAGCAGGGTACAGACGACTCGATATTTGAGCCATCTGATGTTCCCTGCAGCAGCCTGATAATGTCATCACGCTGCTGTCAGAGATCAGCGTAGCTGGGGAGACAGCTCTGCTCTCTCCCCGGCTCAGCCGATGCTTTACATGGATACCCGCGGTCTCTAGGCAAAGCAACGGACATCGGCCGTATTAACGGTCATGTCTGATATGGCTATTTTCGAGCGGGATTGATTGGTCCCACTCGAAAACAGCTATGGCCGCATATTATATGGGCCAGATAGATGGCTGTGCTCACGGTGCTCAAAGTGGCCATCGATCTGGTCCATATCTGCAGGTCTGTACCCTGCTTAGAGTAAAATAATGGAGTTGCCCTGATGAATTTCACATGCTTGGCCGGTGACCGGGGTGGCAGGGAAGCTGTCAGAGGCAGTTTCTTACAGCTTGCCCGCCTCCATTTACTCCGGCTCTGCCCATTAGTGATGGCCGAACATCAGCTGTGGCTGTTCGCGAACAGGCGAATCGAACTTCT
>CM070032.1:17343077-17353079 GCA_036250615.1 Ptychadena robeensis
CGGAATCGATCGGACCGGAATCAGACAGGAATCTGACCCGTGTATGGGGGCCTTAACACAGTGAAAAGTCAATGAGACAAAAATTATTACCGTTTTTTTCGGCATATAAGACCACTTTTTCACCCACTTTTTTTGGGGGCAAAAAGTGCCTGCATCTTATACGCCGAATGGGCGACCCCCGCGGCCACTCGGCCGCCGGTGATCGCACCTTGTCTTCCCGCCAGCTCTCCCTGCACGGAGGAGCTGTCAGTTCAGATGGGAGAGCCGATGTCTGGCTCTCCCATCTGAACTGTCTAATTGCCTATGCCAGCCATGAACTGGCATGGGCAATGAAGACAGAGCTAGATGAACTGGCATCTACAGCTCTCCTGTCCGTGGGAACAGCAATCAGCTGCCCCACCAACACAGAATCAGTGACATCGGGAGAGGAGAGAGAGAGTAGAAACACAGCCCTCCCCCCCCTCCTTCCTCCTCAGATCAGTGTAAAGTATGACATGTGTTAAGCTGCTATTGAGAGTGTACTGCTGCTAGTGACACCTGCTGGCTGATTTGCAGATTGCATCCATTAAATTCAGTGCATTATCCCAATTGATGTGTATTAAATCTTTTTTTTCTGTTTTTTCTGCCCTAAAAACTGGGTGCGTCTTATGTGCCGGTGCGTCTTATAAGGCAAAAAATACGGTAACTTCTGTCTGCTTTGAGATAAAGATCTACAAATATAATATAATTCTTCCGGTGGTTAATTACTCTCCGCAAATATCCAAGGGTGTAGGAACCACTAAATAAGTCTTTACATTGTTACCCCCCTTCCCATACTCGCTCCCTACCTCAGTCAGATCCTCAGCAAACCCCGGGTGCTGGTAGCTCTCAGTGTCCTGCTTCCAGTCTGAGTGGGACTCCTAGGGGCGCGCGCTCGGTCTCACCTGAGCTTTAAAGCATACTTGGAGCCAATTCAGGTGGGAGACCACCCCTCCCATGGGTGTGGTCATAGACAGCACTGGCTATGTAAGGGAAGACCTTCCCTGTGTCCAGTGCTGTCTGTTTCAGCTTCTGATGTGTGACTTGTGCTTAGATCTTGATTATCCGTGTACCAGACCCTGCTTTGACCCCGACGATCCTGATTTCTCTACTCCCGAATTGGCTTGTTTCCGATTATCCCACGATTGCCGCCTGCCTCGACTCGTCACATCGTTTCCGAAGTTGCTGCCAGCCCTGACCTACGCTTGTCCGACCATTCTCTTCGTCTCATCCCTGTTTGATACCTCGCATCTTGTGACGCCACCTTCAAGGGGAGCTTCCCTCGACTCCTTATCCTCCTCGGGGTTCAACCGGTGGGTAACACGGGGGTGGCAGGACCTGCGTGTACAGCGTGAGAAAAGTTCACAGGGCCCCCTCAAGGGGCACCTGCCTATCTCCCATTAGGGGGGCTCTGGGGGGAAACCCTGTACACGCTAGACCCCCTGCACCCTGTGGAACCTGCGTCAACACTGGTGACCCCTCGGGGAGGTAACAGACATGGCATCCTTCATCACTGCGCAGGGTGGGAGTTCCATGCACCTTCAGATGAGCGCTAACGCATTTCACTTCTGCCACAGTTGGAAAGAAGGAATAAAAATATAAATGAATGCCTAAAGATAATGGAATTTTAATAGCGACACTTAACAGAACTGGAAGCATGAAATTCCCCTTTCAAATTTTCATTATTTACTCCCCTTTACAGATCAGTTATCCTGTAGACAGTCATCATCAACGGTAAAACACAACCAATGATGTCCTCCGCTACATTACGGGAGATGACACAAGAGAATTTACCAGCTGTCTGAACCGTTTATGACTCCCCTGTCTCTAAACTGTATGAGATCCCAACTAGAAACGGTCTATTAAGTTTCCTATCGCTGAATCGGCAAAAGGTGCACTACACTCAAGTATGAACTTATGCCAATTAGGGCTCATCTGTGGTTTTATTAAACAAATTCTATCAGAATAATAAAAGGTTTCGTCATGAAAAATATTGTACTTCAATAACCATATGCCAGGAATGATAATTATACTTTTGTGCAGCACAGGAATTCTTTTTCTTTATTTATATATAGACCAAGCTGCCCATCAGAGTTGGCTTTGGGTTGGGGTAAGTTAAAACTATTTTTAAGTGTCCCTAAAGAGCTGACCAGATCACTGGTCCCATTTAACTACATAAGCTAGCCATACACTGCACGGATTCCCTGGCTGATCGATTCAGCACCGATGGATTCCGGCGATTCCGCCGGCATCCACAGGTGAGAACGATCAGCCAATTAGGGAATCCGATCGTGGCATCCCACCTTGCACGGCCGGATCCGTGTCCGATGGATCGGCTCCCTGACCGCAACGCCCCCTGATCAGAGCAGAATCGGACCCGAAAAGACCAACAGGTTGGTTCTTCCTCGGATCCGATTCTGTGCCCCCGATCCATCGGATGCGGTCGGACGGGCAAGGTGGGCTGCAGAGGATTCCGGCACGATGGATCCGCGTGCACGCGCCCGGAATCCATCGCGCCGGAATCCGGCACGAATCCGTGCCGTGTATGGCAGCCTATAGGGCTTTACACAACATATAACACATATAAAAATTGCATTGCAGAGGATATATGTTAGGTCCGTAGGCTCACCTGACTCAGAGGACACTGAGGCTGGAGAGTGGAGTGATGCCCAGTGGCAAGGACCGCAGGATGCAGCTGGTAGCACGATAGAGCAAAGGCGTAGTCAGGCAAAAGGCAGTCGGTCAGGGAAGGCGGCATAAGCGGAGTCAGGCCAATCCGGGTTGGCGCAGTAAAGGCAGACAGTAGTTGAGGGATCAGGCAGTAGAGTAGTCAAGGGCAGCTTCAGAGGTCAGCAGTGGTTAATCATAATAGCGAGCAGTGGAGGAGGTTGTAGCCCGATCAAAACTCAGAAGCAACAATAATAGCAAAGGGAGGTAGCAGAGGGTTGGGGGCTTTATGAGGGAGAAAGTAGCAGGTGTCAATGATCATGGTAATTAGCTAGGCTGGCCAAGGAACACGGAAGATCAGGAAGATTCAGGATGAGCCACCGCCTGAGTGCAGCCGGTGATGGGTTCCACCCCAACAATATACAAACATGAATAAAAACCAGGGAAGGTAAGCCACCTGATGGTGGTTTGATGGTGATGGGTTTGACGAATGGGGCATCGGTAGGAGGGCGTTGAGGGCAAAGGACAAGAAAAGTCAGGCCAGGAGGTTGTCCCAGGTTTTCTTATTCTTTTTTAAGTATGTCTATGTGGGGATTCATCCGCCCAACGACCTCTTCAAGGTCCACCCCTGAACATCAGATATGACGCCCAGGGGGTAGGAGGCGCCATTGCCACTCCATTTTATGGAGGCGGAGTCAACTTTTTTATAGACATCTTCGGCATCAGCATTAACTGAATCCGTTGTAGATTGATAAAGCACCACATATCGGTAACTAATAGTAGATTAAGTTCTCCAAGGCAGGGCTGCCATGAGAAATTTCGTGGCCCCCTATTAGGTTATTTTTTTGCCCCATACCCCCCCCCCCCCCCACACACACACTCCTGGCTGTCTGATTCAGTCCAGTTTTCTGTGACAAAAGAGGTAAAAAAATGTACCCACCCTGGTGGTGGTCCACTGAGATCCAGATTTCTGTACCAAAAGATGTACATAGGTTACCTAACTCTCAAAGTGAAATAGTGGAATATCCAAAATGAAATTCCTTTGTCTGTAGAAGATGGAGCTGCTGCCTATTTACATTTTACCAGTGGAGTCCAGCTTGGTAATATGATGTTTACTGAAAATATCATCTTCCTTCCTGTCCCATCCCAGGCAGGGCGCAGGACAAGGAACCCGGTTGCCATGCCAAAACAACAGCGGCGGGCATGGCACCGATAGATCAGAGCTGTACTAACGATGAAATGATGATGTGCTTTCCTATCCCTATTGCAGTTGCCATGTTTAAATAGTTATTTACATGCTTTTTAGTTGTTGATCCCCCACAGCCACTTCCCGGCTCTCCTTCTCCATGAATCACAATGAATCTGAGGATGAGGATCTTATTCCGCCTCCGACTGTGAGCAGTGGGAAATCTGCCTGGCAAATATGCAGGCGCATGCCTTGAATGAGCAGTAGACATAAGTAGACACAAGCCCTTATGGCAGGTTTCTTGGCTGCCTTGCCAATTCTCCAACTATCCTAAATCTAAAAAAAAATAAAAAATCATGTAGACCCCAGGTGCCCAACCTGAGGCCCGGGGGCCACATGCGGCCCTTTGGGCGTTCTTCAGCAGCCCTCCTCAGTCGTCCACTTGTGGCCCCAAAACCTAATTATTAATGCATAGGGCATAGGAACTCACCTGTCCACCAATCCCCCGCTGACAGTTCCTTGTCTATGATCTTCTTAGAGCGGGAAGAGGAGGAGAGGCGATAAACTTACGTGATAGGAGTATGTAAAAGCCAATCAGTGACCCAGATGGTGCCTGACCAAACCCTCTCCTGTTCTCCTCCAGTGTTGGTGGGGCATCAGCAGACAGGTCAGTTCATATACTCCCACTATTTCAACAAGTTATTGTATAATTTATATTGCGGAACATAACCTGAGAAAAGGCTTTGATGATTTCTATGAGTCACATGACCTTTGTATTTGACACAAAATGTGCATTACCATACTACAGTGTTCTCTAATGCTTGAAGTATAATTGAAAACATAAATAATGTCTTCTGTTTTATTATAAAATGCCTCTACAAGACAGTATAGATTGAAAATGTTATGTGCGGCCCTTTGGTGATGCTGAGGGCCGCACTTGTGGCCCTCCATATCAACTCAGTTGGGCACCACTGATGTAGACTTTCACAAAGAAAAAAAAATCAATACAGTTGACTTGGAGCCATACGCTCTCTCTTTATAGTTGTCCCCAAACGATACCCAATGCGAAACCCAAAACACGTAGTTTATTCTGAATACTTGATTAAGCGCTCCTTTCATTTGCATTGTTGGCAAAATAATAATAAAAACAACCTGCGATTTGGATCTATCTGGAACAGGAAGTGCTATTGCGGCATGTTTATATATAGGAAGATATTAACTACAGGGACAATCTTGTTCTCGCTGAAATTCTCATGCTTACCACATGATGCGCGATGGGTCTAATATTGTTGATGCCCCCGGCTTCTATTTACAGAGGAGTTTCGTCTTTATTGCATCCCAGTGGGAAATGTTATAGAAGCAGCTTTGCCGGCATAAATGTGCAAAATGATATTTCTGTTTTACAAAAAAAAACCTATACATTCCAGATGCTTTATTATGTGCATTGAAATGACGGGACCACAAAAGGAGGATCGTCAGGAAGGAAGACTAGTACAGATTTAAAGCAAACCACAGCCAGGACGGCTGCCCTTCTGTGTTTAACCTCCCTAGCGCACTGCTGAGGTCCACATTTCTGCACCAATAGCGCACCATAGACTCGAATGGAAGTTTTTATGTTGCTCTAACTTCCCAAAATATGTCCGTACAAGGGTCTTATAGACATCCTGAATATAATAATGTTTGAAACACACAATTATGTAAAAAAAAATTACATTTAAAAAAAAAATGAAAAGGTTTCATCTGAATGATAAAAATCTCTTAAATAATTATTTGGTATAAATGATTTCAAAACAGTATGTATTCATTTTTATGTTTTGTTTATAATAAAATTTTGATTACAATTGGAAATGTGTTTTTTTTACTTTGAATTGTATTGGATACAGTTATCACTGTATCCAATACAATACCCTTTGGCACCCTCTGTTCACACCAGGGGAGAAAGGGTAAACTTCAAAGAGCACATCTGGAAATCACACTAAAGTCTTCTGCATCGGGGGGGGGGGGGGGGGGGGGGGGGGGGGGGGGGGGGGGGGGGGGTTGTGACATCGGCTTCAGTGAAGAAACCAGCTGAGAGGATCAGACAAATAAGAACAAGGACAGAGGCGCACAACCTAGTACAACAAATGGTTAAATCATGTGGAATTGGATAAGATAAAACAAAATGAAAAAAATAAAACAAAATGAAACAAAACAACAGACAAAATACTCACATTAAAGGAGGTTTACAAGGATGGATCTCTCAGGGCCATGTGTTTCCTTGAGGACCTCACTTCCTGGTTGGGGATAAGATCACTTCCTGCTTACAGATGCTGGGGGGCTCAATAGGAACAATGGGACGTGTTTGAGCGGACGCTCTTTTTCAACCATAGGAGAGGATCAGAGCCACCGGGACAGCACAGAACTGTAAGTATGTGCTCCCGGGGCTCTGATCTCCGCTGGACAGCTCCATCTCATCCACTGCAATACTGACAAGACAGAGCTGGACGAGATGGAGCCGTCAGAAGTGCTAGGGGGTTAAATAAACTTTTTTTTTCAATTTGCAAAAATTAGGGAATAGTAAAAGTTTATTTAGTGAAGCGGAGACACAAAAGGAAGTGAAAAGAAATCTAACCAACACCAAGGAGATCACTTGGAAAGTTGTCACCAAAACACGTGTCCCCATTTGAAGAATTCATTATTTCTATAGTGTGAGCATGAATGTTCTAATGGTAAATGTTTATTGTGAATACCGGCACTTCGATAATTTGTGAAGACCTCAAACATAGTGCTATACCTTCGTAATCATGGATATTGGAGATTTTTTACATCAGTATGTATGAGCATGTACAAGTGACGCAATATGCACATGTACAAGTGACGATTTGGGCACTGAAGGAAATAATGGCTGAAGATCACAGGTTGGGGTTGGTTGGGTGTTTAGTAGTGCGGGATCCAAAGAAAGGCCAAATATTAGGCCCCAAATTTTCTGATGGCGGCCCTGTATATATATATATATCGACAACATTGCAACACAATTTGACACCCATATACTTGCACACCATATATGTCAATATAGAGCAGTGATAGCGAACCTACGGCATGCGTGCAAGAGGTGGCACTGGGAGCCCTCTCTGTGGGCACGCGAGCTGTCAGCCAGCACAGAGGAAGGAACTGCAGCCTATTGGCTTTCAATGCTATTAGTTCTCTTCTGATTGCACACAGCTCCCACCCCCTCTCCTATTCTATCTTATAAGAAAGTGTAGTGTGTGTTTACATGTCTCATGTGCGTGTATATGAGTTGTGTGTGTGTGTAATTTGCCATGCCAGCACTTTGAGATAAATAAGTGGCGTTGGGGTTCAGTTTGGGCGCTCTGCCTCTAAAAGGTTCACCATCACTGATATAGAATGACTCCATTGGTTTTCTACTAAACATCCAACAACCCCAGCCCCCTTTTTGATTTTTCTATGCCCCAACTCTGTCACATGGCTTGCACACAAGGAATAAGGTCCACACATTTGGTTAGGGAGAATAACAATTTACTAATGGAGTATATATAAGTCTTTAGGGGTGACAATCCAAACACGCTAACCAGCTGCTTAGAGGAATCGGCTGATGGCTTTCTCACCCAGGGTAGCAGGGGATAGCAGAAGTAGTCCAGTGGTCGGAAAAGCCAAACGGATCCAGGGAAGGTGGAGAGGAGAAAAATTCTGCAACTTGCCCTGACTCTAGACACCTCTTGAAAAGGGCAACAAATTGCTCGGGCAAGTTGAAGAAAGGACTGCCCTGGTCCAAAGGGGATCCCTAAATTTGCCACGGATGGCGGTCGTAGTTGGTGGACGGCAGTGCGGAGACCCAGTAGGAGATGGGAGCACAGCTCTCCTAGGTAAGCGGCAGACTGGCTGGAACTGACCACACAGGAAGAATCCAAAAACATGTATAACCTCTGCCCAGTGGGAGGGAACTTACAGTCTCTGGGCAGAAAGTAAATACAAAATAGTGGGAAGAAAGCCATTACCTCATCCTCTGGCAGCTGCTTCTACAAAAAGATACATGACTTAAAGCTGTACACACCTATATACACACATGTCATGGCCTGACATAATGAGATCTTCTTTACACTACACTACAATTTGCAATATTATAAATCATAAATATGAAGAAAGAAGTTTGTCTTTTTGTAAAGGAAACTTTTTGTGAACTCGGTTTTCTCAGCCTAACACAAAGTGCCAGCTATTCTGTATAAATTGCATCTCTCTCTGTATCACACCAGTACTTGGGAATGAAATGACTGCCTTCTGTTTACTGTCACTGAATCACCGCGCCGCAGCCTTGTCAGTGCGGGAGGAGAAGTCAGAGCGTTCCATTAAGTCTCTTAGATGGAAATATAAGATGGTGAGAAAAAATGGAAGGGAACAAATTGACAATCCCCAGGTCACACGGGAGAAAGAATCGGCTTGTGAGAAATGAAATATACAAAGGTAGAGGTGGCGGGGAAGAAGGTTTTCTATTAGAAAGTCTACGTGTTGACACATGAATTTTCTGATGGGTTTCATTGTATATTTTTTTGCTAATTATTTACAAGTTCCATTTTTATATCTGATAAGGCCCGGTAAGAAATGGACCTGGTGGATGAATAAATAAAACGAGAAAAGGAACCTACTCTGTGTTTTATGGTCAGCGAACATCTGAATCCTCTCTTACTTATAGAATCGTATACTCTATACTGTCAATGAAAGTAATATTAGGACTCACAGAGGCGTACAGAGATGACATGAATGCCCAAGGCTGCAGATATCTTATTATGAAGACCATTGGCTGTAATACCTTGAATAATTCATTTCATATATTGTGTATGTCATTTCTTATAGAGCATTAAAGTCAGTGGTGGCTTGTAGTGCAGAGGAGATGGGCGGTTTTAAATATGGGCAGTATGGGCGGTTTTACATATGGGCAGTTTTACATATGGGCAGCATGGGCAGTTTTACATATGGGCAGCATGGGCAGTTTTACATATGGGCAGTACGGGCGGTTTTACATATGGGCATATGGGAGCTGGGCAGTTTTACAGTATGGGCAGCCTATGGGCGTTTTTAAATATGGGCAGTAGGTGGGTTTTACATAGGGGCGTTGGGCTGTTTTGTTTGTTTTCATTATGTTGGTTTTCATATGGGCGGTTTTACATATGGGCAGTATGGGCAGAATTAACATATGGCAATGGGCAGTTTTACATTATGGGGCATGTATGGGCAGATTTTAACATATGGGCAGTAGTTTTACTGGGCGCGGTGTAGGTTTACATATGGGCAGTATGGGCAGTTTACATATGGGCAGTATGGGCAGGTTTTACATATGGGCAGTAATGGTCAGGTTTGTAACAGTATGGGGCAGTAGTATGGGCAGGTTTACATGAGGCAGTTATGGTGGGATTTTAACATATGGGCAGTATGGGCAGGGCTTTTACATATGGGCAGTATGGGCGTTTTACATATTGGGCAGTAATGGGGCTGTGGGTTTTACATATGGGCAGTATCGGGCAGTTTTACCTTAGGGCTGTAGGGCGGTTAACAATGGCAGTATGGGCGTTGTAGCTATCAGTTTTACTATGGTCAGTATGGGCAGTGGTTTTTACATATAGCGAAGTCCTTGGGCAGAAGTTTTACATATGGCAGTATGGGCAGTTTTAACTATAGGCAAGTTTTACTATGGGCAGTATGGTGGTTTTACATATGGGCAGTATAGGCAGTTTTACATATAGGCAGTTTTACATATGGGCAGTATGGGCAGTTTTAAATATGTGAAACCCGCCCATCTGCTAGTTCACACTGTTGACATCCGACTCAACCCCAGCAGGCAGTTAGGGGGGGGGGGGTTACGAGTTGTGGGATGTTTGATGTCTGCTTTGGCAGTAGCTCTCGCGATGGTACAGTCTTCCACCTCTGTCAGCAACCCCCCCCACCCCCAAGAGCCAGAAGAACATATTTGTTCCCCAACCAGCATCCAGGCATGGGGTGGCATGTGTTATTGACTCTCTGGCACCCCACTGAGGAGTGCTGGCCGACCCTGATCTGCCCCTGTATTAAAGGAAACCCTAACATTCTAAAGGTTTAACCCTTGTGTGCTTGGCAGAAAACATATCTCATAGCTCCGTGTG
>CM070032.1:17379474-17392604 GCA_036250615.1 Ptychadena robeensis
CATCTGTAACAAATTTCTGTTTTCTTTGTCTAAGATAGTTTTAAACAAATGGTCCAATATGACGCACAAATAAAGACCTTTTAAATGTATTTGATGGCCGGCTTGATACTTATATGCCAGTAAACCCTGCTAGGGCGCATTATAAGGGTTATCCTTTGAGTAGTTGTATTATTTGTAAATGAATTCAAAAGGGGTGGCATGCTTCATTAGGACTAACAACACCCATAGAATATTTAATGGGTCTTTGGGTATGTTTAGATGGCGCTATCGGCTCCATCAGGTCCCCGCCAAGTAATGCGCTTAGCGCAGGGGGACCCAACGGATCCACATTACCTGCCTGCAGCAGCGGCTGTTCAGACTGCGGTCTGTCGATCCGCTGGCTGGAAGGTCAACATATTGTAGCACCCAGGTGCCCAACCTGTGGCCCGGCGGCCCCCCTCAGTCCTCCACTTGCAGCCCCCGAAACCTAACTGTTATGGCATAGTGCGTAGGAACTTACCTGTCCACCGATACCCCACTGATGCATGCTCGTCTGGGATCTTCTTAGAGCAGGAAGAGGAGGAGAATGACTCTGGCTGAGCACACTGATTGGCTTACATGAAAGTCAATCAGAGACCGAAACGGTGCCTGATTAAGTCACTCGCCCCTTCTCCTTTTCCCCCTTAAGAAGATCCCGGGCAAAGACGTGTTGGTGGGGGATTTGCGGAAAGGTGAGTGCCTATGCTCTCACTAATGAATGGCAGATTATTGTATAATGTATATTGTGTCAGTGTTTCCTAATTCTTGAAGTATAGTTTAAAACAAAATAGTTTTGTTAATTAAAAAATTAGCTATCTCTGTTGTAGATTTAAAAAAATACTTATACAAGTCAGTATACATTGAAAATGTTATGTGCAGCCCTTTAGTGATGCCGAGGGCCGCACTTGTGTAGTACATCAACCTCCAGCTAGTGCCAGAACCTGCACAAAGACTAAAACAAAGGTATTGGGTGACCTAACTCATAGATGTACACCTTAAGCCCCCCATAGATGGGCAGACTCCCGGCCATAGTTGCAGCCAACCAACCGCTGTGCTCGCTCCCGCCGAGCACATAAAGGTTGGTTGGCCGCAACTATGAGGGAGCCCACCTTGAGTTTCGTAGAAAAAAAGCCGGCAGGTCGGATCACACACGGATCCGTCCTGCTGGTTCTTTTTCTGCCCGATCCTGCTGCAGGCTGTTAACTCGGAGGGGAAGTCTCCTCCCCCGCAAGTCTCCTCCCCCTCCGAGTTAATTGGCTACAGTCTGACAGGAATCGTGTGTGTTAGTGGAACACACAGGGTTCCTGTCCGTTCTGTAGCCGACTCCTCACAGGGTGGTGACGTCACCATGCTGTGATGAGTCTGCTAGAAGTCGGCCATAGATCGGGACATCTATGGCTGGCTTTTAAAAACTTGGATCTCACTCAAAACTTTCAGCCACGTAAAAGTGACCTTTCTCACAAATTCGTTCAGAACACAGATGGCTATTTGACACGCAGCTATTTCAGTGAAGTTATTTTTAGCATTCGTTTTCAAGACTTTTTTTTTTTATTTGTGGCGTATCTGGGAAATAGACCAAGGCGCCTTCAAGAGGAATATTCGTTGTCATCCGAGAAAATAAATCTGAGATAATTTCATTTTTCAAAACATTATCAGAGAGCTGAACACATTTTAATTGTCAATTGTATCTGGCAGGATGATAAACAGATCCGAGACACTGCCTGTCACCTTTATATAAATGTTGTGTCATCTGATTAATCGCTGTATGATGATAATTATACCTAATTATGTATATAAATTACAGTAAGTGCCGGAGTAGCCGAAATGATATACTGCTGCGGAGATTATAGATGAGTGTTTTTCATACTCATGTGCTCTTGGTTGCCAACAGTCTCCAACTACTTTTATTTGCTTGGATACTTACCCGGGGGAACCTAAGGGCCACTGGCTAAATGTCAAGGACTCGTTGTCTTAATAGGTCAAGTATTGTTTCTGGTGTGATGGAAAGGCTTCGGAGTGTCATCATCATCACTAGTGATGGCCGAAATGTCCACCCGGCATGGCGAACAGTGTGTGGCGGACATTAAGTTCCACTCCTATATATTATAATGGAGGCAAACTTTGACTCCTCCCCCCACAGTTAGGTGGAAGGGTAGAAATATTAACCTCCCTAGCGATATGGGCTTTTTTTCTATGGCACGAAAGCCGCTGCCCTGGCAATCGTCGGTGTGGAGTTACCACCTTGTACTGCAGCTCTCTCTCCCTCCCCGGTCCCTCTAACACAGGGGTGGAGTCAATTAAAATGCCCCCTCCATTAAACATGGAGTCTATGGCGTCGCCCCCCTTCGGTGTCACCGATGACGGTGAAGACACGGGCCCGGAAGGCTCTATGTACCTACACTATGGGGAAATGCTGCAGGCTCACAGAGAGCTGGCGATTCACCTGAACTCAGCACGGGCACAGTTTGATTTAAGATCAAATGCGCCCGTACTGGCTCTGGCGTAACGCCCAGGAGGTTAATTTTATTAACGCTTAAACATACCCTTAAGGATTGCGCTTGCATTAACTGATCCAATAAATGCAAACTTATGCATTGGATCCGTCAAGGGAGCTTAAGGGGTTCGTTTGTGATGTATCCATTTCACAATGAACGATTGATCACACAGCGAACAACGCATACTATTTCTTTTCAACGGACTCATTTCATTTTCTATGGGTGACCCAACACACACATACTGTGTTTGCTTATTGGCGTTTGTAACGGCGGCTGCCGTACGCCACCCTCCCTACTTACCGTTGCAGATCTGGCACCCTGTTCAGCATGTGATTCTGATATTTCTACACACTTCCTTAAACACCACGCGTGTCATTTCCTAGATTTAAGTATTCGTCATGTGACCTGGCTGACCAATAGTGAACCCTGCCCTGCCTTTCACACCTTGCGCTCAGTATTAAGGTCTCTGTGTTATGCTAAGCACTGACTGCCACTGGTTCTTCCTGTGAGATAGTCTCCTGCTTGTGTTCCTGAGACTGATACTGTTAACCCTTACCTGCCTGCTGCACTCTCGCCGCTACCTGATCTACCTTGCGCTGCCCGCCCTGTTACACGCTGTCTGCTGACGACACCCCTGCTGGTCCCCTGGACCAGCTGCCTTGTGTTCCTACATCCCTCAAGAGGTAGCGACCTGGGATCCCTCAGGAAAGTCTATCCCCACCATCAGGGGTATTGTGAAGAACGAAGTGGGTCTCACTTAGAACAACGTCCCAAGAGAAGGCTAGGACACTTGGCACAGTAGTCCACACCTGCTGCTCCGTGACAGCGTAAGTCAATGCAGTGCCCTGCTTTGATTTTAACACAACACAGCTGATGGATCACACAAAGGATGTGTAGACACATTGACTTTAATGGATGCGTCAACATCCCTGTGTTTTGACTTTGTTTTCATGGTGTGTAATGGATGTTGTGTGAATGCATATGACCTAACGGTAGGGGTTTGCGTAGGACACGTTGGGACATGCGTCAAGGATCATAATTTTTAATTTTATGTAATTTTTTCTCTGAACTGATGCATCAGAAACGCATACCCATGCAGTTTTTTTACACATTAACTGCGTATCTATGGCTGTGCTGCGTTAACGGATCCAATAAATGCAACCATGCACTTAGAGATGCATCAGGATCCATCAGTGATGCGTTATGTTTCGTGACGCATGTGTTTTTTTTTTTTTACCATGAATGGATGATCCAACGCATGGAACAACCCATAAATTAGCGTTTCACTGAGTCAATTCATTTCTATGGGTGCGTTTAGATTACATGTAGACCACATCCATTGAAGGGTTTAACGCATAGTGGATTCAAGGCCTTAGCATTGCCATAAACGACATACAAAAGTTCCAAACAACTAACATCAAAACATATCATCCTTAAAAAAAGAATACCAAAATACAATTCTCAACATTGCCAGTTGCGCAGCATTTACTTACAGACCTGCTATGCAAAATAGATTTATTTTATTTGAGTCTCCTGTTGTTGTGTTTTTGGCATTGACGTATTTGTCCTTGTGCTGCATTGAAGGATCCAGAGCCCCACTCAGGGTATTAAAACAAAAGAGAAAAAACAAAGAACTCTCATCCTGCCAGGCGCAGCATCCACAATCTACAACCTTTGTAATAGCTCCTGGTTATTAACTTGGTGTATTGGAGTGTCTCCATGTTTGGATTAGGGCACGGGTTCTTAAACTTTGTCAATTAATGGACCCAATGAGAAATGTAATACCGCGTGAAAGGGGTTAATGGTCTCCATTTTGTACTCTGTCCTACCATCTTGTAATGTGCAATCATCTTAGAGTCCTGTCTTAAATTGTGTTGCACTGATTATGTTTATGTTTTAGCTTTTAGTAGCAAGTCAGCATATTTGTAGCCTTGAAGGCACAGTGTTCTGGATAAGATGTCCTCCCTTACCACCTTCTGTTCCTTCCTATAAGACCATAAGTAGCCTTGATGTAAATAACATGGGTCTCTCTGTGTTCTGTACATTACAGTTGTCTTATAGATATTGCACCTGCGTAGTTGAAGTTCTCTCCCCCCTCCCTTAGAGCGCCTTTGGTTTCCATTGTACCTGGGGGAGCCGTCCGCGAAGCTTATACGGGCTAAGCAGGTTCCCGACCGTATCCCCATAGACTCAGCCTGCCGGCGATGGTTCTGGTTAGAAATCCGCCGGTGTACCAGTGCTGAACGTACTCTACTACGTTCGCCTGACAAACCGGCGGATTCGTGTTCTGCGCAATAGCCAGTACCCGTCCGCAATCGGCAGGTAATGGTCTAGGTCTGCTACGTTCGGGTGACTTAATGGAAACACGCCCTTATTGTTAATGACAATAAAGTTTAGACCGTTCTTTGATACCCTGTGTGTGCGTGCTGTTTGTCCAGAAGCTGTCTCCAGATGCATCTGATAGAAAGGTGGACCAGTGACCAGCAAGGATAATATTAGAGTGACCACCAATTCCTTTCAAGACCCAAATATGTAATTATTACCAAAATGTCAGCTAGGCCGCACAAAGACATCACAAGACTGCATAATAAAAAAATTGGTTTCTATTAAATTAGAATAAAATTAAATAAACCCCACCCAAAAAAACCCCAATATATTGAGCTCACCCATCCTTAGATGTTTATTCTACATTTTTTCTTCGTCTTAATTTTCTCCAGGTGGACCAGCCATAAAAAAAAAACCTGCTCCTGGGTGGAGAAATATCAATATTTATCGGCGGCATTGTCATCATATGGCAGAATATAGGGTTAAAGTTGATCTACTAAGTGGTAAAAAAAACAAAAAACATGTTAAATTAATAACACTTTACTTACCTTTAGTTTTTTTTCTGCTTAGCTGGTATGATGACAGAGCAGCCCTGGCAGTTCCCATCTCTGGTACTGTCATAATAGATTCCATCTGTGGGCCACGTCTGGTTCCGTACTTAATCTCTCTTGCAATACTCACACTAACAGACCAGAAAGGATGACAGCAGCAGTAGGTAGATGGGGTCGAATTCGCAAATTAGTCTCTAATAGTAAAAAGTAAATTCGCAGTGCCAGTTCGGCGCCATCACTACTTCGGAGATAGTAACATCTATATTCAAATATCCGAAGCGAGGGGGCGGCTTATTGACATGCTGAAGAACTTTTATTCAAACACCAAGGCCTTCAAGAGGGTCCCCCCCCCCACCCCACCCCGCGAACAAAACACCTTTAACTCAGTCCCACAACAGTCCCAATGCGGTAGCAATAATAGCGGGAAACCTGGGAGAGACGACAGGGGACAGCCTAACCAAAAACCGCTTAAACGCCCACGGGTGTGACAGGTGTTAACAAGGCTAAGAGTGGCCGTACGTGCGTGACCACCAGGATGCCGGAGCAGGCCACAGATACTGGGAACAACCGCATGGGCAGTCCATCCTCTAAAGTGCTGAGGTGTTAACCATGGAGGGGATTGTGTGCCGGCCGCACTACCCTGCGGCGGAGCAGCACATCAGTCACCAGCAGTGTCCTTGTGTGGCTGCCCGCCCCCACTGAGGGGCCCTGGTTCACATCCATCGGGGGGTGCTTTAGAGACTTGACTGCCCATTCTTCGGTTCCAGTATCAGTGGGGGTGGAATGGAAGTGCTGCGCCTAAGGGTGGAGACCAACTGGGACGTTGCAGGAACAAGGCGTCGTGCTATTCCCCACGTGGTGAAACGAGAATTCGGCTTCCTCATCCCCATGGGCATCATGGGGTAAGCCGCTTAAAAGGGAGACGCTACCCCGCCCTTTGAAGATTACCTCTCCACTACACACCCACATGGACTTCTTTAGGGAGAAGTGATATGCAAGTTCAATATTGTGTTGTAACGGTTGAAGTAGCTAATCCTGCCGTGAAATCTTGAAGGCATATGAGGCAAATGGTGGCAACCAGCATCCAAACCCTGTAGCTCTCAGAGGGAGTGCTCCTCTCAATGTGGGGGATACACTGCTGTTCCCAGGTGGGGGTTTGCCTAATGGATAAGTAGTGTAGTGACCCGAGAAAGAGTCATGGCTGGGTGTTTACTTCTACTTTTCCCTCCAAAAAGTAGAGTTACTCCTGCCCTGTAACAGGCCTTATGCCAGCCCCTGGCTGAGAACATAAATAGGCACGCCTCAGAATGTTCTGGGCTTCTCCTGCTTCTCTCATCGGCTTCTCCCTGGAGTACAACTGCCTCAGCTCTGGACCCAGTAGACAGGGAGTCGGAGCTGCATTTGTACAGAAAAGGAATAATTTGCATGGCTCCGCCCACTGTCCCAGAAACGAAGGCTTCCACCTAAAGTTTTGGGATTTGTGCTGGATTGGGCCGTGTAAATACCTTCTGTTTTAAGAAGGCTTGATTGTGCTATGCACTGCTCGAGTTGAGGGCTTTTTGATTCCTTCCATCCCTTCTCACCATAACCTTCACGGGTACTTCTCTTTTTACATAACCCTAATAAACTGTAAATAGCACCCTACCGGCTTGCATGGCCCTTCACTTTATTGGGGTGTGAGCTCAGCCTGCAAAGTGGACAAGAGGACATCCATCCCTAAAGAACCTGGTGTCATGAGTAGTTTACACTTTGCACTCGCACAACACTGCAGTGTCTAATTCCACCTCCCTAATTTCCTTGGTAGAGACCCCTACACAGATCCCTAGGGAGGGAAGAAGAGACCCACAGGGGAAAATTAACAGACCTGAAACCTCTGGAGCCGTGTCACAGACTAGGCAGAGGGTGCCTTGACCCAGGGGAGCTGGCCTGGGATGTCAAGACAAGGTAAGTAGGCAGGGTTGGGTTGCGGGGAGGAGTTACAGTAGGTTATTTAACCCAGCCAAACAGGAAGTACTTCCTCTTTGGACCGGGATCCTCACCCACCCACCCTCCCTATCGTTGTTGTTCTATTTGCTTGGCTGTTCTGTTTTCTTTCTTTTGTCACAGCAGGGCGGAAGCTCGGCAGTGCCGCAGGAGTGAAGTTGGAGAGCTCTTGGTGGTGTGTCGGTACTGGAGGGCAACCACTTATATGGTTGAAAGTTGGGTGGGGCTTATGCCCCATTTGTGTCACTCTCTGGGGTGAAAAGTTAGATGTACCCATTGAGCCGGCATTGGAGGACAGGGTGGCCGGTACAGTTGGAAAGAAGATGGGCGAATGGGTGGCACTGTCGCAGCTTTCAAGTAGTTAATAATATTTAATAATATGTCATAATATCTTGGTTAAAAGTTAATTTATTTAAATATAATTCATATTTTGGCTGTGGCCGAGTTTTGTATTTTCCACAAATCTTTTAAATAAAGTTATTTTTCCAAAGATAATACCGCTTTCGTCATTATGCTTAGGTGAGGGCTTGTTTCCATTGATGCGGATTGCTGCGGTTGTATCCGCGCGGCTAAAGCCGCTCCCGCCGGCACCCCAAGCTGTTTGTCATGCGGATGCACGCGGACGTCCGTGCGTTCGGATGAAGACTCTGGGTAGCCCCCATGTTAAAGGATGCGGTCGGTTGCAGTTTCCGCACGAAAACGCTGTAGCTAGCGTTCGGAACCGCATCCACATCCGCACCGCATCTGCACTCGGCCGCACCAGTGGAGCCTGGCTGATGCTTTGCCTATGGATGCGGTCGGAGGGGCGGCAGCCGTGCGGATACAACAGCAGCAAATCGCATCAGTGGAAACAAGCCCTAAGAGGGGGTTTTTGGTAAGAAGGGAAAGGGTTTCAGTTATCCATGGGTCAAGTAATTGTAAAAAAACGTTGTGCAATAATTTCGTCCAGACATCAGAGGTTCCACACACCACGTGCGAGCTGCCATATTTTGCTTTTCAACCCCCCTCTGCCACTTCTACCACAGTCCCTTATACTTTATTTTTATTTTCTTCTCGAAAAGCACATCTCTTTCTAAATTAACTATCTACTCCTTCCAGTGTCACTTCAGAACAAAGTGGTCTGCGGTTTGAGCATATTGTAACCAGCTAGCATGAAATCTCCAAAGACTGAAGAAGGAGAGAGAGAGACGGGGAAGGAGACAAAAAAAAAAGGTGAAGAAGGGGAACACTTATTCCACATGACTACGTTTTAATTTTCTTCCTTTTCAACAAAAGGTCCCCCTGAGCTGAGAATGATGGTCTTTTACTCTTATAGCTCGGTAATAAGGAATAATGTTAACCTAGAGTGAAGATTAGCTGACTTCTCCTTTATCTCTGAGCATCAGGGCTGCCAGATGTTAAGTGCAGCTGTGCGCACAGCAGCAGAATACAATTTATACTGAGGAGCGCCTTCCCAAAAATATTACGAAGGAGAATCAAAAATCGCATATGCCCGCCTGTTTTACTGCAGCTCCTGGGGCCGGTCTATGAAATCAATGCCCTCCTGTGATTACTTATACAGCGCGCTGATAAAATTCATTCGGCATAGCCAGGCATAGCCGTCTCTCTGGAGTTCTCAAAAAAGACTTTGTAAAATGTTCTCACATAATCACCCTTGACTTGAGGTCAGAGCCGCATGTGTTTGGCGGAACTGTTTTCGCACAAACACATTTTTCTTTATAAACAGCCGGGTGAGAGGTGGCAAGAGGTCTTCTGCTAATAGGTGATTACGCTACGGCAATGCAGAAAACAGTTTTCAATGCGTTATAAGCAAACATTGTGGTTCAGGGTGTCAATTTCAAGTGAAAAAAACGACAATCCTCTTTATCCATGTGCTCTCCGTAAGGGTATGATCTCTATAGGGGGCTTCCTGTAATGACGAAAGCTGGCTAGTCTAGTTGGACTTGGACCATGAGTGATTTAGCACCCTTTGGGTTTAGTCTCCATACTTCATCATTGCACAGCTCACTGCTATAAAAGACTGGAAAAAGAGATGGTTGAATTTTTGGACTAGCTGACTTTGTGAGCTAATTGCAAAGCCTCTGAAATGGTATCATCACCAAACTTGCTGGAGATATAAAGAAGGGTTGTGGGAATATAGGAAAAAACATTAGTTTTGCTCTAGCACATGTAGTTTTTGCATAAATTAAGATCAAAGTAAAAGTAAAAATTTTAGAAATTTTGACTTGCCTTTGAACTTCATTTATGCAAAAACTATTTGTGTTAGAGACATACTTTTTTTGTAGTATACCCCCCACCCTTCTCTACATCTCCAGCAAGTTTTGGTGATAGTGATGGCCAAACTGTTCAGCCGTGACCAGACAGTTCGGCCGTGAACATGTATTTTCGAACTCCTTCTAGTTGAGGAGCAGTATGGGTGTTCGACCCACCCCGTTCGCCGGCAAGAAGGAGCTCACTATTATTCCTCCAATGGGATCTTAATGCTCCTGATCCTGCCGACAGGCTAACCGAAGAATCTTTTCACTGAAGACTGGGTAGAGAACTCAGTCTTCCAGTGAAAAACCGGCTCCGAAAACCGGAAGTGACGTCAGTGACATCACATCCGGCAATTGTAACCAGGAACTATGCATTCCAGGTACTTCCGGTTTTTCCGATTAAAACTTTGAAGTTGCCCTGGAACGGATGTCGGACTATTTTAAAAGCATGTTTGTAGACAGTCCTGGCCGAAGTTCGGCCATCACTATTTGGTGATGATACCATGTTCAGGGGCTTTGCAATGAACTAGAATAAAAGACAAACCATGAGTGTTCCCATTGACAATGAATGGGGGCATTCCAAAGATCGTTCCTCATTTTCTAAAAAGACGCTCTGTTTTTAAAGGTTGTCATCCAGGTTATGGTATTTCTTTAGCAATAAGGCTTACCAAGGGTCTTGTTGTTCAGTTTGTAAATAGTGATGAGCGGCATAGGTAATATTCGAATTTGAGATAATTTGCGAATAATTCTACCAATATTCGAATCTATATTCGAAATGAATGGTCAGATGTGCAATTTATTTGCGCATTGCTAATATATATTCACAATCTATGGCCATAAGCATTCCAATGTAGAATATCGCATTATATCGGAATTGCGAATATCGACCGCCGTATCTTTTCATTCTCGAATAGCCAATATTCGCTGAATATATTAGCAATTCAAATATTCAAGCTCAACACTAGTTTGTAAACTCCAAAAATAGAAGGAGAGACATGGAGGCACGCTAAAACCCAGGTCCAAACACCAGAAACCCTTATTCAAGATTTAGATCCAAGTTTGGGACCTTTCTACATTGTCCTCTCTGAAACACCAACAGCAGGGGGTTAAGGCTAGAGCTCCATCAAGTATTTTAGCGCAGTGCACAAGCCAGCCATTGACAGCAATGGGGCTATGACTGCACAGCCCATCATAGCTCCCCATCCATCAGTCCGAGTCTCCGTCACATTAATGGACACAACGGAGGCTTGACAGATTGATTGTCAATGGACGCGCCATAATGACTTATGACTAGCGTGTCCAGGCACGTCAGTAATACGTCAGCCCATTATTTGAAGGGGTCCATTATTGGCTGTGCTATGTATCTATGTGAGCTATGATACCCTGGATAGAGGGCCCCCCTCAGGCCAAGATATCGGTTATTCCTCCTCCTTTGCGCTCTATTAATATTGATTTTTTCTGTTGAAATCTCTTAATATAGTCATGTAGTCTGTTATGTCTTCATGAAGCCCCCATTTTGAGGCAAAACGTGTTGACGTTTGGATTGCAAGGTTTCCTATTTCTGATCAGATCCTGATGTATGTATGTGTAGTGTATCTATGACCATGTTTTGCAGCAAAATGTGTTACTTACTATGTAACATACAATTGTTTGATGGGAGTTTTTTTATCCAATGCATCTATTAGACCACACTGCGCTACCTTCTTCTCCTCCATAGATACAAGTGAGTGTAGCTACCCTAAAGTAAGGATTTGTATTATTAGCTGGATAAACAACTAATAAGTTAAAAGAAAGCTTTAAAAACTAAAACTAATGCAGACACTGACCTTCAAGTTGTGGTAAGCTGCAAAGTATATTAAATTTGTGTTCTTAGGTTTAGATATTTTTTGAGCCAGCAAAGCTAAGTACGCCTTATACCAGTGGTGGGCAACTGAGTAGATATGGAGGGCCACAAGTGCAGCCCTCCGCATCACCAATGGGCCGCACATAACATTTTCAATCTATATTTTCTTGTACAAGAATTTGTAAATGACGC
The DNA here is from genome assembly GCA_036250615.1 of Ptychadena robeensis. NCBI lineage: Eukaryota > Metazoa > Chordata > Amphibia > Anura > Ptychadenidae > Ptychadena > Ptychadena robeensis. The sequence goes on from CM070032.1 coordinate 17,391,137, forward strand.
CAGGCGCAGCTAGAAGATATTATTTTTAAATAACAAAATGTTTTTAAATGGTACTTTGAGCATTAGGGAACACTGTAGTATGGTAATGCATGTTTTGTCTTTTATATAATCAAAGGTAACAAGAAAATTTCTAGTTCCCTCCCGATGTAAGTAGTATTTGTGCCTCATCCCATAAATATACATATTTGAAAAGTTTTTTGGGCAAATGGGTCCACGTGTCAAAGACACGAGGGCCCACTTACCCAATATATGGAGACTAGGGGCTCCAGGCGGGACTTTAGCGGCACAGGGTATGAATCATGTTAGTCTGCATTGACATTTAGACATATTTTATTTATTAGTATTTATGATTAGAAATGCCAAACGGTCATTTTAGCAGTCATATCAACAATAATACATGACATTACAGTGGATGCAGTGCTCAAAAAATATATGTTACATCAATATAGTACAGAAAATCTCACATAAGTAAATCATAACCACAATTGATGTGTGTATGCAAACAATGGGTACAGATATTAGGATAACATCGTCTCTCGACGCGTTTCGCCGTTAGGCTTCTTCAGGAGAGTCTTTGTGTTACCCCATGCTATAGTGAAGAATTAAAGAATCTGTAGTTAGTATAATAAAAGTGAGAGCAGTGTTAGCCCACCGTAATATGTATCTAGGTATGCATTTTTTACTCACAGGTTGTTAATGTGGTATGGATACCTACTGACACATCCGAGGCACTCGCATGTAAGGGTGAGGACCCGAAGGCCATGAGGGTCCACTCCCCGTCCACCACCCCCCCCCCCCAAACTTGGGAAGAGGGGAAGGGCAAAGGGTCGTGCGGAAACGGGGGACCAGGGGTAGGCCCACGGCATCGGGCATCAGCCCTCTGTGGATGAAGATGGAATAGGAGAAATTCAGACATATACACCCCGGGGCAGCAGCAAAAAGGACACTGGCACAGTGGGGCCACCATCGAGAACACAGACAAGGAGAGACAAAGAAAAAGATAAAGAGAGAAATTAGGGTGGATGTGTGATAGTGTATGCCCCAAATAAAATGTGTGAGGCTGAAATCCTCTATGTGTATATGTGGGTATGTGTATGTGAAATATGTGTTGATAAGTGAATGGTGTATGTGTAAGACATGGGGACTGCAAACCTAATGTGTTCCTAATCATGAGAAAAAATGTGTTACCCTCACAGTGAAGGGTAGGTGCTACTATGTGAGTGTAGGTGTGAAACTGAATGTGTGAAAGTGTGTATAGCTAGCCCTTGTTGCCCAAAGGGCCACATGCAGCCCCTGAGCTGCAGGTTGGGCACCTGGGATTTATACTAACACATGGAATTCCAGTTTCCATCCTCATAAACCATCTGTTTCTATTCCCTCTTTTTCCCACTCAATTTTCTGACCTTTATCTATTCTTTTTTTAAAGTCATCTGATTATCTTTGGTATTACACTAACAAGTTATAAATA
>CM070032.1:17403657-17416551 GCA_036250615.1 Ptychadena robeensis
CCAATAAGAAAGAACAAAAAATCTCCCTAGTAAGAAATTACCAGGGCGGGGGGACTTTAGTGGCTTAGCAATCGATGCATAGGTAAAGTGGTTAAAATAAAAAATGTATTACAAGGACACCCATATGGCAGTCATGGGTGTATATTAGCAGACATACAGAGCAAAAGAATACAATCATAAAATTATATATACACAACAAGGTACAATAGATACATATATGTATTCATGAGCCACACGCCTAAAGCTCAGGTGTTCGAGCTTGGTCTACCCAGTTGATGGATAAGGGGGTAGAGAACATCCAAAGATGGTAGTAGCCAACCCCAATGGGTGTCCTTGTAATACATTTTTGATTTTAACCACTTTACCTATGCATCGATTGCTAAGCCGCTAAAGTCCCCCCGCCCTGGTAATTTCTTACTAGGGAGATTTTTTTGTTCTTTCTTATTGGCATTACATTTTGGGATGTTGGCTTTTCTAATGTGAGAGAGTATCTCTGTTTTACTAAACTACATGGAATTGTTATGTTTTTAATGGACATTAAATAGATATGATTTATTATTATTTTTGCTATTTTTACACTGTACTTCATTGTATTGCCATATGAGGACACTGCCTATGCTTTGACTGCTGAAATGGATGGAATACATACTTCATAGTGACAGACTTTGATTCACGTATGCTATACTGACCTTTACTTCTTTAGACCCTCGACCTTTAAAGTCCCCAAGTCCCTGGTGCCCAGGGAAAATTTTGTGAGACGGACGTTGGGGATAAGGTGTTAGTTGGGATCTAGGTCCCAGATACACTGTTCCCTGCATCCCACTCCCCCTCTGCTATATTTCTATTTGGGATGTTGGTCGAATCACCTTTTTTCTAGTCGTATACTCTGGGATCGCAGTTTGTGTCGCATATGGTTCAACATTGTTTACCAGCATACATCACTCATATCTGTGCGCATTGTGAATGGATAGGAGACCACAGAATAAAGAAGAGAAGCTGTGTAGAGAAGTGGTGAACGGCTGACTGCAGTGTGACTGGTTTACAAGTATTCATACTCCAGCGTTCAGGGTCAATTAATGTGGCATCATAAAAAGATGATGATCGTTAATAGCATAGGTAGGTAGGGCATGTATCTGTGATGCCCATGCTATTAACGATCATCATCTTTTTATGATGCCACATTAATTGACCCTGAACGCTGGAGTATAAATACTTGTTATCAAGTCACACTAGTTGTGCGCCACCTGTACCCAGTGGACTGCCGTTACCATTATATCTGTGGTTGAGGGATTTCTATGAAGAAGAACCTCATCACACATTTACGCGGACTTAGGAATAATCTAGCGATTGGAGACAAGGTTGATTATCAACCAGATCCAATATATACGTGCCTCCTGATGAAGCCCGAAATGGGTGAAACGCGTTGAGGGTAAATTGGACTGGGCATAACAAATCTCAGCAACTCTTTCTATTGGAAAAGCTATGTATCAAATATGTATCACATACTGGTAGTCAATGTATTGGGTATCAGTTAAATGTCTGTGATTGTGTAAACGGTTTTTATGTATATATGTTTAAATCTAGCTCATACGTAGTCATTAAATCCCATTTGCTTTCTTCTTCTTGGTTCTAATATCCATACAAGAAGTTCAACTTGGAAAGTATAAAGAGTAATGCCTTTCTGACATATTTAATGTATATGCTTTTAGAGAAGTGGTTTATAATGTATGAATTAAAGAATGTTTTATATTTGGAGAAACTAGCAGAAAGAGATTTAATGATATACATTGTGTACGCTGAGGTAAAATACATATTGTGATGTAGAGAGGCAACAAAGGGAGCTCAAGTATCATTTATTGTCGTTTTCAATGAAAAAAGACACATTAAGAAATAAAATTTTGCCTTCACCGTTCTACAATTAAAGTTTTTACCTTAAGTTACTCTTGTGTATTTTTAGTTTTTCTGCTAGAAAAGTTATATTACTGATAAGTATCAAAGAAGCCTCAACACATGAGTTATTATGAAATATACAGTGAGTGAAGTAAGTATTTGACCCCCTGCTGATTTGTACGTTTGCCCTCTGACAAAGAAGTGATTGGCCTACAATTGTTATGGGAGGTTTAAGCCCCCCATACACCTTAAGATCACTCCATACAATTTCCTTTAGATCTCCCAACAACTATGTAGCATAAAGGCCTCCCTGATAGAATACATAGTAATTGGAAGGTATATATCGCTTCTATGTAGTGCCGGGACCTCCCCGATAGAATACATAGTGATTGGAAGGTATATATCACTGCTATGTAGTGCCGGGTCCTCCCTGATAGAATACATAGTGATTGGAAGGTATATATCACTGCTATGTAGTGCCTGATCCTCTGATAGAATACATAGTGATTGGAAGGTATATATCACTGCTATGTAGTACCGGGTCCTCCCTGATAGAATACATAGTGATTGGAAGGTATATATCACTACTATAAAGTGCCGGGTCCTCCCTGATAGAATACATAGTGATTGGAAGGTATATATCACTGCTATGTAGTGCTGAGTCCTCCCTGATAGAATATATAGTGATTGGAAGGTTTAGAAAGATCTTCGTATTACATGGTTTTGGTAGAAGAAAAGTTGATTGTACAGAAATTGTATGGTAAGATTGTAAGGTGTATGGGGGGCTTTACTGTAGCTGTGAGAGGCAGATTTACAACAAAAAATCTCACAAACCCAGTGCAGCCAGAGATTGATGTTTATTGCAAGGGGGAATATAAGTATTTAATCCCTTTGCAAAAGATGACTTTTGGCATAAACTCTTGTTGGCAATTAAAGAGGTCACATGTTTCTTGAAGTTGGCCACCAGCTTTTGATTTTGAACTTAATTTATGCAAAAACTATTTGTGTAAGAGCAACAATTGTTTTACCAATGTTCCAACAACCCTGTTCTACATCTCCAGCAATTTTGGGAGGGAAGGAGCTGCTCACCCAAGACATGACAGTACATGGTCCCCCCTCCATTGTGTTCTGTGCCCTTAGCAGAAAAATACACCTTAAGCATAATGTAAATGTGTCCACCTCCATGTTTGATGGTATTCTTAGGTCTTAGGCAGCTTTCTTCCCGATCCCCTGGTCCTTTCTGGAACAGTTGGTGACCTTGTCCTTCACAGCCTAGTGCATTGATGGGCAGCTGAGTTGATATGGAGGACCACAAGTGCGGGCACATGGCAATTTCAATCTGTACTGCCTTGTATAAGCATTTTGAAGAAATGACAGCAGGCGGAGCTAGAAGACATTATTTTTCAGTTTTAAATAACAAAACTTGTTTTTAATGATACTTCAAGCATTAGGGAACACTGTAGTGTGGTAATGCACATTTTGTGTCATGTATATATCATCAAAGGTTATGTGCCTCATAGATCTCATCGATATCTATTGGGTACATAGGTTACAAAGGTTATATGCCCCTGTTCTGAGGTTATTCGCCACATACAATAATCCCCCGTTGGTGGAATAGTGGGAGCATAGACACTCATCTTCATTGAACGAGATATTCTTAGAGCAGAAAGCATAGGAGAGGTAAGGGACCTTGCTGATTGGCTTTCATTTGCACAACCAGAGCGAATCCATCTCCTCCTCTTCCCTCCTGAAGAAAATTCTGGATGAGGTGAGTTCCTATGCCCTATACATTAACTGTTAGTTTGCCGGGGCCACAAGTGGAAGACCAGGGGGGCCGCCAAGGAACACACAAAGGGCTGCAGGTTGGTCACCTGGGGCCTAGTGTGTTACCAATTGTTTTGCATTACTTTGTTACCGCTCTCATGTCCATTGCAACTCCACAAGGTGAGATCTTCCATAGAGCCCCAGATTGAGGAACATTGACATGCTGCTTGGCAATGGCCCTGTTCTGTGGAGAGATGTCTTGTATACAGGTCCTGTAACAAGGAGGAAATAAAATCACCCCCGTTCCTTACAGAGGCTGCTCCAAATCACAGCTCGTTACCAGCATATAGTGAAGACTTCCGAGAGCCTGAAATCTTCCTGGTTGATAGGAGATCAAATACATATTTCCCTCACTGCATTGAACATCAATCTCTGATTTCAGCTGCTACAAATCTTTCCAACCATCTGGAAACGTAGAATGGTAATGGAGGGGTGTCGGTCTCCCAGCCCATGTTGCCGGCGTCAACCCCTGTGATGTGTACAGAGGGGAGGAATTTTAAGCAGTGTACAATGTATGGACAGACCACTAGGGAGGTTTAACCATAACAAGATCCTTACCCTATATAAATGAACTGAGAAAGAAAAACCTCCTGGACGTTAAAAACAACAATTTGTTTTTAAGACAAAAACTATCTTAAAACAAACTGTGCCCGTGCCAGGATTGGGCAAGCACTCCAGTGCTGAGCGAGCTTACAGCGATTCTGCATCACTGCAACCTCGCTGATCCCTTCCTACTTTGGTTCTTTCTTCTGTGACCACAGGGGTGGGGGGTCTGGTTGGGGGGGGGGAGGGATGGTGCCATAGACCTTCATGTTAATGGAGGGGGTGACGCTTTTTCCAGCCCTGCACATGTGTAGAGAGGAGAGCATGGAATCTCCGGCACAACGCTGTTTCATGTCTAAAAAAATGGAGCCATAACGATCGACCGCATTTGCAACAATCGATCGTTCGGGAATCGATGGCTGCCCACCTTGACTGATCAACCAGAATTGAACAAGAAATTGACTGAACAGCAATCTGGTATCTTCTGTTTGATCGCAGTTACTTTTTGATCCCCGCCCAAACTATCGAGCAGAAATAAATTCCCTAAGGTGGTGTGCACTCGCCCTACCATGGATCATCGATTTAGCGATCATGTTACGATCGATCGTACATTGATCGCAGGGGGAATCGCAATGTGTATGGCTAGCTAAAGACTTTGGTCAATAGAAGGACTCTGGACAGTCCCCAACAAGGGTTTGTTCTGAAGATCTAATTCTATCATGGATGGAACCCAAAAACAATGTTGTAAAATTGTTATAAATGTAACAAAAAAGCTGTGGCAACACTACAATTCCATGAAGTTTTGAGGTGAGATAACCACATAGAAAGTTGCAGTTGGAAAGTCTTTAGGACCAGGTAACACATCAGGAATCTGGGTAATGGCGTTCTGAGAGATTTAATGAATATGCTTTTAGAGAAGTTTCACAGTGTACAAAATAACGAACGTTTTATATTTGGAGAAACTAGCTGAAAGAGATTTAATGATATACATTGTGTACGCTGAGGTAAAATACATACTGTGATGTAGCGAGGGAACAAAGGGAGCTCAAGTATCATTTATTTGTCGTTTTCAATGAAAAAGAAAGTCATTATTCCTTCATCATTCTCCAATCAAAGTCTTTACCTTAGATTACTCCTCTGTTCTTTCTGCTAGGAAACATATATCACCTTACTACTGATATCACTGTGTATATACATCAAAGACATCTCAACACAAGGGTTACTATGAATCTTGGCTTGGGCACTATCTACAAGGAGTTTGTATGTTCTCCCTGTGTCTGTGTGGGTTTACTCCAGGTACTCTGGTTTCCTCTAGAGATGGTCGAATTTTTCGACTCGCTAAAATTGCTGGAGATGTAGAGAAAGGTTGTGGGAAAAAAATAAGTTTTGCTCTAGCACATGTAGTTTTTGCATAAATTAAGTTCAAAGTTAAAGTCGAAATTCCGATTTTCGAAATTTTTACTTGACTTTGAACTTAATTTGTGAAAAAACTGTTTGTGGTAGAGACATACTTTCTTTTTAGGAGTATACCCCCAACCCTTCTCTACATCTCCAGCAAGTTTGGTGATGATACAATGTTCAGGGGCTTTGCAATTAAGTCAAAACCGTCGTAATGGTCGAATTTTTGAAAATAAAATTCGACCATCTCTAGTTTCCTCCCACACTCCAAAGACATGCTGGTAGGTTAAGTGGCTTTCTCCCAAAAAAAGTCCATAGACTATGACTATGTGTTTGTATGACTTAAGGTCCCCATACATGGGTCGATTTTTAGTTTGATTCCCAACAATCGATCACCACTCCAATAGCTGTATAGCGATTTCCCTTCCTGAGAGATGATCGAATTCTTTTTCAGAAATTTGACGATTTTGAGTTAATTGCAAAGCTCCTGAACATGTTATCATCACCAAACTTACTGGAGATGTAGAGAATGGTTGGGGGGACATTTGAAAGAAAAAAGTATGTCTCTAACACAAATAGTTTTTGCACAAATCAAGTTCAAAGTCAAGTCAAAATGTTGAAAATTCGGAAATTCTACTTTAATTTTGAACTTAATTTATGCAAAAACTATTTGTGTTAGAGACATGCTGTTTTCTTTAAAATGTTCCCCCAACCATTCTCTACATCTCCAGTAAGTTTGGTGATGATAACATGTTCAGGGGCTTTGTAATCAGCTCTGAAATTTAGCAAGTCGAAAAATGCGAGCATCCTGAGACCTCTATGCCTGGCCTGTATAGCAGAGACAATCTCTGTAGACAATCTTTGTCAGATAGCTGAACTCACCAGAGTAGTTTCATTCAGTTTGTTGAAGACTGTAACATCCACAGGTTGAACAGATGATGACTTTCAGAAATGAATGAAGAATACTTAGGAGGTCAAAAAGAGTATTCCTTCCTAGCCCAGATGAATGTCTGCTCCAATGGTGGCAGGAAACTCACAGTGAGGAAGGAGGAAGTTACGTCACATTTCATGAGGTAAATTACAGATAGGTGTAATAGTGGACAATACCCAATAGGTGGCAGCATAACATTAACTACTAACATTACTAACACACATAGAAAAACATGGCAATGATATTGCTATATAACTGCTGGAGGCAGCAAACACTGCATACGGGTTTCTATTGGTGTGACTTAGATGAAGATCAAAGCACATTTTATGACCAATTCATGCAAAACTCCATGTAATCCCAAAGGGTTCACATACTTTTTCTTGCAACTGTATTACTGACTAGGAGAAACAATGTGTTGTGGGGATTCAGCCTCAAACGGGGGCTCTCAATCACTTCAAACCATACGACTGTATTTATTTACATAGTCCAGAAACAGAAATGACCCTTGCTGGGGTCAATCAACAAAACAGACATCCATAGACATCCATAGACAAGACTCCTGACTTGCAAACATCCACCATAGACTCTTCCCTTCCTGGCAGTCACCAGTCTGGGCCACAAACACCCCGTGTGCCCTCTCTATCCCCTGCTCATGCAGCACAGTGTCTCCCAACCACCTTAGAAAGCCCTGACTGAGTGGTCTCATCTACTTTCTTGGAGACATACCCAATTACCTCATTAGGGCAGGTGTATCTTGGTGGAATATTCCTTCCATCCCATCCCATTCCAGAGTCCAGGTACCTTTAACCGAAAACATAAGAAAAAATAGACTGAAAGGCCTGGATCCGGGACGCCAGGCTAGGAGGATGGCGCCTTGACCCAGGGGGACTGGCCTGTAACATCGGATGAGGTAATTAGGTGGGGGTGGGCGTTGTGGGAGGAGCAGCCAGAGCTAATTTAAACGGGCCAAACAGGAAGTGCTTCCTCTTTGGCCGGTGATTGTCACCCACCCTCCCTTAGGTTTTTTGTAATGTATTGTTTCAGTGTGTTTCTAATATATGTTTTGTCACAGCAGGGCGGAAGCTCGGCAGTGCCGCAGGAGTAGAGTGGAGCTTGGAGAATTCCTGGTGGCGTGTCGGTACTGAAGGGCAGCCACTTAGATGGTCAAAGTTGGGCGGGGCTTAGGCCCCCATTTATGTCACTGGAGTGGAATGTTCCTGGAGTGGAAGTTCGGATGTACCCATCGAGTCAGTATTGAAGGGTTGGTGGCCGGTACGGTTTGGTAAAGAAGGGCGATTCGGTGGCACTGTCGAGGCATTCCTGTATTTAACCCTCTGAGCGTTTGCCACGTGGCACGGTTTTTTTATTACCGTGCCACGGGCAATCGCGGCGGAGCACAATGTGCTCCGCCGTGATTGCCAGCTCAGCTGAGGGATGTAAACAAAAGTCCGGCGTCGCTGGAGACGCCGGACTTCTGCTGACAGAAAGCGACGCCCCTCCAGTTTGACGGAGGTCTATGGCGCCGCCTACCCCCGCCCCCTTCGCGTCACTGGTGACGCGATCGGGGGCGGACCCGGAAGCATCGGCATACATGCCGATGCTCCCGACCGCCATCAGAAGACAGCGAGACCTCGGGCGTTCCTCCGGCTAACTCGGGCTGAGTTTCATGATGCATGAAACTCAGCCCGAGTTAATTCGGGGAGAACGCTCAGAAGGTTAAGGTTATTTAATGGTTATTTAATGGTTAATATGTTATTTCAATGGTTAATTGGCTGTGGCCAAATTGTTTATAATTTTCCACAAAAATGTGTCTTATATAAAGCTTTTAAAAGATAAATACTGCCTCTGTCTATATTTTTAGAATACGTTGGGTTGTAATGCAAGGTACAGGGTCTCAGTGATCCATGGGTCAAGCAACCTACTGTCATGTACTCCTTCCAGGATACACCATCAGACCCTTTCACTGCTGGATATGTTCCATTTACATCGCCACAGACAACAGGTCTGTCACAGTGTACAAGCACTTTCAGATACTTATTCACTATATACATGTTTTGTGTCAGTCCCTTTTAAAATGCTGAAGCCAGATGATCAGCATGATACCCAGAAAACCAGCAAGAAGTAAGCAATGGCGTTCTTCAAAGTTTTCTAAAGAAAGTTTTGCTGCTGCTGTTGTGTTGTTTGATTAAACGGCCTGTACTTTGGCTGTAAAGAGCCAGACTTATCTAGATCATTCTATAGCACTACAGGGAATTTCCCTTTCCATTGTCAGCAGCTTGTCACTGTGTAGGGCCCACTGTTATCCTTAATCAGGAGCTATTCGAGGCCTGGGGATCGATAAATTGAGGAGCTTTTCTCCAAACAGAATTCAGCCGGGCAGACGTGGAAGTGTTGTAGAGAACTATGTGCTGCTCACCTGGGCGGAGGTGAAGCCTATTCATCCGGGATTGTCCCCGGTGGTTTCTTCATTGTGCAGCTGAAGGAATTATGTGCCATACATCCGAACAACAAGAACTGTAAATAAGGCACTTTGGAATTTCTCTAAATTTCTCGACACTCTGCTGGTTTGCTGAGGGGACTGTACAGCACATTAAAGTGAGAAGGTAATTTGCCGAAAAGCAATCAGATCGCTTGACTAGCAGCTCCGCCAGTACATATTCATGTTTCTATTGCACCCTCACCACTTCTTTATCAACCAGGAACAAAGTGACATTCAGTTTAAGTCCATTATATAGCTTAAAATTGTACAAAGGTAAGTTGAGGCCATCGGCAAAATCGCCAGCGGGTCGAGGGTGCCCACATGGATCTGTCACCCCAAGGATAAAGAACGGACATGTCCAGAAATCTCTGGCCAATGCCATTAGTTTGAATGGGGTTTGGCAGGGGGGGGGGGGGTTAAGGTTAGGGTTAGGGGGAGTGTTGCTGCATAGTAGGGGCAAGTATTGTGGATTGAGGGTGAAGTTTAGGGGTTGGGGGGGTTAAAATGAATCTAGCCTCCCCAATCCCCTAACCGTAACCCTTAGAACCCCCTAACATTAACCTTAACACCCCTAAAGCCCTAACCTTGGCACCCGAAAATCGGAAGATAAACTCTGAAAACACCAAAACGCGGGCTATCTGCACATGCATAGGTGTAAGGGTTGAGAAACTATTTCATGTGATATAGTGAAATATTTCAGAACACCGGTACACAAAGGTTGCCCGTCGATACTGAGTGACGGGTTGCAGCGTGATGGCGTCATAACACTGCACTCCGTCGCTCATCTGTCGGTCCTCACTCGCTACATGAACTAACTGCCAGAGGTTCAGAAGGGTCAATTCCTCATGGCGTCAAAACTTTTCCTGATGCTTACAACTCCCATAGTCATGCATACAAGTACCGTATTTTCTGGCGTATAAGATGACTTTTAAACCCACATAAATCTTCTCAAAATGTGGGGGTTGTCTTATGCGCCAGTTGCTGAAATTTCCAAGCCGGTATCTGAGATATTTTCCTACCCTGAAATATCTTCCTATTCTTACAACTGCGCATGTGCTCTAGTTTTGGTGTTTTCAGGGTTAAACTTCAGATTTTCGGGTGTCAAGGTTAGGGGGAGCTTGATAGTAGGGGTGAGTTTTGTGGATCAGGGGTAAAGTTTAGGGGTTCGGGGGGTTAAAATTAATCTAACCTCCCCAATCCCCTAACCTTAAGCCTCGGAACCCCTTGACACCGGAAACATCGGAAGATCTACCCATGAGAACACCAAAACTAGGGTCTATCTGCCACATGCACAGTTTGTAAGAATTAGGAAATATTTCAGGTAGGAAAATATCTGCAAAACACCGTAACTTGAAGACTCTCGCTGCTGTGCATATTTCGTTGGGGTGTAGGTCAAACAATGGCTGCTACTGGAGGAGTCTGCCTATCAAGACATTGGGCAGCTCCCCCTCATCCCCCCTCCCCTCTCTCCCCCCTTAAAGTGTGAGTTGAAGCTGTTGCTGAAACTGGTATTCTAGCTTAAACACAGCTTTACCAAACACCTTCATTATCACTTATGATGAATAAAAATTTACATTTTAGATTGCCAAAATTCTTTCAGTTCTTATGTTACATGTATACATTACTGTCACTCGGATAACTGCAGGAAACATTAATAACTATGAAAGGTTGCAGTTAGGAGTGTGGTGACATTAGGAATGTAAATGTACTAAAAACATAGGACTTTTAAGGTTGTTGAGATCTGGGGGTTGAAAGTCAGCATAGGTATATGTAAGGCCATGTGTCCACTGCTGTTTCCCTGAGCTGGCCGAAAAAGGATTGCGCGCCGGTACATTTGCAGATCGATTTACCGAGACTTTCAGGCAGTTTGTCCACCGCATCGGGATATTATTTTAGCATACTAAAGACGCGGAAAAATATCACTTTAAAAGCATCAGGCGCTGCTTTTCCACGTCTTGGAGACACATCCATTGATCTTCCATAGACATGTCTTTGGCGGCACCGTATGGCTCATTCCACAGTTTTATCAGCACCGCTTAAATAATGCAAAATGGACACGGTCCTGTTCATTAGAATAGGAAGTGTCCTCTTTGCGTCTTTTGTCCCGCTGTGTACGTGCATCAACCATGGGGAAAAAGAAGCAGTGGCCACAAGCCAAAAGGGTACAATCTGAGAAGAGAAAAGCACTGCTGGAGTGTTGACAATTGAAATATGACTATGAAAGGTTGACATTTTAACTGCAGGTAGTCTTAGGGGTTAGTTACTAATCCAGAACATTTCAACTACTAGATGATTGAAAAAGAGCCTCCGCTCGAAACACGTCCCATTGATCCTGTTGAGCCCTCCAGCATTTGTAAGCAGGAAGTGATCTCATCCCTAACCAGGAAGTGAGGTCATCCTGGAAAGCACATGGCTTGTAAACCTCCTTTTATGTGAGTATCTTGTCTGGTCTTTTGTTTTATTTCATATTATTTAATCATTTACAATACCTTACTTTGTTGTACTAGGTTGTGCGTCTCATGTTGCTTATACCAGGGTGCTGTAGAAAGGGGGGCTCCTTTCTCAGTGCCTGATGATTGTGAACTGGCTCCTCTTGTTTAAAAAAAGTTTGAGGACTCCTGGTATATATGATCAATTCTTCCTCATTGGACAATGCTATTTTTAGCCACACCCACTATTCAGCTGAAATTAGGCATGCATATTTTTTTGTTTTTTCATGCTGTATTTCATGTATGTGATCCTTGAATATCCCTCTATCAAGTTATAAACTTATGGAGTATAACATTATCATTCAGCATAAGTCATGCTTCTGACACCAAGGCTCAGCAGTATGGACAGACACATTATTATATTTTCCATTGTCTCCTCCATCTATTGCATTGTCAAGCCGAAATCATCCGAGTCCATTTCGCTTTGGGCGCTACTGCAGTTTAAATGGATATTTGCTCATTAAATATTGCATTTGCGCTGCTGAATTATTTATTCTTTTGGATGTATTTTTTTTTTTTTTTTTAGGAAGTGGACGCGTATAAAATGCTCATTACAAATACGTAAGTGTACAGTATTTGTCATTATCTTTTCAGGAACACATTAATTAGATGTAAATGAATAATGTTTGGAGATAACACCGCGCAGCTTTAGTCGCTGTAACTGTAGGCGACAATTACACAGAGCCACTTACCCATACATAATCAGAATGAATTGTGTGTTTAAACATAGCCTCGCTGAGGAAAAACAGACGATTATAAATGGTTGGATGACCAAGAATATTTCAAAACATATTAAAATAAAGGCTTCTTAAAGATATGTTGCCTTTACGTTGCAGAGGATTGGCTTTTCCAAATGTTTATTTTTTCTTTTCATGATTGATTTTTTTTTTATAATTTTCTTTTAACTTTTTTTTTATTATAATTTTAGTGAGTATAAAAAACTTGAACTATTATTGCTAAGTGAATGTACCATGAAAAGGAATCTTGAAAATAGAGCTGTACCCAACAAAGACAACTGAATACTTACCGCTTCTGCCGCCTGTAGTCTCTGATACAACTCAAGGGCCAAAGGGGCAAGGTGTATGCTGCGTGGGGGGTCATTCCTGAGGCACCTTCTAGAACTGTTTACTTCTAGACACTTGCTTCACACCACGCTATGACCCCTTAAACCCCTCCCCCATCCATTACCCCTTCATACCCACAATAATATACCAGACACCTGTAATGGATTTAAATGACTGTTTATTGATACAAACGTAACATATTAAAAAAACTCTTCAGCCTTAAGCTTTGTTTCCATTGTACGTCGGGAGCCCTCCGCTAAGCGTATACGCTAAGCA
>CM070032.1:17437292-17450626 GCA_036250615.1 Ptychadena robeensis
CCAAGCTTCCAAGCTGAAGTTGCTTTCTTAGTGGTGTTTTGCCATTGTAAACACAGATAAAAAAAATCCTTACCTGTAAGGAGATCGTTGTGCATTTCCCCTGTCGCTCTTTCTGTTTGTCTCTGGAAAATCGCAGTGGTGGTACAGATTGACAGAATGCTCATTCCTAAACTCTTCATGTCTCTTTATTGTTTATTTTGTTTATTTTTTTATTTCACTTTGAAAGCCATTGTGTCTAGCGCCCCCAGTGGTCATACACGTTACACGCAGTATTAAACCCTGGAAGACTGGAAGCTACACAGGAATCAACATGGTGATGGAGCAGAGCAGGTATGTGATGGTGATGGACAAAGCAGGTAAATATAGTATTTTTTTTACATTTTTTAACAACTTTAAGCTATTGGGACAGCTTAGAGGTAAATAAAAATATTCCCTTTCTGCAGAGATACCTAAAGATTGTTAAAATGCTGTTTTGTGTCATTTTAAAGCTTTAGATTTATTTATTTATGGAGACAATTTTTAAACTATTACCAAAGAAGGGACACACATCATACATTGTTCATAAGCTCACAATGGAAAACCTAATTACTGGATATCACTGAAGACTGCATTGGAAAGCAACTTGTGTGAATAGGAGTAGATATCACCCTGCTGTTATTTCCCAGGAGATAGCGTCCTAGCTCTCGCCATCTTTATTGTAAATAGTCCTGCATATCATGTTAACTTCACACATAGTAATACTGCAGATGTTTATCTAGGCAATGGAGAAGGAATGCATGCCTTGCATTTGTCATACCAAAGTAACCAATCAGATCAAACTTTACTTAAAGCGGATGTAAACTCAATATGTAAAAATTACATATGTAAAGTTATAGTTTGACTTACCTCTGAGCTGGTATGATGATGGCTTAGGGCTCCTAAAATAATATACTCACCTGCTGTTCAGTGGAATCGCATGAGCGATTTCATATTTATTCGCCAGGCTTCCGAGGGTTAACTCCGGGTGCAATATCGTGGGTGGCCACTGTATTTGTATGGGAATTTTCCTCAATATACTTTGAATGGACAGCCGAGATCATAGAATTAACCAGCAAACATTGCGCTCAGACCAGGAAGTGAGAGGATGCTACAAGGGATCTTCTTAAATGACTAGTTGCAGGTACCGTATTTTTCGGACCATAAGACGCACTTTTTCACCCCCAAAATTGGGGGCCTGGTACAAGAGCATTCGGACTAAAAACTCCACTCCCCGGCATGGAGCGCTCACGCTGTTGTATTCAGTCTAGTTTCCCGGCAGCTTGAGTGGAAGATCCAGATGCGGTATGTACTGGAGTCTGAGGTTCGTTTCTGCCTCACATATATGATGGCCGAACTTCTGCCTGGGTCCGTCCGCGAACGGGTGGATTGGACTTTTAAAGTCCAACACCGCCCATTCAATGGGCAGATTCAAATTCCCTGCCGAGAACCCAGAAGTGTGCTGTCAATTGGATGTCACATCGTACCTGGAAACCAAGTTTCCTGTTCCATTTATCGGATGTGATGTCACTGCACATCAACGCCGGCGTGGGATCTTTACTGCTCCTCCGATCTGTCTACACAAGGAAGAATAGTGAGCTCGCTTCCTCGCCGACAACAGGGTGCTTCACCGACCGTTTCGGAGGCCCATCACTAAGATGGGATTTTGAGTTAATTGCAAAGCCCCTGACAAAGTGGTATCATCATCAAACTGGCAGGGATATACTACAAAAAATAAATGCTCTCCCACAATATTTTTTGCATTAAATTAAGTGCCAAGTCAGTCAAAATTTTTAAAATTCGACTTTAATTTGGAACCTAATTTATGCAAAAACTACATGTGCTAGAGAAACAACTTTTTTTGTTCCAAGTTCCCACACCCCTTCTCCAAAAAAATACTTTCCAGCATGTTTGGTGATGATATCATTTTAAGAGGCGTGTAATCAGCTCAAAGTTATCAAGTTGAAAAATTCCACCATCGCTATTCAAACAGAGCAGGCCTTCAGTAAACAAACATCAAAGGAGAAAGTAAAAGATAATTCTCACGTGGGGATAGGGTTTCCCCAAGCCGGTCATCCTTTCCAAAGGAAGCGTCCACTTGTCCTGTCCCCAGACAGTGTCCTCCCATACTCTTTCACCGATTATGGTCATGTGACCCGGTTATAAGACTGCTGTGGCAGCCAACACCTCACCCACAGGTGCTGTGTGGGGGAATGGAGGCCCTCCCAACCATCCTTCCTTTCAACAGTCCAGAGGCCCTGCCACAATCTTCTGCAATCATGCAGGTCCACAGACTGCCATTCAAATCCTGACTGTGTCCATCCAGCACCCTAGATTTAACCTAAAGGGGGACACAGACCAAAAATGGGGCAATCATATACCGGCCATTCAGGACCCATCCTGACGTCCCTTTACTTGAGTCTATATATCGTTCTCTGCATCACGACCCACGTGCCCTGCCTGTTAAACTGAGGCCTGTTGAATCCTGTAAAATCAGTGGTGGGCAACTGAAGTTGATATGGAGGGGCCACAAGTGCGGCCCTGAGCATCATTAAGGGCCTCACATGACTCGATCCAGACCCTCCCCATGTCAACTATCCCAGCAGCGTGGACCAGAGTGTCCAGAACACATACATCCAAACCCGACAGCAACCCACCATCACCTGCCCGCGTGGGGGGCCGCGCACAATGTGTAGACCTGACAATGTTACTGATGTAAGGACGTCCAAATTTGATTAGGAAAACTCTGTGGTTCAGTGTGTGACCACTTCACAGTGAGTTGCATGCCCTATGCATTAAACAGTTAGGTTTTTTGGGGCCCACAGTTGAGGACCAAGGGGGGCCTACGAGCAACACCCAGGGCCACAGGTTGGGCACCTAGGTGGTAAATTCGTCATGTGGGTTACCTGCACCCCATCCCCCCCCCCCGCAAAGTGAAGTGTGTTTTTGATTGTGTACCAAGACTTTGTGACCTTCTTTACTGGACACACATGTAAATCACCCACTTTTATTAGCAACTGGGACACAAAAAGTGTCTAAAGTGATGAAGAATAAGGAGATTAGACCCTAAATCCAGGTTCGTGTACTGCGGTAAGTTATGAAAACATTCTTAGTTCACTTTAGTCCCACCCATTCAGAGTTCAGCTGATTTCCTGGATCTCACACTATACCCTCTGATCATTAGAAATACCTATAATGATGAAGATACAGTTTGCCTTGTTTGTTTACGCAGTAAGTAAGAACTATTATTTCCATTCCATAATCATTTGCCGTTAAGTACAATAGAACCAATATATTATTGCTGCTAAAATCGGGCTCGTATACTCACATCTAGAAAATTGCATAATGTTTTGTCCCAACAGATGGAGCCCTACATTATATTCTTATAATGGCAGCCGAGAACGTGGCGTCTGATTTTGCGTGTGCACAAAACATTGTATCCCAGCTGTCTGAATAATCAAACTAGATTGGCATAGGTATAAAGAAAAAGAAAAAAATGATATTTACAGCATAGGCAGTAAGGTTCTGGATGACTGCAGAAGGGTACAGATACTAACAGTAAGTTTACCAGTGAGGGAAATAAGTATTTGATCCCCTCTGATTTTGTATGTTTTACCTCCTAGCGCTATGTGTGAGGTTCCAGATTTCCTGTACCATACTAAAGCGCACTATAGACTTAATGGGCGTAATTTTTTATGTTGTTAGGCCGGTAACTTCCCCAAAATATGTCGGTACAAAAGGGTCCGTAGAACTCTGAATATAATAATGTTTGAACTACACACGAATAATGTATTTATAAATTTATTTTTATAATACTCATTTTTCTTCACATTGGAAATGGGTTTTTGTGGTTTTATTAACTTTGAATTGTGATTATCCAGTAACAATTCCCTTTGCACCCCGCTCTCTTCTCTGGGTGTGGTGGACCTGGTGACATCAACCCAGGGAAGAGAGGGTTAACTGAAAGGGTCAACCAATCTGGGAACCACAACTGACAACAGTTTTCCTCTTTCTCTGATGGATTTGTAACGTGTCGGAAGTCCGCTAAGGAGCGCATTCCAATCAGACTTGGCAACCTCCCTTTTTGGCCGGGAAGTCATGTTTTTTCTCTCTGCGTATATAATAATTTTTGGATGTTGCCACATTAGAAAAATTTCAAAATTTGTATAATGTTTTTATGCGACCTTTCCCGGCCAATCCCGATTTCAAGAAATCCCAGATTTTTCCCGTATGCTTGAAATCGCGCTGTCTACGCAGGTATAGGGTGTTACTCTCTCTGCTAATGTCCCACCCCCCACATTATCATCCACAAGCAGGGTGGGACATTAGCAGGAGATTGAGCTGCGTCCCTCGCCCAGCGTTATTCGCTGTGTGAATTCCGCCTGTGCCAGAAGTGTGACGTTGCGAGGGCATTCACTCTGTACTTGGAACGCGGAAGAACCAAGATCTTTACTCAGAAAAGATGTCACTGATGTCACTATCCTGTACGTCCACGATTTTTTGTTAGGAAGAGATGAGTTTTTCAAATGTGATCATGCGGCATAGGGGCACATTCCGTATTCGTGGCATGCCGCAAATTTTTGGGAAAACATTCGGGAAAATATTCGCATTCGGCAAGTATCTTCTTATTGCGAATATACGGCATTTTATCGATTTGTTCGCGAAGTTATATACATATATTCGTGAATATACGTTTAACTTGCATTGAGGGCGTGTTGAAAAAAAATTGCGCATGTTTGGATGCCATCTAAGTGATCTTTTCGCAATATTTCTAAAGTGCCGATTTTCGCAATATTCCCGAATATGCGCGATCACACCAATAATTGGATTTAAAAATGTTGATGGTCCGCAGGGGAGTGTTGCTACTCTCTTGTTGCAAGCCTTCCCATTCGTCCACTTTGCATTGAGAGGCCGTGTGTAATGGAAAAAAAAATACCGAATATTCCGGAATTGCGAATATTCGCAATTATCACCAATCTTCGCGAATTTCCGAATTTGCCATTTCGCGATAGATATTCGGAATCGCGAATATTCGTATCATCACTAGTTTCAAATACTGGAAGCGACCCTCTCTGCTACACACTTCCACGCATTTTGCGATCAGGTAAGTGTAATATCCCCGTTTTTATATTATCCTACCGCCGCACATCATTTGCCAAGTGTTAGGAGTTGGAGGGGCGTTACTCTCCCTTCTAACTTCCACCCTTCTTGTGGGCATCAACCCTCGCCATGTTTTTAGGTGAGCTAGAGACCCTGTGAAACGGTGGTTCGACCCAGGGGGAGTGTTGAGAGCCACTAATCTAGAATCCATAACTTACAAAAAGTTCCCCACTACAACATCTCAGCAAATTTTGGGTCTTCACAATTTAGATGTCGGTGCGTGACGGCACATTTTGCTGTGTGTGTTCTGCTCCTTATCTGCTAACATTCCCCCCTAGGCTTTATTCGATTCTTTTTTCTTCCGGTTATTTTTTGGGTAAAATTCTCTGCTTATATTCGGATCAGGCTATACTCAAAAAATAAGGTACGTTTTTTTCTTTTTTTTTATGCTTTCCTTCCTATAATTGGCACTTCTAGTGACATTCATTTAATGATGTACTTCTGGTGGTAGGTCCGCTTTAAGATGAATCTAAACTAATGACTTGGTGCATGCCTTTACGTAAATTCCTCCCAAATTTCCACTTTTTTCACCCTGTTCCTACAACTTAACAACTACAATAAACACACAACACAGGAACTATTAAAAAAGCGTAGGACATATTTTTCCAGGAACCGGCCTAAATAACCAGTATCAATAATAGTAACATTTACCAACAGGTTAACAGTAAATAACATTACATTATAAAATGAAGGTCACCCTTTTAGTTTGAAACCAATGTCCAAATGTACCAGCCTCCCATTTACCAGCTCGTGGGTACAACCACCTGTGCCTCCATAAACCGCCACCATTTACCCTAAATACCATCTGTGTTATAGACCTTGTAAGAGCTTACAGTTTCACCACCTATGACTGCTCTTCCACCAGGACGACATACCAATCCAGGTTTATTTCTTGGGCACTGCCAGGGACCCATGTAGCATGACAACAAAACTAAAGACATTTGATATGGCAAGACATTATACAAATTAATGCTAAACTATCCCATCCCTGACACTATCCACCAAACTATCCTAACAAAGGGAGGGAGGGGTCGATCTCCATCAAAAAGTGCTGATACCGCATCCGGCCAGGTCTTTTAATGGTGACTGGATTTTTCTCTTCCCCGACGTCACTTCCTAGCAATCCGCCCATTTAGGCACCTTTTGCCAAATGCCTTCTCTGAATGGCCAAGACCAAAAATGGAATAGCACAGCTTGCCAGTACAGCTGCTCGAGCCTCAATTAGTTTTCTTTAGAACAATTTTACTTACTCTACTGTATATGAAGGAGAACCAGCCACTCTTGAACAGCAGCAATGTCATCCTATGGGGAGGGAAGTATAAAGCAGGGAACACAAACATAGATAGGAGCTAGATTGATGGCCGATTCGGCCATCTATCTGGCCCATATCTAATGCGGCCATCCCCGTTTTAGAGCGTGATCAATCAATTCCGCTTGAAAACAGGGATATTGGACATGACCATAAACCACTATCGATGTCCATTGCAAAGCATCATTGGAGTTGGAGACACAGCAGTGCTGCACCCCCAGCTCCTCGGATATCAGACAGCAGTGGGATGCCGTCATCGCACTGCTTCCGGGAACCTCAAATGGCAAATTCACAAATAGAGCAGTGAATTTTATGGTATAACTGATTGTTTCATGATTCATTCTCATTTTTTTTCAGATTCAAACAAGAGTAGCATTTAAAGAATCTTGATCAGCTAGGTTGGAAATTTTCAAAGGATTGTAGAAGAGTAATGCATAGAAAAGTAGCTTGCCATGGGAAATCAGTTGTGGTCCCCTTCAGAATCTTTCCCACAATCCCTTAGGTGTCTATCAGTATATATATCTGGCTCCTCCCTCACCTAAGGAGCTCAGAGCAGATCCGTTTGATGGGACGAGAGCAGTCAGACTATAAACTCATAACCAGGAATGGAGCTCTCACCCGTTTGAACCGGTGGCATACATGGAATCTAGGAGATCCAGATGCTGTATGTACTGGAGTCTGAGGCATCGTTCCTGCATCACAGACCCAGTGCCGAGCCTGTGGATCCTGCCAGTTCACATGTGGGCTACCTGTGTGGGATTGGGTACCAGAGACTGTGTGAACTTCTTTACTGGACACTAGAGATGGTCGAATTAAAATTTGACCATTTTGACAAACTTGACTAATCAAATCCCTTGATCCTGGTATCATCACCAAAATTGCTGGAGATGTAGAGAAGGGTTGGGGGTATACTACAAAAAAAAAAAGGGATTGCTCGAACACAAAAAGTTTTTGTATAAATGAAGTTATCATTACCAATAAATTAGGAAATCATCACCAAATTTGCTGGAGATGTAGACAAGGGTTGGGGGTATACTACAAACGTTTTGCTGCATAAATTAAGTTCAAAGTCAAGTAAAAATGTCAAAAATCTAAATTTCGACTTTGAACTTAATTTATACAAAAACTACATGTGCTAGAGCAATTTTTTTAAAATGTTCCCACAACCCTTCTCTAGCAATTTTGGTGATGATACCATTTTCAGAGGCTTTACAGCTCACAAAGTCAGCTAGTTGAAAAATTTGACCATCTCTACGGCTTTGTTTCCATTGTACGTCGGGAGCCCTCTGCTAAGCGTATACGCTAAGCAGGGGTCCCGACGTATCCCATAGACTCAGCCTGCCGGCGGGTGGTCCGTTTAGACATCCGCCGGTGTACAGGCTGAACGTACTCGACTACGTTCAGCCTGACACCGGCGGACCGGGTCGGCGCAATGAAGACAGACCCGTCCGCCGAGCAGGTAAGTCTATCTGCTACGTCGGGGACCCCGACGTAA
Organism: Ptychadena robeensis; assembly: GCA_036250615.1. Lineage (NCBI taxonomy): Eukaryota > Metazoa > Chordata > Amphibia > Anura > Ptychadenidae > Ptychadena > Ptychadena robeensis. The sequence continues at coordinate 17,445,272 of CM070032.1, forward strand.
TGGAAACAAGCCCTACCCCCTCACCTAACGGAGTGGATCTGTTTGATGGGACAAGAGCATTCGGACTAAAAACTCATCACCAGGCATGGAGCGCTCACCTGTTGTACATTCAGTCTAGTTGCCCACAGCTTGAGTGGAAGATCCAGATGCTGTATGTACTGGAGTCTGAGGTATCGTTCCTGCATCACAGATAGTGATGGCCGAACTTCTGCCAGGTCCGTCCGCGAACGGGTGGATCGGACTTTTAAAGTCCAACATCCGCCCGTTCATGGGCAGATTCAAATTCCCTGCCGAGAACCCAGAAGTGATGTCAGTGATGTCACATCTGGTACCTGGAACGCATAGTTCCTGGTTCCGATTTACGGATGTGATGTCACTGACATCATCCTCCGGTGGGATCTTACTGCTCCTGATCCTGTCTAAGGAAGAATAGTGAGCTCCTTCTCGCCGACAAACAGGGTGCTCACCGACAGTTCGGCCATCACTAGAGATGGAGATTTTGAGTTAATTGCAAAGCCCCTGAACATGGTATCATCATCAAACTTGCAGGAGATATACTACAAAAAAGTATTGCTCTAACACAAATAGTTTTTGCATAAATTAAGTTCAAAGTCAGGTCAAAATTTTTAAAATTCGACTTTAATTTTGAACCTAATTTATGCAAAAACTACATGTGCTAGAGAAACACTTTTTTGTTCCAAATGTTCCCACACCCCTTCTCTACATTTCAAGCAATTTTGGTGATGATATCATTTTAAGAGGCGTTGTAATCAGCTCAAAGTTAGCAAGTTGAAAAATTCCACCATCTCTATTCAAAAACAACAGTCCTTCAGTACAACAGCAAAGGCAAGAAAGTAAAGATAATTCTCACGTGGGGAGAGGGTTTCCCAAAACCGGTCATCCTTTCTCAGAGGGAAGCAGTCCAGCCTTGTCTGTCCTCCAGACAGTGTCCAATACTCTTTCACCGATTAGGTCAGGTAACCCGGTTATAAGACTGCTGTGCAGCCAACACCCACCCACAGGTGCTGGGTGGGGTGAATAGGAGGCCCTCCCAACCATCCTGCCTATTCACAGTCCAGGCCCTGCCAGCAATCTCACAAAGTGCAGTCCACAGACTGCCATTCAAATCCTGGACTGTGTCCATCCAGCACCCTAGGAGTTACCTAAAGGGGGACACAGACCAAAAATGGGCAATACATATACCCCATTCAGGACCCATCCCTGACGTCCTGTACTTGAGTCTGAGATATCGTTCCTGCATCACAGACCCACTGCCCTGCCTGTTACAACTGAGCCTGTGGATCCTGTAAATCAGTGGTGGGCAACTGAGTTGATATGGAGGGCCACAAGTGCGGCCCTGGCATCATTAAAGGGCCGCACATGACATCGATCCAGACCCTCCCCCTGTCAACATATCCCAGCAGGCGGTGGACCAGATCCAGACAGGCAGTCAAAACCCGACAGCACCCACCTCACCTGCCCCTGGGTGCAGCGCACATATGTAGACCTGACAATGTTACTGATGTAGGACCTCCAAAGTTGATTAGGAAACCTGGGTCAGTGTGTGACCACTTCACAGGTGAGTTGCTATGCCCTATGCATTAACAGTTAGGTTTTGGGGGCCACATGTGGAGGACCAAGGGGGGCCTACGAGCAACACCCAGGGCCACAGGTTGGGCACCTAGGTGGTAAATTCTCATGTGGGTTACCTGTGTGGGATTGGGTACCAGAGACTGTGTGAACTTCTTTACTGGACACACATGTAAATCACCCCACTGTTATACAACTGGGACACAAAAAAGTCTAAAGTGATGAAGAATAAAGAGATTAGACCCTAAATCCAGGTATCTGTACTGCGGTAAGTTATGAAAACATTCTTAGTTCACTTTATTCACCCATTCAGCTGATTTCCTGGATCTCACACTTCCTTCTGATCATTATAAATACCTAGAATGATGAAGATACAGTTGTGCTTGTTGTTACGCAGTAAGTAAGAACTATTATTTCCATTCCATAGATTCATTTGCCGTTAAGTACAATAGAACCATGATATTATTGCTGCTATCGCTCGTATACTCACATCTAGAAAATTGCAATAATGTTTTGTCCCAACAGATGGAGCCTTATATCTTATAAATGGCAGCCGAGACGTGGCGTCTGATTTTGCATGCACAAAACATTGTATCCAGGCTGTCTGAATATCAAACTAGATTGCATAGTTATGAAAGAAAAAGAAAAAAAGGATATTACAGCATAGGCAGTAAAGGTTCATGGATGACTGCAGAAGTGTACAGATACTAAAAGTAAGTTTACAGTGAGGGAAATAAGTATTTGATCCCCTGCTGATTTTGTATGTTTTACCTTCCTAGCGCTCTTGTGAGGTCCAGATTTCTGTACCAAAAGCGCACTATAGACTTAAATGGTATTTTTTTATGTTGTAGGCCTGTAACTTCCCAAAATATGTCGGTACAAGGGTCTAGTAGAAATTCTGAATATAATAATGTTTGAACACACACAATAATGTATTTATATTTAGTTTATAATACCATTTTTATTCAATTGGAAATGTGTTTTGTGTTTTATTACTTTGAATTGTATTGTATCCAGTACAATTCCCTTTGGCACCCTCTCTCTTCTCTGGTGTGGTGGACCTGGTGACATCACACCAGGGGAGAGAGGGTTAACTGCAAAGGGGCACATCTGGGGAACCACACTGAAAACAGTTTTCTCGATGGATTTGGAACGCGGAAGTGCCGCTATGGAGCGCATTCCAAATCAGACTTGTCAACCCTCCCTTTTTGGCCGGGAAAGTCATGTTTTTTCTCTTCTCTATATAATTATTTTTGGGATGTTGGCCACATTAGAAAAATTTCAAAATTTTGTATAATGTTTTTTATGCGACTTTCCCGGCCAAATCCCAATTTCAAGAAATCCCAGATTTTTCACGTATTCTTGAAATCGCGCTGATCTAGCAGGTATAGGGTGTTACTCTCTCTGCTAATGTCCCACCCCACACATTATCAGCACAAGCAGGGTGGGACATTAGCAGGGAGAGTAACTCCCTCTCCCAGCTTATTCAGCTGAGAAGTCCGCCTGGTGCCAGAAGTGACGTCAGTGACATCACTTCTGGTACTTGGAACGCGGAAGAACCAAGATCTGTATACCAGAAAAGATGTCACTGATGTCACTTCCTGTACGTCCCACGATTTTTTGTTATGAAAAAGATGTTTCAAATAGTGATCAGCGGCATAGGCAACATTCGTATTCGCGGCATGCCGCGAATTTTTGGGAAAACATTCGGAAAATATTCGCATTCGGCAATATTCTTCTTATTGCGAATATCGGCAGTTTTATGCGATTTTCGCGAATTTTATATATTCGTGAATATACGTTTAACTTGCATTGAGGGGCGTGTTGAAAAAAAATTGCGCATTTTGGATGCCATCTAAGTGATTTTCGCGAATTTTCTAAAGTGCCGATTTTCGCAATATTCCGAATATTCGCATCACCCCAATATTGGATTTAAAAACTGTTGATGGTCGCAGGGAGTGTTGCTAAGCTCTTGTTGCAGCCTTCCCATTCGTCCACTTGCATTGAGAGGCGTGTGTAATGGAAAAAAAAATACCGAATATCCGGAATTGCGAATATTCGGCAATATATTCACCATCTTCGCGAATTTCCGAATTGCCAATATTCGCGATAAATATTCGGAATCCGAATATTCGTAATCATCACTAGTTTCAAATACTGGAAGCGACACTCTGCTACATCACTTCCAGCACGATCAGGTAAGTGTAATATCCCCGTTTTTATATTATCCTACCCCGCACATCATTTGCACAAGTGTTAGGAGTTAGGAGGGGCGTTACTCTCCCTTCTAACTTCCCACCCTGCTTGTGGGCATCACCCTCCCATGTTTTTAGTGAGCTGAGAGACCCCTGTGAAACGGTGGTTCGACCCAGGGGGAGTGTTGAGAGCCACTAATCTAGAGCAATACTTAAAAAAAGTTCCCACTACAACATCTCCAGCAATTTTGGTCTTCACAAATTTAGATTCTGACAGGCACATTTGCTGTGTGTTTCTGCGCCTTAGCTGCTACATTCCCCCCTAGGCTTATATTCGATTCTGTTTTCCAGGTTATTTTTTGGTAAAATCTCTGCTTATATTCGGATCAGCTTATACTCAAGTACCGTATTTTTCGGCATATAAGACGCACTTTTTCACCCCCAAAAATTGGGGGCAAAAAGTGTCTGCGTCTTATATGCCGAATGCGCGACCCCTGCGGCCACCTGGCCGCCAGTGGTCGCACCTTGGCTTCCCGCTAGCTCTCCCGGCACAGAGGAGCTGTCAGTTCAGATGGGAGAGCCAATGTCCGGCTCTCCGATCTGAACTGTGTCATTACCTATGCCAGTTCTGAACTGGTATGGGCAATGAAGACAGAGCTAGATGAACTGACATTTACAGCTCTCCTGTCCTTTGAAACAGCAATCAGCTGCCCCATGGACACAGAATCCGTGACATCGGAAGACTGTGACATCGGGAGAGGAGAGAGAGCTGAACACAGCCCAGCTCTCCTCTCCCCCCTCCCTCCTCCTCAGATCAGTGTAGTGTGACGTGTGTTCAGCTGAGAGTGAACTGCTGCTAGTGACACCTGCTGGCTGAATTGGATATTACATTCACTGAATTCATTGCATTATTCCAATTGATGTGAAAACATATTAAATCTTTTTTTTCTGGTTTTTCTGCCCTAAAAACTGTGTGCGTCTTATAAAGCGAAAAATACGGTATATGCGGTAACTGGAAATTCTCAATGCTACAAAACCTTTTATTTGTTTCTTTTCCCATGTGTTATTTCATCAGAGACAATAACATCCGATTTAGCTGCAGACTTTGTTTTCTATATTTACAGCGCTGAGCACTATTGATTCCTCTCTATAGTTTCATTATATTTTAATGTTTTGGGTAGAAGCGACTCTTTTCGCCAAGATAATATCTTGCTGTTACAAGAGAGACGAGAGGCAGAATATAAGGACGCAAACAATTATGATGTATTATGACATGGGACGCTGAGCAGCTTTATAAAATGCGCATTTTTGTTTGAGAGGATATTGCTATTTCTGTGTCATTATTTCATAGAGAGGAGAACGGAACATAAACCCACCAATAGCAGCCGTCCTACAGCTATTTCCACACTCCGGCTCCTTTCCCCCGTCATTAGATAGTGCCTAGGCATGTGTATTCCTATCATTCCAGAATGTTAGAATTCAAAGTTTCCTGTTGTTGTTATTGCAGAAGAAATCACTGCTATGTAGTGCCGGGTCCTCCCTGATAGAATACATAGTGATTGGGAGGTAT
>CM070032.1:17454789-17472522 GCA_036250615.1 Ptychadena robeensis
TGGCGGAATCCGAAATCGCGATTATCCGAGAAAGCGCAATTGCGATCACATACGCGCAATACATGCAAGCCAATGGAGCTCGGATATTCGATTGGGAGAATATCCGTCCTTTCCGTTTTAAAAAAATCGCATTGCGATTATATAATCGCGATCCCATTCATTGCAATGGATCGCGATTGTAAAAGTGCGATTATAATAGCGCGACAAATCGCAATAGAGCGCGAAAAATCGCGATCGCGTCGGATATGCGATGATATATTCGCGAATATTCGCCAAATGGCGAAATAGCGATATTCGAGCTAAATATTCGAAAATCGAATATTCGAGCTCAACACTACCAATGACTGAAGCTGGTCTTAAAGGTCATGGTGGTCATTGTGATGATCCAAACAGTTGTGGTCAATTCAGGCCCAACCCAAGTACAGTCAAAAGGATTCCATAACTCCTTCATTGTGTCTCTCAGCGATATAGAAGAATACCATATGACAGATACCATAAACAGACGCCGTAAAGTAAAGGAAAGAAATAATAATTCACCACTTACGGCAAATGACTTCTATTCTGTCATATTGTCCTGTCATCCTCTCCGGGAACACCATACATCACTGGTTCTCAGCGGCACATAATGCACTAAGTGCTACACTTGTAGAAGCTTGAGTCACCACTGAATAACCTTTAAGGAATGAGAGGCAGAACCTGAACGAGCTGTTCTCCTTACTTTAGGAGTGCATAGCTTACAGAAGTTTGCCAGGTACTTTGGAAGAAAGTTCTACAGAAATGAAGCCATAAAAATGAAAGATGGAGCAAATGATATAAAACGTGGTCCATTTTTTCTTTCTATTTAAAATTTGTTTCAGGTTTTTCAGGTTTCAGGTCTGGAAGATAAAATATCTCTCGTTTTTATGTCATTTTTAATGTCTTATAGTTTAATCAAAAACTCCTCTATTAGAATAGTAGTCCTGGAAGTGTTATATATATAAGTATAAAGTGTTGTTCCAGCACTGGAATAATGAGGAGGAGAGGGTCCAGAGGGTTGAGGTGCGCCATCAGGTGGGGAGCAGTGAAGATGAGAGGGGATAGGTCGAAGGAGGTAGGTAGAAGGAGTTCAGCAATGAAAATGAAAGGGGACAAGCTGTAAAGCAGGGATGTCCAACTCAAATACTTAGTGGGCCACGTTTAAAAATATAATTACACTTCGGGCCATTTTTGGTACCCCGGGACTATGCACACATCAACCCTGTGTGTACAGTGGGTGTGTGTTCCTATCCCCGTGCAGTGTGTGTAGTCCATTTTTTCCCTCATAAATGTGTGTACAGTGTATGTAGTCCATTTGTGCCCTCACAACTGTGTGTACAGTGTGTGCAGTCCATGTGTTGCCTCATAAATGTGTGTACAGTGTGTGTAGTCCATGTATACCCCCATCCCTGTGTGTAGTGTGCCATGTTTTATCGCCCCCCTCACCCTTTGGGTGGGCAGTGATGTGTAGTTCCCTTGTATTCACCCCATAACGTGTGTACATTGTGTGTAGTCCTATGTTTGCCCCTCAAATATAATGTGTGTTACGCGTGGTGGCATTCCATGTGTGACCCCATCCTGTGTTGTACATAATTGTGCTTGTGTACCCTCAACATGTGTGCCCCCATAACTGTATGTAAGTGTAGTGCCTAGTCCATGTGTGCACCCTCCTAGCTGTTGGTAGCAGTGTTTTAGTCCATGTGTTGCTCATCATAAATGTCATGTACAGGTGTGTGTATTCCGGTGGGTGTGCCACCATAACTGTGTGTACAGTGTGTGTACGTCATGTGTGCCCATCATAATGTGTGTAAATACAGTGCGTGTTCCATCGTGTTGGCCCGCTCATAATGTGTGTAACATTGTGTGTAGGATCCATTTGTGCCGGCCTGCACAAACGTGTGTACAGTGTGTGTAGGTCCATCTTGTGACCCCCCTCCCTGGTGTGGGTGATACATTGGGTGTAGTCCGGGTATGCCCATCATACTGTAGTGTACATTGGGCCGTATCCATGTGGTCCCACTCATAACGCCAGTGATGTGCAGTGTTTATAGTCAATGTTGTGAACCCCGTATAAAATGTGGGTGTACATTGTGTGTAGCTCCATGTATACCCACCCATCCAGATCCCTGATTGTTTTACAGGTGTGTGATAAGTCCGCTATCTATACCCCCATACCTCGTGTACAAGTGTCAGGTGTAGATCCATGATTTGGCCCCCATCCCTTTGGGGTCCAGATGTGTGCTAAGTCCATGTGTGCCCCCATCCCTGTTGTGTTACAGTGTGTGTAGTGGGGGGCCATGGCTGTAGACCCCCCGTCCTGTGATGTGTGACAGTGTCTATGTGTAGCTCCCTTGTGTGCCCGGCCAAGTCCCAGTGTGTGTAGCAATGTGTGTAGTCCCATTGTGTGCCAATAAAAAGGGGCCATCCTGTTGTAGAAGGCAGTGATTTGTAAGTCCCATGTGTGCCCCCATACCCTGTGTGTCACATTGGTGTAGTCCATGTGTGCCCTCATGAGACCGTGTGTGTGCAGTGTGTATCGGGGTCAAAGTGTGCCCAGCCCCCCCCTCCCTAAATGTGTGTACAGTGGTGGTAGTTAGGTCCATATGTCGTCGACTCATAAATTAACAGATGTGTACACAGACAGTGAGTGGTGGTAGTCCCTCTCGCTGTGGCACCTCCCCCTATATGATACACGTCACAATGGTGCAGGTAGGGAACCATCGTGGGTGATGCGGGCACTCGGGGGGGGTAAATGGATGTGGTAATGCAGAGTGTGGGGGGGGGTGTAATCCATTTGTGCGCCGGCATCAATAAAATGTGTGTTACAAAGTGGCACTGACTGTTTAAGATCCGATTTGGTGGGTGCACGATCGAAATCCAACGGAAGGCATCGTAAATACTAATAATGAACATATGTGAGTCCGTAGATCCATTACTGTGCCCCCCATCCCTGTGTTTAACAGTGAAGATATGTGCTAGTGTCCATGATATCCTCATAACTGGTGTGTGCGTGTTCGTAGCCATGGTGATACGCCCTCATAAAAAAGGACCCAAGTGGTTTCTGCGGCCAAAATGTTTATAAAATAGTGCACTGTGTGCCCTTAATAAATGTGTGTACAGTGTGTGTAGTCCCGCCTGGTATAAGCCCAAAACCACCATCCCTGTGTGTACAGTCGTGTGTAGATCCATAGGTATCCCCCATCCATACTGTGGTACGACGTTGTGTATGTCCATGTGGTGGCCGCCATCCTGGTGTGTGTACAAGTGTAGTGTAAGTCGCACTGGGTGCACCCAAGGCTGCCTGTGTGGTACAGTGTGTGTAGATCCCCTGGTGTTGCGCAACTGTGTGCCCCCATTCCCTGGTGTGTACAGTGTGTGTGTCCCATGTCTGTGCCCCCCATCCCTGTAAGTGTAACACGTGTGTGGTGTATCCCATGGTGTTGCCCCCTGCAATAAGACACCGTGTGTGGGGAGGGGGGGGGGGCCGGGGGGGGTCGAAGTGGTATAGTCATGTTGTGGCCCTCCAATAAATGTGGTGTACATGTTATGTGTAGCCCCTGCACCATAGATGATTCTCTCATAATGTGGGGAACCAACATTGCTTTGTATGCTCCAGATTATGTGCCCTCATAACTGTGTACAGTGTGTATAATCCATGTTAGTGATGAGCAGCACATACAAAATATCGCAAAATTTTCACCTAATATTCTCAAAAAAAGGTGTGTAAATTTGAGTTCTCAAGTTATTTTTACCTTCATTGCGCAAAAGATTTTCACAATAAAAAGTGCAGATATTCACATATTTTCACAATCAACAATATCACATGAAAATTTTTTATTTATTGAGCAAATCGGCACTTGTACATTCACCGGCCACTTTATTAGGCACACCTGTCCAACTGCTCCTTGACGCAAATTACTGATCAGCCAATCACATGGTGGCAACTCAATGCATTAGGCATGTTGACACGGTCAAGACGAACTGCTGCAGTTCAAACCGAGCTTCAGAATGGGGAAGAAAGGTGATTGAAGTGACTTTGAATGTGGCGTGGTTCTTGGTTCCCAGACGGGCTGGTCTGAGTATTTCAGAAACTGCTGATCTTCTGGGATTGTCACACACAACCATCTCCAGGGTTTACAGAGAATGGTGTGAAAAAGGGAAATCATCCAGTGAGCGGCACTTCTGTGTGCGCAGATGCCAGAGGTCAGAGAAGAATGGCCAGAGTGGTTCGAGCTGATAGAAAGGCAACAGTAACTCAAAGAAGCACTCAGCATTCAAAAAAAGACACATCTTTGCCATTCATTTCTTACATAAAATGTAAAAAACATTCTTGTGTGCTTATAATTGCTCTGTGGGCTAGATTTGGTCCTCAGCCTGGATTGACACAACTGTTAAAGGGAATCCCCTTTACCACAGGGTGTGGTAAAGTGTGCAGAGTCTAAGGAGCCCATGGGTATTTCCCAGAGCACTCTGCAGGGAGTGATGTTTTTTTTTCTGCAGGAGACTCCCAGGTTGCGGTCCCTAGCTACACTTACTGGCAGCAGCTGGCAGCAGAAATTCCAAGGCGAAGTACAGAGATGGCAGGCAGAGGCAAAGTCAGGTGGGCAGGCAAAAGTTAAAGCAGGCAGCAAACAGGGTAGTCAAAATACCTGGTCATGTGGTTTGATTGGACAGGACTCCAGGTGAGTGATAAGGAGCAGTAACAGGTATCGCCCAGCAGAGGGAGCAGGAGCCACATCAAGTGCCACAATCTCTACCACCAGCAGAGGGAGCAGGAGTCACATCACATGCCACAATCTCTTCCACCAGCAGAGGTAGCAAGAGCCACATCAAGTGCCACAATCTCTACCACCAGCAGAGGTAGCTGATCTATGAAAGGTCCTGGTCCTCTAAGGTTTGGGAAGTGACACATCAGAACTGGTAGAGGGTACATCTTCAGTTACAGATTGCTGGGTGACACCTTACACCTCATATGTGTTAGCTATGGGACCCTGGTAAAAATGTTCTGTGTTGGCTATTCATTGAATATTGTAGCAGCATACCCCAGGCAATGGTCCTAACCATTCACCACTTTATCAAAAAGTCGATTTTGTAAAATCCATATGAAGCCGCAGAAGAATATCTTCAATGATTCCAGGGTTAATATGGGGAACACATTAACTTGTAATATGTGAACTCTTTACAAAAATATACTTTAAGGAAGATAAAGAAGATTGGAAGGTTAATTCGACTCTGTAAGGAGATTGTTGGTCTGAGAAAGGCCCATGGAGGAACATGGCGAGAGCGGATTATTGGGAAGATTAGCACATGACACCGCATTATTGGAAGAAGCAGACACGCCACTTTGATGGTCTAAAGCATGCTTTTACCTTTCTGCTCTGATCATAATACTTGTCTCCCACTACTGTACAGCCTCCTCATATCTATAAATACTAAACTCCAAAGGGGGTTGCCACCGAGGCTATGGAACTGTCAATCATTTTTCAAATCTATATCAAGCTACGACCCACTTTAGAGAACATTTGCTTAGAAATTAGTTGACAAGATGAAAGCAGGAAGAATTATGATTAATGAACATCATATGTATAGTCAGTTTCTGCATTAAATACCTTAAACCTTAAATATCCATTCTGTTTCTTTAGATATCATACAGCACCGCTGTCCAATCATAGCATAATGCAAAATATAGTATCCAGCCAATTTTTCCTAATCTGCACCCCAAATCTGCTCCTGGGAGTCTGCACCCCGTGTCTGCTTCTGGGAGTCTGCACCCCGTGCCTGCTTCTGGGAGTCTGCACCCCAAATCTGCTCCTGGGAGTCTGTACCCCGTGTCTGCTTCTGGGATTCTGCACCCTATGTCTGCTTCTAGGATTCTGCACCCCAAATCTGCTCCTGGGAGTCTGCACCCTGTGTCTGCTTCTGGGAGTCTGCACTCCAAATCTGCTCCTGGGAGTCTGCACCCCGTGTCTGCTTCTAGGATTCTGCACCCCATGTCTGCTTCTGGGAGTCTGCACCCCAAATCAGCTCCTGGTTGTCTGCACCCTGTGTCTGCTTCTGGGATTCTGCACCCCATGTCTGCTTCTGGGAGTCTGCACCCCACATCTGCTCCTGGTTGTCTGCACCCTGTGTCTGCTTCTGGGATTTTGCACCCCATGTCTGCTTCTAGGAGTCTTCACCCCATGTCTGCTTCTAGGAGTCTGCACCCCATGTCTGCTCCTGGTAGTCTGCACCCAGTGTCTGCTTCTGGGATTCTGCACCCCATGCCTGCTTCTGGGATTCTGCACCCCATGTCTTCTTCTGGGATTCTGCACCCCATGTCTGCTTCTAGGATTCTGCACCCCATGTCTGCTTCTGGGATTCTGCACCTAATGTCTGCTTCTGAGATTCTGCACCACGTGTCTGCTTCTGGGATTCTGCACCCCAAATCTGCTTCTGGAATTCTGCACCCCAAATCTGCTCCTGTGAGTCGGCACCCCGTGTCTGCTTCTGGGATTCTGAACCACGAGTCTGCTTCTAGGATTCTGCACCCCGAGTCTGCCAGAGAGTGGAGGAAGAGCCAGAGTGTGGAGGAAGAATGGAGAGGACACAATCCAAGATGCTGGAAGTCCAGTGTGAAATTTCCACAGTCTGGGGTGATTTGGGGAGACATGTCATCTGCTGGTGTTGGTCCACTGTGCTTCTTTAAGTCCAGAGTCACCGCAGGAGATTTTGGAGCACTTTATCCTGTAGTGACCAGAGAAAGGGCCACATAACTGTATTTATTGTACTGTATTATATGACTGTATAGCACTTATAGTTGGTGCGTGTCCCCTTAAGGGTTGCAGCTGTTGTTTAGGGGTTGCTCTAACCATGAGTCATGGCTGGGTGTTTACCTCTTTACTTTTCCACCAAAAAATTTGTCTTTTGCCAGCCCCCTGTCTGAGGACAAAAATAGTCAGTCCTTAGAATATTCTGGGCTTTTCTGCATTGGCTCCCTAGATGACTACAAGCCTCCAGTGCTGCCTCTTGGAGAAGGTCCTCAACACCCTGCCACAGGTCCAGCGCCTCGTCAGCAACAAGTTTGGAACGTTTATCCCTACGCCTGAACCCCATCCCTACCTCTGGGTAGCCTGTAAATATCTTTCGAATAAACTGTAAATAGCCCCCCTACCTGCTGTCGTGGACCTTGGCTTTATTGGGCTGTGAGCTGAACCTGTTGCGCGAGCAGAGGACATCCACCCTAGAACCTGGTCCCGTGAGTTGTTCTACACACTGCACACTCCCGACACAACAATCCTTCCCAGTGGCCTCCAGTGATTGTGAATTGATGTAAAAGGGGCCCAAACCAAGTACTTAATACATATACATGATTATATTTTTCAAAGGTCCAACATTTTTTTAATTAAAATCTTTGTTTTATTGATTTCATGTAATATAAAAATTTTCTGAGATTTGGATTTGGGATTTTTATAAACTGTAATCCACAATCGTCAAAATTATAACAAAGGCTTGACATATCTCACGTTGCATGTAATCAGTCAATATCATATATTAGTTTCACCTTTTAGGTTAAATTACTGAAATACAGGAACTTTGGGCCGGCATTATAACTTTGCAGAAATGACCTGTAGTAAGTAAGTATTTTGTTACGTATTTATACCCAACCATACATAATATTCCCCAAAAGGTAATTTCAAAATCATGTGCTTTGTATTTGTGTCATAAATGTCATTCTGCTTATTAGCTTAAATTTATTAACTCTATTCCCCATCGCTAGATAATTTTGTCAACTACGTAGACTGTTATATGGCGAAGCCCGCTTGGAGCAGAGGTAATACATAAATAAACAGAAAATAATTGCTAATTTATTTAATAGATGAATGATTTATAGGAACGCTGTCTGGAGGAAAGGGAAATCTGCAAAAAGTTTTAATAACGCCATCTAAAAGTTAAAGTTGGTTGTTGATGTACGACTGGATATACTGGGTGGAAATTTAGGAAGACTTTACGTAGGGTAGGTTATGACAAGTGATTGCCGAACTTCGGCCAGGTCTGATCATGAACAGGCGGATGTCGGACTTCCGCCTGTTGGCAGGGAGATTCAAATTCCCCACCTGTTCGCGGGGAATTTTAATTGGCGTAACTTCCAGGACCTGGAACCCTGTCTCTAGTGAAAAGATTCTTCCTGCGGCATGATCTTGCTGCTCCTGATCCTGCTAGTGGAAGAATAATTAGCTCCTTCTTGCCGGCGAACGGGCAAGTCGAACACCCGTACTGTTCACTGGCTAGAAGGAATGAGAACATCCATGTTTGCGGCCGAACTGTCTGCCTTGTTAGAGCTCCTGACCAGGTAGGAAACAGCGGACTGCTTGGGCAGTGTATACAGAGGGCTCACAATAAGTGTGGGGCCCAGGCCTGTTGCTGCTGAGAGACCAGTAATATGATTTTTCTGAAGCCAAGGATAATCATGTATGTTGATGTTTGAAAGCCAGGAAGCTTTGTATTTTCTGTTTTGTTAGGACTGCTATTTAGCCCTGCAAGGGTAAACCTTTTTCTTCAGAAAATAAATATGGGCAAGAAGCTCTAAAGAAATACCTGATTGGTAATTGTACTTCTTCAAGAGCACCAATATATATATTCAATGTACTTCTTCAAGAGCCCACAATATATATATATTATATATATATATAAATTAAAAAGTCTCACTCCAAAAATAATATACAGTGGACCCTTGAGTCACGACCATCTTGATTTCAGACCAACTTGAGTTGCAACCAAAATGTAAGTTTTAACTTACAACCGAACTACTGGGTTCCTCTTGCCAATCAGTTTGTGATCTCTTTGTATTAACCCCTGGATACCATGTTTGGTTGGACTGATCTGTGTATGACTCCTGCTTGCCTTTTGACTACTCCTCTGATTAACCATTGGATACTGTGTTTGGTTAGACTTTCGCATCTACCGTTGTTTCTGTACTCACTTCCTAGGGGTTTCACTGGTCTCAGCTTTCAGGTGGGATACCTTGTGCGTCCAGGGGCAACCAAAGTAAGGTAGGCGTATTGTGCTTTTTGTTCGAGCGGGGGCTTGTCTAAAGGTGAAGAGAATAGCTGAGATTGGGGTATCTGACCTGACCTGTAGATCAATGATCCCTTGGAGACCCTCACAAGTATTTCAAAGCTTCACGCTGAACCTAGATATACACACTTTTGAGGACTTCATTTCAGACAGAACATCAAGATGGGCCAAAAATATCTAGAAAAGACAGAAGGAAGGAAGGTTGAGAAGGTAAAGAAAGCAATCACAAGGAAATTGTTAGGAAATATGAGACCATCTTGACAGACTCTTTCAAGATGAAAAAGGACTCCAGAGAGCCGGATTCCTGATGTTCTTATGGAAGAGGACTCTCCTTCCCAACAATAACCGCCTTCCATTCCATCCTCTCTTCCTGAAAGTCATGGAACATTGAATGGTGATTAAAACTCTCTTGGCTCATTTTATCTTTTAGGTGAGAACAACAAATTATTGGTGTTTTAGGTAAATGACACATATTATACCATGATTTTTATTATGAAAAGGTCATAGGCCCCACCTATTGTATACCTTGTTCCCCAACCTATTAGATTGTAAGACCGACCGGGCAGGGTCCTCTACTCCTCATGTGTCATTACCTGTACCTGTGTGTTATATTGTGTTGTATCTCTACTCTTGTACAGCGCTGCGTAATATGCTGGCGCTATATAAATAAATGTTAATAATAATAATAATAATAAGGGGGGCTTTGGGAGGTTCAGAACACATTATTTCTTATGGGAAAAATTGTTTTGACTTAAAACCAACTCTTGGGAATTATATAAGTTTGTAAGTCAAAGGTCCACTGTATAACATTTGGATAGACAGAGGACACTTGCTACTTCCATTTCTTTGGATATTCACACTCAATGTCAATCCAAGAATAAAAGTTAGACTTCATGTAAAAGCACATGTAACTTTTTAGCAGTCGATGTCCTAAAATTCTGCTGCATCGCTAATCTCCAGCCATCAGGTATCCAGCACATTGGGTGTGTGAAATGCCCGCTCTCCCGCTGTCTGCTGTTATTTTTGCTTTTGTGCCCTGTAGTGACACGGCTTTACAGTGGACCAAGTAGGCAAGACTTCATTCTTCCCCTATGATGCGATGATTACTATGATTATCTCTTCAGCTTTAAAACGCCCTTCTGTTGGACAAGTTCCACTTTGTGAAGTAAAAGACAAAACTTTTACAAATATTCTCCTTTATAGATGTCATGGAACATGGAGGTAGTTGTGTCTCCTTGCTCGGATTAGACATAGTTGTGAAATTTCAACTATTTTTTTTTGAGATGGTCGAATTTTTCAACTAGCTGACTTTCTGAGCTGATTGCAAAGCCCCTGAAAATGGTATCCTCACCAAAATTGTTGGAGATGTAGAAAGGGGCTTTTTTTTTAGCTCTAGTGCATGTAGTTTTAATATAAATTAAGTTGAAAATCAAAGTAGACATTTAGATTTTTCAAATTTTTACTTGACTTTGAGCTTAATTTATACAAAAACTGTTTGTGTTAAAGACATACTTTTTTTGTAGTATACCCCCAACCCTTCTCTACATCTCCAAGTTTGGTGATGATACTATGCTCAGGGCTTTGCAATTTACTTTGTCAAACGAATTTATGAGTTTATGGCAAAGCACCAAGGTATAATCACCAACATTTGCGGAGAAGGGTTCATGGATTTCTGGAGAACCCCAGTATGGGGTTTCTGTCCAGTAACACGAGAAGTGTTGTTGAGTCATTCAGCGAATAAATATGATTGAAAGTTAAGGTAAAGCTGGGCATACATGGGTAGATTACCTTGCAAACGACCCACGATCAATCACAGCGCGGTGATCACCACGCTGTGATTGATCACAGGTCAATCGAACGGGAATCAATGTGCACCACTTGCAATGCACATCAATTCCTGTTCCACCAGTACAACCGGTGTGATTGCTGCTCCGGTGTCGCTGTCGGCTCTCACTGACTGTCTGCAGCTCCCAGCCAGTGAGAGCTGACAGAGACAGAGCTCCCCGCTCACAGGACACAGAGCAGGAGCTGTGTCCTGTGAGAGGAGAGAAGCCAGCTGCAGATTTTCTGCTTTGGATGGAGACTCGTGGGATTTGGCCGGGAAAGTCACATAAAAAACGTTACTTTCCTGGCCAAAACAGGAGGGTGTACAGGTTTGACCCCACCCTTGAGGCTGTCTCATCACATCAACCTGTTGTCCCCCTCTGTCTATTTTACACAAACATTACAACATTTTGGAAGGTTTTTCCCAGAAACAAAGAGGACATCATATTTCTTATTATGGCTCTAGAATGGGATGCCCAACAACCACATGACGCCCCAAACCACACAAATTGATGCGTGTATGGCTACTTTTAGTGATAGAATGTGTCAATTGAGAGCACCAATTGAGATGGTCAAATTTTTTTTATTTCAAGTTAATTGCAAAGCCCCTGAACATGATATCATCACCAAACTTTCTGGAGATATAGAGAAGGGTTAGGGGTATAAGCCAAAGAAAAAAGTATGTCTCTAACACAAATCGTTTTTGCACAAATTAGGTTCAAAGTCAAGTCAAAATTTAGAAAATTGGAATTTCGACTTTGTTTTTTAACTTAATTTATGCAAAAACTCCATGTGCTAGAGCAAAACTTTTTTTTTTCAAATGTTCACCCAACCCTTCTCTACATCTCCAGCAAATTTGGTGATGATACCATGTTTAGGGGCTTTGCAATCAGCTCACAAAGTTAGCAAGTCGAAAAATTTGACCATCTCTACACCAATATATTGCTTTGTTGGCAGCAGTGCTCTATCTGCCCTATAGTAAGCATAAATAAAACAATTTAGGGATATGATCATGTGCATTGTGACGCAGAGCATTTTTTGGTCATATGCAGTTTCATTACCTTGCATCCTCTCCCTCCGGCATTCAGACTATTCTTGGAGCATTACAAAGTTGCCGGCTAATAGAATCCTTAATACGGCCAAATCCAGAATGGGAGAATGCACAATCAGCAGAATCATTAACATATGCACAGCACTTCCAAAATCAAGGGACAAATACTTGTACAGAATGACAAATGAGAAATTGATGAAATGTCAGCGAGAAAAAAAATCACTTAGAAGGAGCTTTTTTTTTTGATCTTCAAATGTAGATTTTTGTGTTTAGATTTATTTTTCTGCCATAGGTCACTCTCATATAGGAATTTATTGCATACTCAACCAAAATGTATTGGCATTGTTTAACATACTATAGGGAAACAGAAACAACACAATGTTATACTCTTTATGGGCAAAATGCCAGTGGCACCACTTCAAATTACTATATACAGAAGGAGTTTGACCTGTTCGGAGAGTAACCCAAGAGGCCTACACAGGGAGTGACCTCAACTCTACTGAACACCTTTAGAATGAACATGACTGGGATAGGTCAGATGGACCTGCATACCATACTCCACATATAGTTTAAACCTTCCATTTACCTTCTTTATTCCTTTTGAATAAAACGCTGTACACTGTACACACTCAAAGGTCCCATCACATCCACCATCATATCAAAACCATATAGATCACCAGTGTCTGCTGTCTAAAGCCCCCCATACACCTTAAGATCGATCCATGCAATCTCCATTAGAAACAACTGCGTCGTATAGGGCCTCCCTATATACTACATAATGATGGGAATGGGTATTATCACTGCTATGAGGCTGGTTCCCTCCCTGATATATACATATTGAATTGGAAGGTCTATATCACTGCTATGTAGTGCCTGGTCCCTCCCTTATAAATACATAGTGATTGGAAGGTATATATCCCTGCTTTGTAGTGCCAGTCCTCCCTGATAGAAGACATAGTGATTGGAAGTAATATATCACTGCTATGTAAGTGTCCGGGGGGTCCCTCCTGATAGAATAACTATTTATTAAGGTATATATCACTGCATGTAGGGCCTGATCCTCACCTGATATAATAGCATAGTTATTGGAAGGTATATATCACTGCTATGTAGCTGGGTCCCTCCCTGATATAATACATAGTGATTGGAAGGTCTATATCACTGCTATGTAGTGGCCGGTCCTCCCCTGATAGAATATACTAGTGATTGGAATGTATATATCACTGCTATGTATTTCTGGGTCGCCCTGATATAATACAGAGTTATTGAAGGTATATATATCACTAGCATGTAGTTGTCGTTCCTCCCTGATGAATACATAGGATTAGAATGTATGATCACTGCTATTATGGCTGGGTCCCCCTGATAGAATACATAGTGATGGAGAAGGTAAATTCACTGCTATGTAGGCCGGTTCCTCCCTGATAGAATACATAGTGTTGGAAGGTATATATCACTGCGTCTATGTAGGTGGGTCCTCCCGGAGATAATACAATAGTGATTGGAATGTATTATATCCCTCACTGCTATGTAGTGTCGGTCCTCCCTGATAGAATACATAGTGATTAGAAGGTATATATCACTTGCTATGTAGGGCTGGGTCCCCTCCCGATAGAATCATAGTGCTTTGAAGGTATAGATCACTGCTATTATGTTGGGTCCTCCCGATATGAATCATAGTGATGGACGGTATATTTAACTGCATATGTAGGGCTGGGTCCTCCCTGAATAGGAATACATTGATTATTGGACGGTATATTATCACTGCTATGTAACTGCCGTGTCCTCCCTGATAGAATACATATTGTTGATTGGAAGGATTAGAAAGATCCTCATATTACATGGTTTTGTTAGAACAAAATTTGAATGTACAAAAATTGTATGGAGAGATTATAAGGTGTAAGGCCTTTAGTGTGTGTTGGCCCTCAGTTGCCACCCAATGACTTGAGGACACCTAAGGCTGCCCACAGGCCCACTCAGACCACTCACCAAACTTGGTCAGCTCACTCTGACCTACCCAGGAGATACCACCATCAGATGGTTCCCACCAACCTTTTTACTCCAACTGTTGCCCTTCGAAGACCCGCCAACCATGCTATGACAACTGAACTGAAATAAAACAAAACATGTTATTTATCACAACTTAATTAAATTTACACCTGAGCAGCCGATCATCCTCTTCTGTACCCCATGCATTGACGAACATCTGTACCCAATACAACAGATCATAATGGAGGGTGGGTGGGAATCTGTCACCTCACTTCTCCCCTCTCAAGTGAGGCCGATTTAACTGCAAATGGAAAAGAATAATTCCACATTAAAACATATATGCAACTTCTTTTACTGTGATTAAGCAGAAATTGGTTATTTCTTGGGGTCAATTTCCTATTTCCTATCACTTTGCTTCTCAGAGATCTGGGAAGATGGAGAAAAGCTCCCTAAGGGCTTGTCCCCACTATAGCGAACTCCCACATATAACTGCAATGCGGAGATCGTGGCCATCTAATTGATGGGGCTCAGATCGCTTGCCCCAAAAATCACTAGCGATCACCTCCCCGTGATTAGAATCTTGGATTCTTCTGCTCTCAGTAGTTGCTGGTGATAGTAGCTGAGGGCCACAACCCAGGTGTCTCCCTAAGCAAAGTCCATCCCTCCTATGCGGGTTACCTTCATGCCTTTTGTTGATTGCCGTTACTGTTACTGACACCTGGACTGTGCGGACTGCTATTTTGCTGCCTTCCTTTGCTTTTTGCCTGCCTTTTGACTGTATCTCTGGTGATTTTGTACCTCATCTTGGATTTGTAAGGTTCACAGGAATCAATCAGACGATAGAGGCGGCTGTAATATTCAAAACTCAACTTTATTCAAGCTCGGGGCCCAGATCGGGTATAACCAACGGCACAACGTTGTAACGGTAACAATAATAGTCCGGGTGACAGTCTCAGGGAAAGGTGATCCAGGGAATGCCAGCAGTGCTTACCCTAGGACGAGGCAGGGAAACAGACAGCGCAGGAACGGAGTGGCCAGAGTCACTGGTGAGATCCAAGGCAGGGTGAGGCCACAGGCACTCCGGCGCGTTGAGTCGCGTAATTCAGGCGGGACCCACGGGGGACCGGGCATCCACCCCACTGGGACGACTGTAGACGGGCAGCTGACACGGCATCGCGTTGTGTGAATCTGGGTAATACGTCGGACGTGCTATTGTGCCTGCCGGCTGCATGGACGATCAGAACTGGAGTGCAAGGCCCCAGAGGAGACAGCAGCAGACGTGCTCCTTGTCTCTAACTCGCTCTCCACCAAAGGCCCCGTCCTGAGAGCGGGGTCACCTCTTAAAACTTCCTGGGGCCCCAGGGCATGCTAGTTCAGCGGCTTAAAGGGGAACTCACCCTGTCTACACAACCCCTGGCCACTACAGATTCTTCTGCTGTCAGTAGTTGCTGGTGATTGTAGCTGAGGGCCACAACCTAGGAGTCTCCCTCAGCAAAGTCCATCCCTCCTTTGCGGGGTGCTTTCATGCCATTTGTTGATTGCTGTTACTGATACTGACACCTGGACTGTGCTGAATGCTGTTTTGCTGTCTTCCTTGGCTTTTTGCCTGCCTATTGACTTTATCTCTGGAGATTTTGTACCTTGGATTCTTCTGCTCTCAGTAGTTGCTGTTGATTGTAGCTGAGGGTCACAACCCAGGAGTCTCCCTCATCTCTGTCTGGAGGTTTTGTACCTTGGATTCTTCTGCTTTCAGTAGTTGCTGGTGATTGTAGCTGAGGGCTACAACCAAGGAGTCTCCCTCATCTCTGTCTGGAGATTTTGCACCTTGGATTCTTGTGCTCTTAGTAGCTGCTAGTGATAGTAGCTGAGGGCCACAACCCAGGAACCTCGCTCATCTCTATCTGCAGATTTTGTACCTTGGATTCTTCTGCTCTCAGCTGTTGCTGGTGATAGTAGCTGAGGGCCACAACCCAGGAGTCTCCCTCAGCAAACTCCATCCCTCCTTTGTGGGATGCTTTCATGCCATGGACATTGCTGGACCATAGAGCAGAAAACGAAAACAGAGAGAATGAAGGAAGGTAGAGGGGTGGTTAAAAACAAATGTATAAAGAAATCTACTAAATTGGACAATATATGGTCCTCCTAGCTAACAATAACTAACTCTTTGCTTTAAAATGCAGTTTTATGTCCAAAGCTTCCATGTCAGTTGTTTTTTGCTTTAATTTAGCTTTGTTTCTCTAATTCACGTCTCTTTATCTTAAAATACAGCATCAAGCTATAATTAGCTTGTAAATCCTGCGCACATATTGTCTTTCATTTAATCTCACTTAATTCTGAGCGGGATAAACAGCAGAGGAGCGACGGTTGTGATCTGGATAAAAAAAAAGACGATTTTACAGAACGAACCTCACGATGTATATGGCTGAAGCGTGAAATTTATCGCACATTTCCCGTACAATGACTATTTCAGCTGCGATTTCGTGGAGCATCTGTCAGTTGGAATTGCAGGCAGAGTTTTTCTTCATTTGCTTTTTATACGAATTGGGGGGAAATCTCCCATTAAACACAGAAGGGATATAAACAGCGATTCGTTCTTCATTTTAATTCACAGAATGTAGCAGAGGTAGGTGTCAAATGGGTATCAGTAGTGCCAGAATGCCAGATGCAATGGGAAGCTTTGCCATCAGTTATACCTGATTACTATCTGTCAAAGCACATATTGAAAAATACAAGTGTAGAGCCGGCCATGGACACCTCAATACATGGCCGGCTTGTAGGAGACTCATTACAGCGGGGTGGCATCACCTCGCTGTGAGGAGTTGGCTACAGAACTGACAGGAATCCTGTGTGCTCCACTTAAGCTAGCCACACACGGCTCGATGAAGTAAAGGCCCCCATACGCGTGTCGGATTCCCACCGGATTCCGGCACGATCGATTCCGGGCGCGTGCACGCGAAACGATCGTGCCGGAATCGCATGCAGCCCACCTTGTCCGATCGATCAGGTCCGATCGTTCAGGGGCCCAGAATCGGATCCGACAGAGAACCAACATGTTGGTCTTTTTGATCCGATTCTGCACAGATCAGGGGGAGTTGCCATTTGTGAGGTGGACAATCGGACACGGAATTGTCCCGGAATCCGTTGGACAAGGTGGTATGCAGCGATGGATACTCTTAATTGGCCGATTGATCACACCTGCGATTCCCAGCAGAATCGCCGGAATCGATCGAATGGGTGATCGACTGGCCACGGAATCTGACACGTGTATGGCTAGCTTAACAGATTAGGAACGCTCACAGCTCCCGATGTTCCTCTAATCTGTTACTTCATCGGAGCCATCCATGGTTGAAAACCTGTTTGGAGTCCCTTCAAACAGGATCCTGCTTGAAGGAACTCGACCAAACAGGGTTCCAACATCTTGGAAAACCTTGGTCGAAATCCATTATATTGAAAAAGGACAGTACTGTCCATATACAATGTAATAGACAGGCTGAGCCGCCTACACAGGCAGTCGAGCCGCACACACAAGCTATGTGTTCAGCTAGCTGCTCTGTGTGTGTGAAGGGGGCGTGGCCAACAAGGACCCAGCTCTGCCAGAAGAGGCTGCAGGCTGGGTGCTTTACAGTTATCTGTAGAGAGACCCGTGGGACTGGGAAACCTGGTCCCCATCGTACAGTTATTGATGTGCCCATTGATTACTGTCCGATTGATCGACGATCAATCACAGCGTGGTGACATGACATGGCCCCGGGCGGCGTATCAAAAGGGGCGGCGGCAATCACCATGATATTTAAATTTAA
>CM070032.1:17511555-17529120 GCA_036250615.1 Ptychadena robeensis
TCCCATACCAAACCCTTTGGGATTGGTAAATATGTCTGCAGGGGAGGGGCACATTAGTAAAGTAACAGAATGGGCGGAAGTGGTTTCAGGCGCCAGTACTTAAGATGGTGCCTTAGGGAATGAGAAAGTGAAGATTGTAAGTACCTTTTTTTGTTCTCTGTGTAGCAGTTTTCACAGATGTATACTGCTGACAGGTGTGTAATATGTCCATGTAACGTATGTGGGGGATTTTTGAGATTACAACCGCTTTAAGTTTAAGTACTATACTGACAGACCACCAGTAATAAAAGATAGTCAAATTTCTTAGAAAAATTGGACTATTTCAAGTAAATTGCAAAGCCACTGAGCATGGTATCATCACCAAACATGCTGCAGAGAAGGGTTGGGGGTATAGTAAAAAAGTCTGGCACTAATACAAATTGTTTTTGCATAATATAAGTTCAATGTCAAGTAAAAATGTAAAATTTAGAGTAGAATTTTTTTATTTGACTTTGAACTTAATTTATGCAAAAACTACACATGCTAGAGAAAAACTTTTTTTTCTCAATGTTCCCCTAACCCTTCTCTACATCTCCAGCATCTTTAGTGAGAAATCCATCTTCAAGGGTTTGGCAATCAGCTAACAAAGTCAGCTAGTCGAAAAAATTTGACCTTCACTACCAATGATAGACACTCAACAGACTTAACTGATCTAAATGCACCAAAGTATTCTGATGAATGGGACAGTTTTATAGCTGCAGTATGCCGCACCCTCAAAGCAACACCGCATGGTGCTCCCGGATAGTGATGAGCGACTAGGCAATATTCGAATTCACGTAATTTTGCGAATATCCGCCATAATATTCGATTCCATATTCGTAATCTCGAATATCCGCACTTACGACATGAATTGCGATCTAAACATCGCAATTGCGATCCAATGTGCGCAATGCATGCAAGTCAATGGAGAATGGCAGAATCCGAAATTGCGATTATCCGAGAAAGCACAATGCGACCACATATGCGCAATACATTGAAGTCAATGGAGAATGGCGGAATCCGAAATTGCGATTATCCGAGAAAGCGCAATGCGACCAAATATGCGCAATACATTGAAGTCAATAGAGAATGGCGGAATCCGAAATTGCGATTATCCGAGAAAGCGCAATTGCGATCCAATATGCGCAATGCATGCAAGTCAATGGAGGTCGGATATTCGACTATTTCCGTTTTAAAAAATCGCATTGCGATTATATAATCGCGACCCCATTCATTGCAATGGATTGCGATTATAAAAGCGTGAAAAATCGTGAAAAATCGCGAAAAATCGCAATCGCTTCAGATATCCGATGATATATTCGCGAATATTCGCAAAATGGCGAAATAGTGATATTCAAGCTAAATATTCGAAAATCGAATATTCGAGCTCAACACTACTCCCGGATAGAGATGGTCGAATCTTTTTTCAAAAATTCAACAATTTCGAGTTGATTCAAAAGCCCCTGAACATGCTATCAACACCAAACTTGCTGGAGATGTACAAAAGGGTTGGGGGTATACAACAAAAAAAGAAAAGAAAGTATCTCTCAAAAGCTAGCCATACATGTGCCGATTCCATGGACGATCGATCACCCATCGAGCACAAAGACAGCAAGTCGAAAAATTCGACCATCTCTACTCCTGGAGACACCTCCATTGAAGATCAATGGAGGTGTCTCCAGGATATGGAAAAACAGTGTGTTTGCACGTCTTTCCCCTGCTGCATCAATAGGGCACAATCTTGCTAATGCGGCAGGAGCACGCCCTAAGCAAGGGGCAAACTGTCTGCAAACAGTGGGAATCTGCTTGGTGCGCCTTCATTCTCTGCGCTGGACATATGTCCTGTGCAGGGAATCTGAAGTAGACACATAGCCTTACATTAGTTTTCTGTTGACCAGCTCATTTGCCCCTTTATATATTGGCCTCTTTGGTAACGCCAAATAGTTTGGATTGGCAGGTAAAGGTTCTGTTTTCTAAAGTGAATTTAAGGTAGGAATACACAGGTCGATTTTTCACAGATTTCTGCACAGCCGAGCGCCGTGCGCGTTCACGGCACTAAGCTGTGCAGAAATCTGGGAAAAAATCTACCTGTGTATGCCGTTTCTCACTCGGCCGTAGAAGTTACCAACATGTTTTTAAACCTTGTTTGATATACTATACTTTGAATGGGGACCTGCGGTTCCCCATTCAATATAGGACGGACTGACAGCTGAAAGAATTTTTATGTAGAGTGCAGGGAAAGCCGACATCATCACACAGACCTGACAGCCTGAGCAGAGTCTGTGTGAAGGGGGCGGAGTCAGCACTCTTAACTGCAGCCGGGCTCTACGGGGAGAGAAGCTGGCTGGATTTCTCTTCAGTTTCCGGCTTTACATGCTGGATGCCGTAGAGAACTCTAGCTAGCCGTCTTCATTGAACGGTAATCGATGTGCCCATGTGGTGCACATTGATTTCCGTTCAATTGATCCCCGATCAATTACAGCGTGGTGACGTCACCACGCTGTGATTGATTGGTGGTCGATTGCACGGGAATCTACCCGTGTGTGGCTAGCTTTAGAACCAGATCAGCAATGGCTGCGCACACAATGTCCCAGTGATAGGTCCACTTTAAGGCGTAATGTGTAAAACTGAGCAGCAATAAGGTATATATGCTCTTTGTAGAATGGGTGGAATGAGAAGCATTGTATTAGAAAAAGATAAAGGCCCGTACCCATCCACCCCTTATTCACTAATTAGATCTCATTGATGTGACAACAGATCAGCCATAATTAGATTATACAAAGAGTTTCTTCTATGAGAACACAATACTTATCCGAGGTTTCATGTGCTCTTATACATTGGACATATAATTAGCTCACAAAGAGCTTATTACTCAAGTAAAAGGAAATACAAGAAGAGTCCAGCCATTGAACCATTTAATTATAGACACATACACACATGGCATATATGAGGCACTTGTTTTGAATGCATTTACACTAGTATAATAGCACATTTGACCATGGTAGTTCCATTGCCCATAGATTTTTCATAGCTACCACCCAAAATCACCATAACCCCAACCTCATTTAGGTGGGCCTTTAATATACAGTGGCTTGCAAAAATATTTGGCCCCCTTGAACTTTTCCACATTTTGTCACATTACAGTCACAAACATGAATCAATTTTATTCCACGTGAAAGACCAATACAAAGTGGTGACACGTGTGAAGTGGAAGGAAAATCATACATGATTCCAAACATTTTTTACAAATAAATAACTGCAAAGTGGGGTGTGCGTAATTATTCAGCCCCCTTTGGTCTGAGTGCAGTCAGTTGCCCATAGACATTGCCTGATGTGTGCTAATGACTAAATAGAGTGCACCTGTGTGTAATCTAATGTCAGTACAAATACAGCTGCTCTGTGACGGCCTCAGAGGTTGCCTAAGAGAATATTGGGAGCAACAACACCATGAAGTCCAAAGAACACACAAGACAGGTCAGGATTAAAGTTATTGAGAAATGTAAAGCACACCGCCGGCGTCTGCCAAGATAATTTTGTCTGTAGACAGCGAGGGACACAGGTGCACTACTGGAATTGGTGGTTCACACTGCATTATATTTTTGTTCAGTGTAAAAGGTGCACTTTTCTTTTATATATATAAAAATAATATTTAGGTTAGGTCTCCTTTATTTTTAGTTTCCAAAAAGCTTTATTGAGTAAGTGCAATAAAAAAAAGTACAAAGAGTACCGGTAGCATATATGTAAGCATTAAAGACAAATAAAAACTTACATAGAATCTCGGAAGGATCTGAGCGCAACAGGCGTAGTTACCAAACATTGTGAGAACAATTCAACTATCAAGAACGGAAAGGAATGCAGGAGACCCCCTAAATCTCAGCCATGCAGCCCATGTGAGGTGGAATTTGTGAACGGTGTCTCGAGTGATGTGAATTAGTTCTTCCATGGTGGCAATCTTGTCTATCTGGAGGAACCAATCTTTAACACTTGGGGTACGTGTTGATTTCCAACATTGAGGGATTAATAACTTGGCTGCATTTAAGAGGTGGGGAAGTAAGGAGTGTTTGTATCTATGCACTGGAAGATGTGAGTGATGAAGGAGGAATAATGCTGGATTCAGGGGTAAGTGGTCGTCAGTGATATTGGCTACGTGTGTGTGGATAGAGGCCCAGAACGTTTGTATGCGGGTACATCCCCACCATACATGAAAAAAGGTGCCCGGCGCAGCGTTGCAACGCCAACATGTGGGTGAAGTGTTCGGATAGATTTTGCTGAGTGGGGACTCTGTACCATCTAGAGCATATTTTGAAGCAGTTCTCCTGTGTGCGTACATTGACTGATGTTTTTGAAGTTAAGAGACAGACCTTTTTCCATTCTGGATCAGAGAAGCGGGTATTGAGATCCCGTTCCCACTGTCTGCGTGTGTCAGGTGTGGGTTTAAGGGAGGTGGACGAGTCTGTTAACATGGCATATAGACAGGACAACAAGTGTTGGAGGTGCATAACCGCTCGAACTCCGTAAGTTCCCTAGTGGCGGCCGAGCAGGTTGCTGGCGTATTGAGGAAGTGGCGTAATTGAAGATAGGCCCACCACGGGATGTGAGAGTGTAGAGGGCTATCAGTGAAGATTTCAGACCTATCCCTGAAAGAGCCCGTGGAAAAAAAGTGGCTGAATCTAGAGAGTTTTGTGGTGCCCTAGAGGTTCAAGAAGGGGGCTGACTGACCCGGGGGAAAGGCTGGATTGGTGTGATGGTGGACAGGGGACCGGGGAATGTGGACAGGCCCTGCTGGGCTGCACATTTGTGGAAGGTGTCAATAGTGGGGTGAATAAGTAGGTGTGGCGTAGAGATGGTTGAATTTTTTTTCAAAAATTCGACCATTTCGCCGGTTTCGACTTAATTGCAAAGCCCCCGAGCATGGTATCATCACCAAACTTGCTGGAGATGTAGAGAAGGGTTGGGGGTATACAGCAAAAAAGAAAGTAAGTCTCTAACACAAATAGTTATTTCACAAATTAAGTTCAAAGTTAAGTATAAAATTCGAAAATCGGAATTTCGACTTTAACTTTGAACTTAATTTATGCAAAAACTCCATGTGCTAGAGCAAAACTTTTTTTTTCAAATGTTCCTCCAACCCTTCTCTACATCTCCAGCAAGTTTGGTGAGGATCCCATTTTCAGGGGCTTTGCAATAAGCTCACAAAGTTTGCCAGTCGAAAAATTCGACCATCTCTAGTGTGACGTGACGTGTCGCTGGGGTTGAGTGGGCGGATTCCAGATAGCGTGTGTCAGGCCACCCTGATACACATCATGTTCTAGCAGAACCCACTTTTTGGAGTGAAGGTGTAAATGCCAATCCACTACTCTGGTGAGGTGGCTTGCTCTGTGGTAGAGGAGCATATCCGGGACTTGGAGCCCTCCCTGCGATTTAGGCTTACTGAGGATATTATAAGCCATACGTGGCGTCCTGTTTCCCCACACAAAGGACCGAAAAATGGAGCGAATGTTTTTGAAATAGGCCGGGGGAAAGGTCTCCTTTATTTTTACTGATATCGGTAATTAGTAAATGGCAGGGTCCTATATAGTTCATGAATGATTTTGAAAATAAGCTTGTCTGTGCATTGTAAGCCCAAAGTAAGCGAAGTCACGAAATTGATGACCTAATCTCAAGCCGGAGAAACTTTTGAGCATCTAACTTGCTTTCAGCCAGTTTTTTTACTTTATCATAAATCTCGTATGACTCTTCAGCTAATAAAATACACCTTCCACTGAAGTAGATTGAAATTATATGACAAAAACACTGCCACCCCCCAAATCAGACTTTGTCCACCTTTAAGTTATGACTATGCTTGTAAAGACATTGCAGGTTAGTAACTCACCGGCATAAAAGTCACATTTCACTGAAATTCCTCCCATATCTTTATGTTACTGGGTAATGTGACTCTTGATAAATTATAACATTGAAAAGCTTTGGATGATTTTTATAAGGATGTATAAATTTGGTGAAAGGTTAGTAAGTTCGGTTGATTGATAATAACCGTTCGGGTATCCATCACCCGCCGGGTCTCAGTAAGGTCCTGGTGGAAACGAAGTTCTTGCCAACTATCATTTGTCTTTGTAATGGCGTCCTGGGTCTTCTGATGAGATAATACTGTTACCGTACTGTATATCTTAGACTTATTTTATATTTTATCTTCATCTCCGATATACCATGAGGAAACATTGTTATATAAAAACATGAGGAATGGGAAATTCATGAGGTCAATATAGTCGTGGCGTATTTTTGCATTTCAACAGTGATGGGATTATTTTTACTCGCATTGATCTGGGGTATGAAAAGATAAGCGGTAAATCTTGCAGGTGTAAAGGAAATTGGGAAAGCTTGACTTTATAGTAAGAGATTTATCTGGTAAAAGTTTGCCTTGTTCCTACGTTGCTGCTCATCAACATGCTAATTGCATTTTTAAATAAAGCCTCAACTTTCATTACATGGCAAATTTTAGATCTGCTGACATCATCACTTTAGGAATGTAGGAAAGCAGGTCTGAGGGTAGTGAACAAAAGAAACATATACCGATGCGTTTAGCAATACCTTAATTGGAGGTTCATCTATATCGAGATGCAGCGATGCTGTGTCATCGGTATCGGGCACTTATTTGGATAGAGACCCACATTCCCCATTCAAAGTGATGGAAATTGAACAACTCTAGGAGTTGTCACGGCAGGTGACACCAGAGCAATGGTGACACCGGTGATTCATGGGTGTGGAGCCACCGGACCAACTTGGTTGGCAGGGGTGCAATCCAGGCCACAGAGTCTAAAGGACTACCTGGTATTCAATAGAGCTTCCCGCAAAGGGAGTTGGATTTGGCTGCAGGGGATCCCCAGGTTGCGGTTCCCAGAAAGCAATAGGCATTAGGAGTAAGAGAAATCAGATGAACAAGCCAAGAGTCAGAAGCCGCGGAATCAGGAGAGGTACCAAGATTAAGTGCCAAGGATCAAGAAGTAAGAGCAACCCAAAGAACAAGCAAAGGGGCAGGAAACGGGATGTCAGGCAGGTAACAAGTGAGGCTGGAAGCAGACACATATAAGACCCAAAGATCAGGCGACTTCCTGTCACCTGATGCCTCTTTATAAAGACCAGGAGGGTGGAGCAGCTGATAGGTATGCAGAACCATAGCATCCAAAAGAGAGAGCTCCAGGGCTGCACACCTAACCCCTGCTGTAAAGGATGGTTCTTAGAACTGGAAGATGCTACAGCATTGGTTCACACACACTCGAATGAGAGCGCGCACGTGCCCGTATGCGGCCGCCATCTTGGGACACGTGCACGCCGTTGGCGTGCTTGTCACTGGCGCCCGCGGCAGGGGATCATAAAAAAGCTGGGAGAAGGATGCAACATTATTGCGTCCTTCCCAGCTTGCTACTTTATTGATATATCCTAGCGGTTTCTACACCCTGGACCTATATGGACGCCTTTATGAACTTCCATACTGTGACATACCTAGACTAAGGTAGGCAAAGGGGCAATATGAAATCATAGAGAGCACTAATAGACAAACACACACACACCAGTCACCACTATATATATATATATATATATATATATATATATATATATATATATCATTTTTCTTGTGCCACACTAAGTTCCTTTTTTACTTTGCCCATTTGTTTTGTAATTATTTAAGATTTTTTCACAATATTAGTCCTATACAATTCATCATATCCCCAATAACAACACAATAGTTCCCCTCACAAACACACCTTAGAAGGTAAATATACACAAACACATTATAAGTCACTCACAATCCACTGCCCCCACACATAGCCCAACATCACTCACAATATCACAGTAACCACTCAAACATATATCATACATTGTCACCACATACATACATCTACATTTAGATTTAGTTACATATAGATTCATTTGTTTATTCAACAATTTTCTCACTAAAACGCCCAATTAACTAGGACCACTACACTTCACTATTCACACATTAACCACAGACACTTTCACGATTCCTTCACCAATATTAGGTATACACCCTACTATGAGAGCACTACATAGAAGCCCATCATACCCCACAGCCTAAGATAATACATGATACTCATAATAATAATTATACTAATTATTTAAATATTTATCTAGTAATCTAATACAAGTGGACACCATCCGTGCCCCAAGCCAGGCGCTCACCCACCGAAAGTGGCAATCAGGAACCTAATATACAAGGGGACCTTAGCAATTCTATCACGAACCTAGGATAAGCCAAAAAATTTGGCTAGAATCTAGTAAGTTTGATAGAAATTAAGTAACCTTATTTGACAAGACATACTTTAAGTTACTATACACACCTTTTTTTGTTGATTTCTCTCACAGAGACTTTTTCCTGTACATCTCCCGATGAAGAAAAATAATAATATAAGCGAAACATGTTGAGATGGAAAATGGTCATTTGATGATTCGATGATGTGAAAAATGTTAAAAATTTCAGAAATCTTGATATAATTTATATTTGGATAAAAACTTTTTCTGTCACATTTATACTTAGATATATTGGTACTGCCTGAAAAGTCCCTTAATCCCCCACCATATTTTTAATCGGGGAGACATACTCCTTCTTTCTTTCGTTTTTGTTGGGATGTGGCAAACCCCTATGCAACGTGAATAGATCCCTTAAAACTTTACTTATTCCAGCATACACAGATCCTCTAGTCCTATTGGGATCTATGGCAGGAGTGAAATGGCATCACCCTAGTGCTCATTGCATGTGCATAGCATGTGAAAAGACATTTAAATTGAAATGATCACATCCATGGTCCATATAGTACACTTTGATCATTACACTGGGCACAGGGGCACTCATTGTCAAATAGAAAATTGACATCATCATAAGAAATTGCTTAGCCACAGCTGAATGTGAAAGTAGAATACATTTCTGAAGAAGTTAGTTCCGGAAGCTCAGTTTATTCTTTGTAGACTGTATATATTACTGAATGCACAGAATATAACTATACATTGCTATTTATAAGTAACAATACCAGAAATACTTGATCCATAGAATATCCAACTGCCTTAGGGGATGAGGAAGGATTTTCCTACCCATTGGAGTGAGTAGGACCTTGCTTTATAATGGTTTTCCTGCCTCTCTCTGGATCAAAAAGGGGGTTTCACGTTTCAGGCACTGTAAAGCCGTGTTATCTTAGAAGGTATTCACATGAGCCATTCCATCACAAATCCCAAAAGTTAAAGGACAAATCCTCATTTAAGAGCAAAGAGCAGAGCCATGAAAATTATCCCTCTACGTTCCATCAGCCAAATGCACATCCAGAACTGCTGGTGTACAGTGCAAATAACATCTTTTGGTACAGTGCCATTTATAGAAAACTGCTTCCAGCTTTTTTTTTTCTTTATAACAAAGTGCCTTGGTGTGTGACTAGTATGCTGGATGTATTTTATTAGCCATGTCATCTCCCTTTTAATGACATGACTTTATTGTTAAGCTAGCCACATACAGCTCGATGAAGTAACAGATTAGAGGAACATCGGGCGGCGTGCACGCTCACGGATCCCAATGTTCCTCTAATCTGTTACTTCATCTGAGCCATCCACGGTTCAATGGATCCTGCTTGAAGGAACTCGACCAAACAGGTTTCCAACATGTTAGAAAACCTTGTTCGAAATCCATTGCATTAAATAGGGCACCCGCTATCCCCATCCAATGTAATGGACAGGCTGACAGCTGAGCCGCACACACAAGCTGTGTGTTCAGCTAGCTACTCTGTGTGTGTGTGAAGGGGGCGTGGCCAGCACGGACCCAGCTCTGCCAGAAGAAAGGGGGGGGGCTGGCTGGGTGCTTTACACAGCCGGAGAAGCTGTCTGCTTCTGAGGCTGTGGAGAGACCCGGGGGACCAGGAAACCGGGTCCCCATTGTACAGTAATTGATGTGACCATGTGCGCACATTGATTACTGTCCGATTTATGTGCTGTCAATCACACCATACTGTAATTGATCGCCAGTCGATTGCACGGGAATCTACCCTGTGTGGCCAGCTTTAGGGTCCCCATACACCTTTAGATTTCTCTGTCAGATTTCCTTTAGATTTCCTTTTGTTTTACCAAAACCATGTAATATGAGGGACTTTCTAAACAACATAGTTGTTGGTAGACCTAGAGGATATCTGACAGAGAGATCTAAAGGTGTATGGCCAGCTTAAGACTGATAAGAACAGATACTACACTTGGCCTTAGCCAAAAAGCAGAGAAGTGATAGTTGATCTTCTATGTTCGGCTCCCAAGCTCTCTTCCATAGAGCCATGGTGTCCATGCACTGCACTGATGATGACCAACAAGCCTGAATCAGCTGTATGCTGTTTGGAATAAATGGCTCTTTACCATAAGGCTACATTTGCACTGTACACCAGCGGTTCTAGAAGTGCATTTGGCTGATGGGGGAGGAGGAATAATTTGCATGGCCCCACCCTTTGTCCTGAAGTGAGAATTTTTCTCTTAACTTTTGAAATTGGTGATTAAATTGAACATGTAAATACCATATTTTTCAGCTAATAAGATACTCCGGCTGATAAGATGACAACTGGAGAGTCTTATTTGGGGAAAAATACCTAAACTTCCAGACAGAGCTCCATGTGTCCGTCTGGCAGTGCGGAAGTTAAGGAGGCAGGGAAACTGTAAACTGTCAGCTTCCCCACCTGTCTATGTAGAGCTGGAGATTGTATTTATTCAAGTAGGGGCAGAATCAGAAGGAAGACCCACCAACGCGTGGTTCTTCATTCTGAGAGCTTCCCCGCCTCCGCAGCTTAGCTCAATGAGTGGTCGGGCATTTGCCTTATGAGACGCACGCACTTCCCCTTCCCCCAAAAATGGTGTCTTATGAGGTGAAAAATATGGCTCCTTCTATTCTGAGCAGGCTTTACTGTGTTATGATTCCTTTAACCTTCTGGGCGATTGCAGCAGAGCACATTAGATGCTGCCACGATTTTCTGCCCCGTGGGAGGTCCCGAACATGACTTTGGCGTCAGCGATGATTAGAGATGGTCGATTTCGAGTTCATTGCAAAGCCCCTGAACATGGTATGATCACCAAACTTGCTGGAGATATAGGGAAGGGTTGGGGGTATACTACAAAAAATGTTTTGCTCTAACACAAATAGTTTTAGCACAAATTAAGTTCAAGGTCAAGTTAAAATTTCGAAAATCGGAATTTCGACTTAGATTTTTAAACTTAATTTATGCAAAAACTACATTTTGGTGATGATACCATGTTCAGGGGCTTTGCCATAAGCTCACAAAATCAGCAAGTTGAAAAATTCAACCATCTCTACCGATGATGCCAGAGGTGAGCTCGGAAAAAGTGAAGTCAATGGTGCCGCCTACCCCCGCCCATATCTGACGTCTTTGGGGCGGGCACGGAAGCATCGACAGGTATGCCGATCACCAGAGGAAATTGGCAGACAGGTGAGTGTTATTGTAGTAAACTTACCCCGAGATAGCTCAGGCAGAACGTCCAGGAGGTCAACCAGTTCTCACCATAACCTTCATGGTTCTTCCTCTGTATGAACATAACAAGTTGTTTATTCATAATTGTTTCCAATTGGATGATTTTGATGGACTTGTGTTGTTTTTTTCCAACCTGATAAATTTGTAACTATAATGGTTTACTGCCTGCTGATAACCCATTCAGCTAGCGATAGATGGAAAATAATGGAGCATCCCATAAATAAGAAAAACGGTATCATGATTAATTATGGACTAATCCGCTCCTTGCACAAATTCATATTTTCTCCGGCACATTTTAAATCATGATTCAAAATAGAAGTGAAGCTGTTGAGTTCATTTTGCTTGCCATCCCATATGCCGCGGTTTTTCTTTTTTAGAAGAAATTAGACATAATTTGTGGCAGATAAAACATCAGACAGTGAAAGCTTGCTTTTGGCTCCCGTTTAATGATATGTAGTTAAGGACTGGCAAGCTTGAGTTCTAGAACTGTCATTAAACTGTCATCGCATGCCCCTGAGAGTAAATAGTTACTTGTGAGATAATGAAATGCTGCTGTAATTGTGTCACATTCCCTAATTTATCTTAACAATTACGGTTCAGACTAAACCAAAAAATAATATCTTAAATTTTACATCACGGGGGAAAAATTATGCATTTCATTTGAATAGTCTTACAATGAAAAGGGACCTTTTTGTTATCTTATATCAAGAATTATATTACAAATTATATCAAATAGTATATTTTTCCACTATGCCATTTTTTTCAGCCTGATAAAACGGACGTATGGTCCCTTTTGTACTTGCTAGATGTGCAGATTATAGGGCAGAAGGCAAAAGAAATACCCAAATGTCTCTTACAGCCCCATCTCTTCCTCTCTCTCTCTGATGACACAGCGCCACTGCAAGGAGGAAGTCTCTGACATCAGTGACAATGAGTGAAATAGGTGATCACACTCAGCATATAGAAATACACAAAGATGTTTTCTTTCCATTGAAAGTCGTTATATAGCACCCCCAGTGGTCACTTGCGATATTGCACTGAATCAACTCCCAGAAGCCAGGCAAATAAATATGGAATCTACTAGAGATAAAACATTGGAAAAGTTCCTCCAACCTTAACCTCCCTAGCGCTCTTGCAAGGTCCAGATTTCTGAACCTAAAGCGCACCATAGATTTAAATGGAATTATGTTTTATGTTGTAGGCCTGTAACTTCCCAAAGGGTCTAATAGACATCCTGAATATAATAATGTAAACACACAATAATGTAAAAAAAAAAATACATTTAAAAATGTATATGTATATGTATCATTTGAAAGATAAAATCTCTAAAATACCTTTTTTGCATGATAGATTTCAAAGCAGTATTTATTCATATTTATGTTTTGTTTATAATAAAATTTTTAAATTGGAAATGTGTTTTGTGTTTTTTTTTTACTTTGAATGGTATTGGATACTGTTATCACTGTATCCAGTACAATTCCCTTTAGCTCCCTCTCTCACCTGGTGTGAAGAACACACCAGGGATGAACGGATTAACTGCAAAGGGGCATTACGTCACGGGGGGGGGGGGGGACATAAGCTTCAGTGAAGAAGCCAGTTCAGATGATCTGAGCCATCGGGACAGTGTGAAACTGTAAGTTTGTGCTGCCATGGGTCCGATCTTCACAAACACAAAGATCTTGGCTAAGATCGTGGTAGTGGGGCACACCGACACGAAAGAACACAGTTTGCCAGCCCAAACTCCGCTCTCATGGAGTCCAAACTAGTGGATTCCTGGGGCAGATGGAACCCCCAATGTTAGGGATAATAAGGCTGATGGAGAAAGTGCCAGATGAAGGGAATGCAGGGTCGATCAATTTAGATACCATATGATCAGTAGTGTCAGGAGTAGTGATGGCCGAACATGCATGTACGAGTGTTCGACCCGCGAGCAGTACGGGTGTTCGACCCGCCCCATTCGCCGGTGAGAAGGAGCCTACTATTCTTCCACCCGCAGGATCAGGAACGTTGAGATCCTGCCGGAGGAAAAATATTTTCACTGAAGACCGAGTTAAGAACCAGGTATTCCAGTGAAAAACCAGCTCCAAAAACCGGAAGTGATGTCAGTGACATCCGGCAATCGTAACCAGAAACTATGCGTTCCAGGTGTGAGGATGTGACGTCACTGACTTTGAGTCTGCCCTTGAACAGGCGGACTATTTTAAAAGTCTGATCCGCCTGTTCACGGACTAACCTGGCCGAAGTTCGGTCATCACTAGTCAGGAGTGATAATGATCACACAATACATCCATGTATTCTGCACACAGGGGACTTTAAGAAGGGTCAAGATGGGTGGTGGAAGTGACTGCGTGGTATTGGGTGGGGTGGACAGAACAAAACCACTGCCACCAAACACATTTTTACAAGAAGCAGCAGTCCACTACTGCAACAGTTTTAACTCCCTACTGAGGTGACAACAACCATTACAGTTAAATTAAACACAGTCATTCTATAACATCCCTGCCCCAGTGTATACATGTAGTGTAGCCACCCTGCCAGAGTTGAGTATTGTCCCCTTTAAGATGCCTTCCCATCAGGCCCTGGTTCCCAAGGGGTATATAGACACGACCCAGGAAGAGGAGGGGCAGTCCAGAGCTGCTGTTCCTGATAAGATAGCAGCATCTGGGGCACACTAGCTGTCTCCAGGAACGCAGCGCTTCACCGTTTAGCCTGGCGTGCAGGCAGCCGGGGGATCAGATAGCCTGCGCTTACCCTGATAGACATAGTTGCCTCCTGAGTCTCCCCCGCTGGGGCTGCTTGGAGTGCCCTCAATAAGTGGGTTGGGGAACCCCTTTCTATCCTGGCCCGATGTGTGGCATCTGAGGTGTGCTTACCTGGTGGCGGTTGTGTCCTATCCTTACGGGGCCCCGCTGGAGCAACAGAGATACGGCCAGACACTGAGGAGCAGCCAGTCTCTCATTCAAAGAGGCAGATGAACTTCCCTTTTTGGACCTTTGGACCTTTTTGGAGTTTGGACCTTTGAGACAGTGTGGACGGTTCCGAGACGAGTTATGCTACCTGTTGAGTAAGTTCTGTTATTTGTTACATTAAGTAGTTTTCGCAGGATGTGCACCCTCTGTGATGGTTGATCATGAACCTTACATACTTAAACATAAGTTACACTTCCCAACCTTACTGTGCACGCACGTTGGTGTGAATGGAATTGTTGAGAAAGAACACAAAAAATGATATTTCTGCAAAAAGAAAATAGCTCAATTCTGTCCTCTTTACCTCTTAAACCTTCTTATTGGTCGATAGGTAACTAATGCAGTGGTTCCCAAACTGGGGGGCGCGAAGGTATTCCAGGGGGGATGGGGGCACGAAGGTATTCCAGGGGAGCGCTGGCCCTCATTCTTAACCTGTGTTTTAATAGGGAGGGGGGGGGGGCTCGATAATGTTCCTAAATATAAAAGGGGGGCCCTGCAAGGAAAGTTTGGGAACCACTGACTTAATGACTATCTGACTTGACTTGTAAAGCACACATTTAGAAACCTCTGTTGGGTTTCTGATGGGTTTCTCACTTGACATTCTGCCTGTGCACATTTTGATAATATCTTCAGGGTGAATTTCCTTTCTTCGTAACAGATTTACTTTAAAACAAACTTTCTCTACTTCCTTTAATATACACAGAGACTACATTGGGATTTTATTTAGACTTGGCTTGAATTTCCTTCATTTTGAACGGTACATGTTGCTGAGTTAACAGAAGTTGTTTTTCAGTCAACTATGTACAAATATATCCATATCAGCATATTGTCCTTGTTACATCAAATCATTTGCTCAACAGAATGTTCTGTATCAGGTCAACCAGACACAAGGAAAAATATTTGTTTGAGGCTATGAAACACACAGGGGACTGAAGTGGAGAAGTCAATTTCAAAGCAATGTACGAAAGTTTATTTTACAGTGCAGAACTGCACAGGGGCTACTGTTTAAATTCCCTGCTCTCTACATTATATACAATTTCCTTCACAGTGTGGGATTTATATATTTTAAGGGCACAGAGCTCACTTTCTAACATCTGAAGGAACGTCTAGCCTTCATTTTACAGGTCTGATCAGGGACCATTCAGAAGGTAGGGGTTCACAGAATTATGCAAATGGCTGATGAAGATAAAAGTGGTGGTGGTGTCTAACATTTAAGTGGAAGATGGCTATCGGTGTGCCATTGGGTTTACCTAATTTTTTGTCCACAAAACAGGATGTCGTAGAGCAGTGGTTCTCAACCTATGGGTCAGGGCCACCCTCGGGGGTCGAAAGACCATACCGAAGGCATCAGCACCTTTCCTGAAAGCATCAAAGGCACTGCTAATGAAAAGCAGCACTAATGCCCACAAGCCGGGTGGCAAATTAGAAGGGAGAGTCAAGCTAGGCATACACGGCTTGATTTTTAATAGATTCAAGCACAATTGAGCATCGTGCACATTCCCAGCGATCGTGCGAACGGTGACTGATCGTTTTGGAATCGATGGAACACCACCTTGGGAATCCGATTTGTGGTCGATTTGGATATGAGACGATCTCCAAAATGGCGGATTCCACAAAATCCAGGGAGCTATGGGTCCACCAAGTTACTTCAATTGCCAAACAATCAACCAAAATAACCCAACATGTCAGTTCAATGTTCAATCTGATTTTTAGTCGATTCAGATTTAGTTTGGTCGATCGTTCAGGGTGGGCAGAACTTTATTGATCGCGGATCAATTTCCGTGAATGCGCACCGTGATCAATCTGTCAAAAATCTGGTGAAATATCGACCCGTGTATGGGAGCCTTAAGCGTGTGATCAATCAATCCCACTTGGTCAAACAGAGACCAAACATGTTGGTAAACCCTGTTTATTATTATTAATATATATATATAATTATTATCTATTATCTTGGATAGGGACTGAGGGTCCCCAAGGGTCATGCCGTTAAGTATCTCTTCCAGTAGTGACACTCAGCACCCACACTTCCCACGTTCCAAATACAGGAAGTGTGTGTGAAGTGTAGCCCCAGTTTCCTGTTTTTAGCTGACATTAGTGGCACCTTGTGTGGTCTTCTGCTGCTGTAGACCATCTGCCTCAAGGTTCGACGTGTTGTGCGTTCAAAGATGCTCTTCTGCATGCCGCGGTTGTAACGAGTGGTTAATTGAGTTACTGTCGCCTTGCCAATTTTTCCTCTAACCTCTGGCATCAACAAGGCATTTGCGCCCACAGAACTGCTGCTCACTGGATGTCTTACTTTTTTTGGACCATTTTCTGTAAACCCTAGAGATGGTTGTGTGTGACAATTAGTGATGAGCGGCTAGGCAATATTCGAATTCGCGTAATTTCGCGAATATCCGCCACAATATTCGATTCCATGTTCGTAATCTCGAATATCCGCACTTATGACATGAATTGCGATCTACAAATTGCAATTGCGACCCGATATGCGTAATGCATGCAAGTCAATGGAGCTCGGATATTCGGCTGGGAGAATATCCGGCATTTCCGTTTAAAAAAATCGCATTGCGATTATATAATCACGATCCCATTCATAGCAATGGATTGCGATTGTATAATTGCGATTATTAAATTGCAATAAAATCGCGAAAAATCGCGATCGTGCCGGATATCCGATGATATATTCGCGAATATTCACGAAATGGCGAAATAGCGATATTCGAGCTAAATATTCGAAAATCTAATATTCGAGCTCAACACTAGTGACAATCCCAGAAGATCAGCAGTTTCTGAAATACTCAGACCAGCCCGTCCGGCACCAACAACCAGGCCACGTTCAAAGTCACTTCAATCACCTTTCTTTCCCATTCTAAAGCTCGGGATGAACTGCAGCGGTTCGTCTTGACCATGTCACCATGCCTAAATGTATTAGTTGCCACCATGTGATTGACTGATCAGTACTTTGCGTCAACAAGCAGTTGCACAGGTGTCCCTTATAATGTGGCCGGTGAGTAGGGATGGACCGAACTGTTCGCCGGAGAACAGTTCGGCCGCGAACTCGGCAT
>CM070032.1:17537222-17554760 GCA_036250615.1 Ptychadena robeensis
CAAAAATTTGCGGCATGCCGCGAATACGAATGTTGCCTATGCCGCTCATCACTACCAGTGAGGTCGTAGGTCCGCTTTAAGGTCAACCTATACTCCATTATATATATCATGCCCCCCATAGTCAAACAACCAAATATACTGACAATAATTTTAAAGAAATCTGTAAATCCTGACTGTCTAATGCCACTGCTCTCCTCTGGTGATTCGCTGCCATGGTGGTGGTAGGTTCTTTTCTACAGGGTTCAGAGAAAA
Source organism: Ptychadena robeensis (assembly GCA_036250615.1). Classification (NCBI taxonomy): domain Eukaryota; kingdom Metazoa; phylum Chordata; class Amphibia; order Anura; family Ptychadenidae; genus Ptychadena; species Ptychadena robeensis. The sequence continues at coordinate 17,537,475 of CM070032.1, forward strand.
TTGGGAAGGGAGACGTCTCTGCCTATAAAATGCTCCCTTCCTGAGTCTTAGGAAATAGGTTTTCAACTTCTAGTGACCATCCATGTTATAATAAGATTGCAAGTGCTAGAAATGCAAACTGCAGTAAGTAAGATTGTGTTGTGTTTCTCCACCATTTTGCCAGCTTTAAAATATTGTATATACTCGAGCATAAGCCGACCTGAGTACAAGCTGAGGTACCCAATTTATATACAAAAACTGGGAAAACATATTGACTCGAGTAAAATCCGAGGGTGGAAAATGCAGAAAGTGAGATAGTGGAGTTTTCTAAATTAGAAAAATATAGAGAAAGCACCATTGCCCCTAGGAATTAATCAAACAGGTGAATGTTAGTGCCACAACCTCAATAAAGATAAGAGAACACAGGTTTATTGTAATTACAGGATGGGTTTTCAAGGCATTCAAACATGAAAATACATTTCAATTTAAAAAGTCTTTATTATTAATATTTGGACCAATGCATGGAATGGAAATGGAAACTTATTTACATGTTTGAGTAAGTGGAGTGGAGGTTTAATTGATATTCCACCATCTCTAGTATAAATAAACAAATAGTCCACTAGATGGCACTGCAGCCCAAGTTTGCTTATATTTGAACAGCCGATGTCAGAACGCATCAGACCATTCACAGAGGCTGCCGGCACCTGTGAACCAGTGATCACCCGGACAGGTAAGTGGGACCCTGGCTCTGATCCTGACTTGAGTATAAGCAGAGGGGATCTTTCAGCACATTTTTGGGGCTGAGAAACTCAGCTTATACTCAAGTATATACGGTTAGTACAAGTTGGATTAAATTATATTTATAAGTAATAAGTCCACTTTAAGTTTCAGCCAAACCCTTTAAAACCAGCCCAAAAGTCCACCTTGTCTGGTCTCCTCTATAGGACTCACTAGTAGGTGACAGTTGCAGGGCATTAGCCTCCACCCTACCTTGATTAAAAGGGTCTCTCTTAATCACATGCCTCTTCCTCCTCAGTCCTCCAGATGGCCTGACTGCTTCCCATAGGACAGGATCTTCTCACACACTGCCCTGGCAGCATTCCTGCTTTTTTTAGCAGATAAACCACCAAAAACCACTATGCTATTTATAAACTTCTCTTAGGCCGAGTCACAGCCCATACACTCAACTTGTTAACATACAGTACAAATTCCATTAACCACATAACTGTATTGAAACATGCTTGTATTCATAATTATACTATTACAGGTATAATATCTCTCTCAAACTAGGGGGTACTCTCCTTACAGGGTAGGCTATTCTCGCTAAAAGTACCAACCCGTATGTGAGGCCATTTTTTTACTGTATGCCATTGAGGATATTTCCCTTCACCTCTTGTCCCACAAACAGAACAGGAAGCATTTAAAAATAAAGACATTTTCCTAATTGACATTTGTCACCAGAATAGGTGAATGTTTAACCTCCTGGGTGGTTATTACAATAAAATCCACCACAATGTTGTGCCCACCGTTGGCCCCCTGTACACATGATGTGCTGTAAAAAAGACATACCACCTCCATTACCCACTACCCCTTACATCATCAGGGCGGGCCAGGAAAGATCGGCGGGTCAGGAGAGAAACAACAAGGACATACTACTGTAAAAAATAAAATACAAATATTTAACATGATGTACAGACCAGCATTAGTCTACACATGACCTTTGCAGCCTTATATACATTATACATTATATACATTGCTCCAGTGTTATATTACTTTTTGGGAAACCAACTAAGGCCATGTTGTTTTTCTCCTGAGGAAGCCCCTAACAGGTGAAACGTGTTGAGAAAAGGGAAATCATCACCACAAGATTGGATGGGTTCCTATTGATTCCCCTGGAACTCTGTATGAGTAGGGGAAGGGAGGGGGACCTTTTTACCCTCAATCCTCATTTAGATCTAGAGGGGGTGAATGTGGATGTTTGCATATATACTGGCCAATAGAGATGGTCGAATTTTTCGACTTGCTAACTTTGTGAGCTGATTGCAAAGCCCCTGAACATGGTATCATCAACAAACTTGCTGGAAATGTAGAGAAGGGTTGTGGGAACATTTGAAAAAAAGAAGTGTTGCTTTAGCACATGTACTTTTTGCATAAATTAAGTTCAAAGTTAAAGTCGAAATTCCGATTTTCGAAATTTTTACTTGAGTTTGAACTTAATTTGTGCAAAAACTATTTGTGTTAGAGACACACTTTCTTTTTTGGAGTATAGCCCCAACCCTTCTCTACATCTCCAGCAAGTTTGGTGATGATACCATGTTCAGGGGCTTTGTAATTAACTCGAAATCGGCAAAATGGTCGAATTTTTGAAAAAAAAATCGACCATCTCTACTGGCCAACAAGGCCATTATCTAACCTTATTGGTAATTTTGTGTATATTTTTTGTATATTATGATGTATTGCCAATTATCAGTATATTTATATATGTGGTCAGATCTAAAAAAGACCCTTTTAGCTACATGATATGCTTATACATTTTTATGTGCCTAAAAAACCCCGCTGCTCTCTGCACCTTGTTATGGTTTTAGGTTAAGAACTTGACCCAACAGGGATGCAGTTCAGTAGACAGTTCTTAACATTATCTTACATTTTATAAGTTAAGCCCCCCACCCATACATGCTTAGATTTCCACCCAGTCGGCCAGTCGGTCTGCCGAAAAATCAGGTGCCAATCTAAAGCCGAAATCTAAGCCATTACTGACATGTACGTGTAATTCTTAGGTCATTTTAATTCTTTGAATGGGGAGAAGAGTCCGACAGGGCTGAGAACACAGAGCCTATCTGCAGCTGCAGAGGCTGTCTCCCTCAGAAGCTGTTGAGCGGGGGAGAGGGGGGGGGCTAGCAGCTCCTCCTTCTCCCTTTGTGCTGTTACAGTGAGCAGAGGCTGCTCTTCTCACTGCTGGGGTCCCTGGATGCTGTCTATCGGGTCCCCCAAGCTGCTCAGGTCTTGATGGCCGCCCGAGCAGCTAAGGGGATCTGACTGACAGTGCTGGCACACAAAAGGTGCCTGGCCGATTGTGACCAAATTATTCGGCCGATTGAATTGTCGATCAGCCAAAAAATTGGGTCACAATTGAAACGTGTATGAGGGGCTTAAGGAACAGTTATAAGAGACACTCCAAAACAAATATCTTCTCAATTTGAGGGCTCTTGGTGCGTGTTGTAAGACCTGGGAGGGAACTTATATGAAATGCTATGGATGCTTTACCTTTGAAATTTACAATATTTGATGGTTGGATTGTGTTGATAGCTGGCAATAGAAGGCTTAGGAGATTGAACATTAGTAGTTCATCAACAGTCATTAGCATCAAGGCAAACTAATGATATCTTTATTTATAATTAATAGCGGACAGTATGGAAATATTTTGATTCAGAGAGCTGATCTAATTGCCCTTGTAGGCATAATTGGGAATATTAGCCAGAGGCATTTACAATCACCTTCCTCAAGAACAAAGAGTTTTTATGAACCTATGGTATCTCCGTCTTTTCTTTTTCCTCCTTTTTAAATAATATTTTACACCAGCATACAATCTGTAGACTAAAGTTTCCTTGAATGATGCCAAACGCTAAAGGAACATTAATCTGTGTTCACATTTGACAGCTAGTAGATGACACTGTGCACAGCTGCTAGCTGTCAAACCCAGCTGTCACTGACGGGACTTACTTTAAATATAAATTTTATATTTATCACTTTACTAAATGAATCCACGGCTTCTGTTGGCTTATATCACATCAAAAAGAAAAACCACAGGTAATGGATTTTTTATCTGCTGTAGGATGGGCGAGCATGAGCAAGACTATAAAGAAAAAGCACTATTTTTTATAATTTTTTATTGTTATTTCTAAAAATAAGAAGTATGTATGAAGATGATATTTCAGCTGTATTTTTTCCTTATAAGGGCATGAATGTATCAAGGAATAGTTTTTATTTTCTGCGTCTACGATTAGCCCTGCTTCATTGTAAATACATGACCCAGGGAGTACTGAGCCATTTTGTCTCTTGGACACACCCCATTAATACAAATAACGACAGAGACCATGATATACTCTTTGAAAAAGTTTTATTAATAATTTGAAGTGCAAATGTATATATAAACATGGCTGCAGCTAATATACAATATACAGTTCGTTCATCCAGCCGTACCAGCCACCAGCCCTTCAATACCAGCTCGGTGGGTACCTTATAGAATTACTTTAAATATGTAACATAACTAGGGCTTAAGCCCCGCCTTAGAAAAATTTTCACCAGTGTTTGTGACTGCCCTTCTTATACCGACATGTCACAAGAAGCCTTCAAAGTCCGATTTCCTCCTGTGGCACTGTTGAGCTTCCACCATGCTGTGACAAAATAAACAAAACAGGTTACAGGACACATAATAGCCCAAACACTCAGTCCAACAAATCAGGGAGGGGTGGTGGGCGAAAATCATGATCCCAAAAGGATCTGCCCCCTGCTGTCCCTTCCTTATCAAACTTTCTGAGCCTGCCCACCTAGAACACTCCCCCATTCCCTACATCCCCATCTCCATTCCAAAACCAGTCCCCCTGGTCAAGTTGCCCTCCCACCTATGCTTGCAGCTCAGTTCTGGGCAGACAATGTAATGTAATGTTAAGATTTCTAAGCCCATTGCATTGCGGTTATGTGCTCATATGGTATATATGTTTAAAGATGGTTGAATTTTTCTAGTTGACTTTGTGAACTAATTGGTGAGCCATCTTAAACCTAACCTGAGCAAAACTGAACTCATCATCTCACCTACAATAAATAACACCATCATCTCCCCTATCCCACATGCACACTGACTCTGTGTCACCTTCGACTCTGCGCTCTCCTTTACTCCCCACATTTAGAACATTTTTAGATCCTGCCACTTTCATCTCCACATCATCCCCAAAATCCGCCCCTTCCTCTCCCCAGAGACCACCAAAGTCCTGGTACATGCTCTCATCATTTCTCACCTGGACTACTGTAACGTCATCCTCTCTGGTCTATGTAGGCTGTCATCTCTTCGGTCCATCATGAATGGTGCTAGACTCATTTTCCCCTCTAAGCGCTCCTCATCTGCCGCTCCTCTGCCGCATATCTCTACACTGGCTTCCAAATGTCCAGATAATTTAAATTCAAAGCTCTGTGCCTTGCTTTTATATCACTCCACACCTCCTGTCCTCCTTACATCTCCAACCTGGTACACAAATACACCCCTAACCGCCCCCTCCGCTCCTCCAGTGACCTACTAATGACATCTACACTCATAACCTCATTGCACGCAAGGCTTCAGGACTTCTCTAGGGCCGCTCCTACTCTCTGTAACACTTTCCCTCATCCCATTAGATTGCTCCTACCTTTGACACACACTTGACATACAAACCTTATTGGTTCCCAATGGTTATAAAAAGTCAAGACTATTTTTCCCATAATAAACAACAAAAATACTCATATTGCATTCTTTGTAGATTGGTGAGATGATCCACTTTGACTTATTAGTAACATCATGTCACATGAATGCCACCACACAAGTGGAACATGTTTTGGTCTTGGCCATAATTCTGGTTGTAGGTCAAATCTTTGGCTGTAATTTAAAACTAAAATTTTAGTTGTAACTATATGTTGTTTGATAAGTCACCCCATGCACCATCCATGGTTGCAATGTTGCAAAAAAAAAAACATCACTACTCTGTTTGGTGAGATGATTGATTTCTTTATTAGTATTTTGGGTACATAGATGACATGAAGGCTTGAGATGTTCGCCCTCCATTAAAGTCAATGGATGTTCGCCGTGAACATACGAAGGACGGGTATTTGCAGAAGTTCGATTAGCCTGTTCGGGAACATCCGCAGCTGATATTTGTCCATCACTGATCATTAGTTCCAAATATTTAGATTTTCAGGAATTCTTTCATAAGCCACAACTATCTAAGGCAATAACTGCACACTGACTTTCACTGCAAGACGAGAAGATTATTCATCCCAAGAAAAACAATTATAACATAAATTAATTCAATAGCGCGGGCTACGCAGCAAATAGGATAATTTGCATCCAAAATACATTTTCTGTTATCGTCTTGGAATAGCATATATTTAGACAATCATTTCAGTAAATGGCATTTTAGTAAACATGGTTCCACATTTTAATCTGACTGAACAGTTACTAACGTCTACAAAATCTAATGAATTCCCAATTACAGAAAAGGGTGAAGAAAATTACAAACACAACTCTAATGTGAGAAGATAATGAACAGAAAGTTTTCCTAACATGTAACCTTTAATATAGTGTAAACATTTTAATAAAATTGAATTACAGTCGGGTTTTGGGTCAGTGACCTTTTAACCTATAATTAAACCTGAACCAACACAAGAAAAGGTGTTGGCATTCAATTTAAATGACACATTTAGTATTTTTGTAGAATCTGAACAGAAGGGATGTTTCCAAGCACAGTATAGACAAATAATCTCCAAATAGCCTCAAGTCTACCCTGGGGTGGTAGGCTCTTGACAGGTGAAGGGCTAAAGCATGTTCCAGTAGGGGTGTAGCTAGAGCTCACTGTATATTGATATTAAAGCTGGGTACACACATGTAGCTATGGGCCAGATCGATGACCGCTTCGAGCACCATGCGTGTTCACGGCCATCTTTCTGGCCCATATCATACGCGGCCATTCCAGTTTTCGAGCAGAAAACAGGGATATCGAACATGACCATAAATCATGGTCAATGTCCGTTGCTTTGCATGGAAACCAGGGGTCTCCATGCAAAGCATCGGCTGAGCTGTAGAGACAGCAGAGCTGTCTCTCCAGCACCTACGATATCTGACAGCAGCCTTATGACGTCATCACGCTGTTGCAGGGAATATCGGATGGCTCCAAAATTAAGCCATGTGTTCCCTGCTTTACTTAGCCTGGAGCCCAGAGGCTAACTAACAGAGACTTACTTTACACTGGTTGCCCACTATGGAACATGTTATCTAAATATCATCTTGGGAGGAGGGGTGAGTCTCTCATTGGTACTGTCAGGGATCTTCATGCTGGACCAGGTTAGGCTGCATACACTGAATAATTCAAGACAGTATGAAGTGAAATACATTAATAGTAGAGTAGGGTAAAGGCTTACAGAACAAGGTTGGGGAATATGGTTCAGAAACCCTGGTTTAGGATGCTGTGGCGATTTCCAGCACAATGCTAAGGCATTAGTGGGTGGGCAAGGCACACCTATATAGATCTCTTACTAACGAGACAGGTGTACCCAACTTAGCCCATACCTGCAGAAAGCCACATGCTGTTGACCAGGGATAAATACTTGGAGTCGGTAGAAGCACAGTGCCACCAGCAAGTGGTACCAGTGATGGGAGTTGTATAATTCATTGCACTTGCAATGCAGTATGCCGAATGAGCCCCTCACTAAACATTTGTCAGAGACCCACCCCTGCTTCTGAGTATATATGTAAATATAATTTTCTAGGGTAGGATACCAGTGTAAAGTAATTCTCTCTAAGTAAGTCTCTGGGTTGTGAAATAAGGTTCTACTCCTAGTGAAAACCAAAATACTGTATATTCCAGCCCTGCACACCCTGCACTATCTTCCAAGATGGGCATTGTCAAGTCCTGCACCTCTGCTAGAGCATGCTGTATATTCACTTTATATGTGAATTTGTTTTTCTGTGATAGTTGGTTATTCTTTCCTAATTTACTCCTCAAAACCATGGGTTTTCTTTTTACTTACTATGTGGTACTGAACATTTTGGCATAAGCCCTGGTTAATTATTAGCCAGGGGTTGGATCCACTGAGTTCCAGGAAGATGGTAAAATAGGTTTAGGTTCATAGGTATATCAGAGGCTTGGAAAGCTGGAGATGGACTCAAAAAATTTGAAATTTAAACCAAGTTTATGCACAAATTACATGTGCAATGCTTTTTTTGTGTCCCCACAACCCTTCTCTACATCTCCATCACTTTTGGTGATGATACCATGTTTAGGGGCTTTGCAATTAACTCACAAAGTCAGCTAGTCACAATTAGAAAACAAATGTGACTATCTGCATGATCAGACAGTGGTTTACTCAAGGAATTTGTTGGCTAAGGACTTGGTCTAGGAAGTTCAAGGTTTTAGTAAGCCATGTGTAGGTTTAGGGAGATGTTCATTTGGTGATGGGAAAAGAGTTGTGGACCATGTCCAGCTGATGTTTTGTGTGTTGGAGCTTTCAGTTAAATGAGAAAAAATAAGCAGCATGGGTTATTTAAGAGGAAAAAGGTAAAGGGGTGGGATGCTCTTGCCATAATACTGTATATAGTGTTGAGCTTGAATATTAGATTTTCGAATATTTAGCTTGAATATCGCTATTTCGCCATTTCGCGAATATTCGCGAATATATCATCGGATATCCGACACAATCGCGATTTTTCGCGATTTTATTGCGATGTTAGAATCGCAATTATATAATCGCAATCCATTGCAATGAATGGGATCGCGATTATATAATCGCAATGTGATTTTTTAAAATGGAAATGCGGATATTCTCCCAGTCGAATATTCTCCTAGTTGCATTGCGGATATTGGATCGCAATTGCGATTTTTAAATCGCAATTCATGTCGTAAGTGCGGATATTCGAGATTACGAATATGGAATCGAATATTATGGTGGATATTCACGAAATTACGCGAATTCGAATATTGCCTAGTCGCTCATCACTAATAATATACACCGTGCCTGCACTACTGCCAGATCAAGGCTTTTGATCCCACCTGTAATTTGCCAAATAAGATAACATTGACTGTCTGGAATTTTGTCCTACTGGCTGATATCAGCTCCTCTAGGAGAAAAGGGAACAAGAACATGTGGTACATGACCTAGTGCAACAAAGTACCTTCTGTAAAAGGTAAAGGAATAAGTAAAGAAATTGAATGTCAACCGTGATTGACAAATGACTGCTACTCTAAATATGTCCCAATAATCCTACTGAACATCAAGTGTTACTAAGGAGAGACCTGCCTGCTGGCACCCCTACACCACCTATAACAAGGAAATGATGTCATCCATAACATGGAAGAGGTGTTATCCTGTTATTCACACTGCTGGAGAGACATAGACAAAAGGAAACTCCTGACGTCACTTCCGGTACATGGAACGCACAGTTCCAATTTTTGCTATCTGGACGTCACTAACATCACTTCCGGTTTAAGACGGTTTTCTTTTACTAGACCCATTTTCTGGTGAAAAAATTCTTCCACTGGCCGGATCTTTTTGCTCCAGATCCGGCCAGTGTAAGAATAGTCACCTTCTTCCCGCCGGTGAACAGGGCGGGTCGAACACCTGTACTGTTCGCCAGGGGAAGAAAAAACGAACATGTTATGTTCGCGGCCAAACTGTCCGCAAGATATTCATTGCTGGGTTGGTTTTAGAATCAATCACTTTTCTAAGGTAAACAAAGCCAACCATTAAAGGTGCTTTTTACTAGGGATAAAAACCGAACAGAACAGAGGTTTCCAATCTAAATGTTGAATTTGAAAGTAGAAAACTATGCTTCGTACTTTACTAGTTTTACTTAAACATGAACTGTGTGTGATAACAGTTTTACCATCTTTGAATATACATCAGAGCAGATCATAGTCAGGGACCCTCCAAGGAGCAGCTGATATTAATCACTATGAACATCTCCAGCCAGTCCATGTCACATACGATATAGTTGTCAATTCTCCGTGTTCTGCAATGAATCTCTGGGACAATGACAGCTGCTTGCTGGTTCACTCCTACAACATTTACAGCTTTGTGAAGTTCTGTCACTTATCGGGGTGGGATTTGGTACACAACATACTCATGCATCCTACACCATTTTGCACCACCAAAGGGATTTATTTTATTTTGAAATAACATTTTTAGTTTTGGTAAAAAATTTAATTTTTGGTTAAAGACAAATCATTTGCTGTGCTGCTATCCTTCCTATTCTGCTCCCTTCAAGAACAACTGCACCTCAGTCCTTTTATAGGTCTTCATCCCCCCCCCCCTTTGTGTCTATCTGGTCTGGTAAAATACCTTCTACCTCCAGCACGTTGCTATGGACGGGCTATGGAGGGCCAGGCCCTCCCAGTCAGGTTGGTGTGCCCGCTCGATTGGGGCCCCTACCTACACTAAATTAAGTGTGAGACTTAATACACAGTTGGATACTTGCTCGATCCATGACCTCTGCAATCGATGGCGTCACACTGTGCATGTTTGCGGCAATCAGCTGTGCACGCAACGGACAAGAACATCCGGTCTTTGAGCAATCGGTTGTGCTCGAAGACAGCTCAATGAAACGGGGAACCAACATGCTGTTACATTCTATTTGATTGCAATTGCTTGGTCCCAGCCAAAGCATTGAACAGGAATTTTATTGTGCATCAATTTGCCATTCGATTCATGGATACTTGAGCGCAGTGTGGTGAAGTCACAATGATCAATCTAGCTGGGTCGACACATGTATGGGGGCACTTATGAGCCCCCCCCCCCCCCCCCCCCCCCCCCATAACCCACCCATGCCCTTTCCGCCCCTGGCGCCGATTCTGTCTACCACCAATTCACATGGAAGTATCACACAGCCTTTGAAATGCCCAATGACGTTGCCTTCTTATTATTCCATGGCCTCCTTCATCACTAGGAGCAGTAGCATCACTAGTTTTGGTGTTGCCTGGTGGCAGAAACCCATGGTGAAGGCATGTTGGGATTAACCTCCCTAGTGCTCTGCTGAGATCCAGATTTCTGTACCAAAAGCGCACCAAATACTTTTTTTTATGTCGTAGGCCTGTAACTTCCCAAAATATGTCCGTACAAGGGTCTAGTAGACAAATTACATTAAAGGTATCATTTGAATGATAAAATCTCTAAAATACTTATTTTGTATGATAGATTTCAAAACAGTGTGTATTCATATTTATGTTTTGTTTATAATAAAAATGTTATTACAATTAGAAATGTGTGCACATATCATCACGTCACTCGGGGGTCAGGGGTCATTGGCTTCAGGGAAGAAGCCACTTCAGATCATCGGAGCCACCGGGACAGAGCAAAATTGTAAGTATGCGCTGCCGGGGCTCTGACCTTCGGCAGGTGACATCATCTCGTCCAGATCAGTACTGACAGGACAGTGCTGAACGAGATGGTGCCATCAGCAATGCTAGGGGGGTTAAAAGGGCGTCACATCATGTGTCAATGTTGTACATATAAATATATACACAACAGAGCAGGAAGCATAGTGTTTAATTCATAAAAATTTATGTATTTATATATATTAATCTCTCTCTCATGACTAAAGGGATGCAGAGGATGCATGGATATGTGTATCCAGTGATGCAAGTGCTAACTGAACGCTTCGCACCGGGATGGTGACACCACTAACTAACAGTAAGCTTTACTGCTAAAACGCAATACTCATACACGGAGAGGAACATAAAAAGAGTTGGACTATGAAGTGTCCCTTCCAACCAAAAAGTTAGTAAATACTGACTTTTATTGAAGAGTTTTTAGTTTTAGAGTTACTCTGTGGCAAACTCGGCCCTGACCTAAAAAAAGCATCACGGGGAAGATTGATGAATGCATACATATTTGTAGCAATAAAAACTTGTCAGAGCAATTTTGGTGTCAGCAAGGAAAGTCCAATTTCCATCAAAAAGATAAGAAGCAGCTAACATGTACTTTACAGTTGCTGAGTCTCCCCTCTCCTCTGTTTTACTGCTCATATCAATCAGGGAGGTATATAATTCTAAAACATATTACAGCTGACATAAACAAGATTTGTCAGTATAATATCCCATTCAGTCAATTTGAAAGGGCCAATTAATTTTATGAAGCTTGTAGGAAAGGATAGGAACTCAGATCACATTACAAGGTAGAATTCAAAATGGTCCTGTAATACATACTTTGATTGTAAGTTCATTTGTTTTGTTTTCTCTCCAGTTTTGTTTTCTTCTTTTTTATGAAAAAGGTCAAAATAATTACTGAATGAACGGTCTTTTAATATGTGTGGCCTGTAAGTGAGTAGATTTTCCAAGGGGATACCAAATCGTCAAATGTCCAATTCACAGATCTTATGGGAAAAGCAGATTACAATGGTTTGGGGTCATTTATCTCTCTTTTAGTCTAAGATAGACATGAAGTTTAGATTGTGTGTTACAGGCAACTTGTAACAATTGTGATTGTGATGTGTTGAAAAGTTAAAGATTTACCTTTTCTGTTGAAATTACTTAGAAAAAGCTGTAGACTTTCTGTGCCTTATGCTAGCCATACACATGGCGACTTACCCCGACATGTGCCGCCGATATCTTTCCGGGAGGCTAACGTGATGACGTCATCACGTTTAGCCTCCCATTGCATTCTGGGGCCCTTCAATCGGCTGGGCACCCTTTGTGTGCCAGCCATAAGCTGCAATGAAGCCGCCGCTTCATTGTAGCTTATGGTATCGGCTCCCATCGGCTCGCGCCGGCCAGAGATTTTCCGTCATGTCGGATCTCTGGCCGGCCGAGAAGTGGGGCGACAGGGATCTGTCACCCCATGTGGGCACATGCCGATTAGCGGCCGATTTTTAACCTGACCGACGGCGAGAGCGCGCACGCCCGTAGGTCAGATTAAAATCCGGCCGTTTATCGGCATGTTTATGGCTAGCATTAAGCTTCAGGGTTGGCACTTGGAAATTATTTAAGGTAGTGGTACCTAACCTGGGGACCCCGGACATTCCACCAAAGTTCCTAAGAAGGAATGGACAGCCAGCTGTGTAGCGGCCAGGGGTTGTGCAGTCAGGATGAGGTCCCCTTTAAGCACCTAGACCAGCATGCCCCAGGGTTTCCTGAGGATTTAAGAGGAGTCCCCGCCCCCTTGGGGGGGGCCTTTGGAAGGAAGCAAGGAAGGAGCAAGCAGCACGTCTGCTGCTGTCTCATCTGCGGCCTTGTACCCCTGCTCGAATAGCTCGGCGTGTGTGCAGCTGGCAGGCATAATAGCATGGGCATCTTCCAACACAGAGCCGCACTACACGCTGCCTTATCAGCCACCCGAAACCTGTACTACCACTCCAGTGGGGTGGATGCCCGGATCACTGTGGGTCCCGCCGGAGATACTCAATCCAGGCTACTGGCGTGCCTGCGCCCTCCGCCTGCCCTACCTAGGTCCTCTGTGATTGAACACAGGTAGACTTAATGGTTTAGAAAGTCCCTCATATTACATGGTTTTGGTAAAACTAAAGGAAATCTAAAGGAAATCTGACAGAAAAATCTAAAGGTGTATGGGGACACTTAGCAAAAGCGAATATTAGATTTAGCAGAATTTTGGGCACAATTTTCAACAAAAAAAAGTGGTGTGGTCGAAACTGTGACCCTGACCGTACCCCACTGGGAAGTGAAGCCATCAGTCACCCTGCAGCTGGTAGTGTGTCTGCAACTGTAGCCTCTAAGCTTGAACCTGTACATAATCCCAGGACCAGCCGCCCGCTACAAGCTATGACAACAGTTTTGAGCTTCCAAAACACATTTGCTGAAGTAAAATTAAACCAAAATCCTAATTTATCACTAGAAGTGAGAAAATATCTCCCTGGTCCTCTTTTTTCTGTCCGCCCCACATAATTTTTTGAGAAATTTAAACTTTACTATTTTTTTATTATTATTTTTTATTTTTTTTATTTTTTTATTATTCTTTTCTATTATACAACTTTATAAAGAAATTCTTTCTCTGAGTATTTCTCTATGCTTTTCCCAGCCAGCATTGTGCAGCACAGTAAACTTCTTTGTCCTCTACCAAATCCACAACTTTGTAACCTGCCTGACGCTTATTTTCTCTCCATCCACATGGCAGAACAGTTATAATAAGGTTTGTGAACCTGAAATATCATGTATTTGTCAAATCAAAGTTCTGACCAGAAAGACAAATAACAGAGTGTGAGCCAGTGACAGTAGTATTTGTTCATTGTTACACAAAGTTACCAAGCTAAGGTTCTGTGTGACAGTTTATTAAATTGTGCTGCCTCCGTTCTATTGACTATTGTGCTATAAGTCTTTCAAACAATAGCAGCACGATCCGTTATCACTGAAGTGAGCAGCTTAGTGAAAAACATATTAACTGCAATCTAGATGATACCACAGATTGTCTCTGCTACAATGGTTATTAAAGCTAAACTGCAACTGTTCCACCAGGTATGCGCCATTAGTGACATTGTTCCTGGTTAAGTTCAACACAGGTGCTCAGAAACCGCCATATAAAGTATATCTATCATTTTGTCCATCAGTTGTTATATTTTCATGTACGTGGATACAATGTTCATTTGTTACCCTGTTTCCCCTATGATAAGCCATCCCCATCATTTAAGCCACCCCCCGATTTTTGCAGAAAACTTTAAAATAAGCCACCACCCCCCGCAAATAAGACACCCACCGATACCTGCCCCTGCCCGAATCTCCCATTCAGGTGGTACAATGGGTACATTGTTACTCCCTCAGGGCTGGCTGCAGTGCAAGAAGGACAAGCAAGCTGCTGATCCCTGCCGTAACGGAGTCTGTTATCCGTACCAGTAGAACCCCAAAGAAGTGAGTCAGTGACGGGGAAGGGGACAATGATTGGCACAAAGTGATCAAAGGGGACAATGTTTAGCACAGAGTGATCAAAGGGGACAATGAATGGCACAGAGTGATCAGAAGGGGACAATGATTGGCACAAAGTGATCAGAAGGGGACAATGAATGGCACAGAGTGATCAGAAGGGGACAATGATTGGCACAGAGTGATCAAAGGGGACAATGTTTAGCACAGAGTGATCAAAGGGGACAATGAATGGCACAAAGTAATCAGAAGGGGACAATGATTGGCACAGAGTGATCAAATGGGACAATGAATGTCACAGAGTGATCAGAAGGGGACAATGATTTGCACAGAGTGATCAGAAGGGGACAATGATTTGCACAGAGTGATCAAAGGAGACAATGAATGGCACAGAGTGATCAGAAGGAGACAATGATTGGCACAGACTGATCAGAAGGAGACAATGATTGGCACAGATGGATCAGAAGGGGACAAAGATTGGCCCAGACTGATCCCCAGTGCCGACGCTACAGGCAGGCCCCATGCGGCTGGGCCCGTCCAATTACTTTTGTATTCTCACTGAAACTCACTGAAAGCATCAGCATACAGAAGTGCTGATACCCACAAGTCACAAGTGGGGTGGTAAGTTAGTAGAGAGGGGGTTACTCTCCCTCCTAATTTCCTACCCTGCACATTGTTCCGACAAGCTGGTTCCCTACCCATGCTGTGCTTTTGAAACACAAAAGGGTCACTCCATGATGTCAGTGCCGGCTTTTCGAACGAGGAAGTAGCACTTCACGATTTAACTTAATGAAAGTTCCTGCTTAAAATATTCAAAGAAGATCAGCTCCGCACTCCGAAAAACTCCAATCTCCACTTTATTAATAATATATATAAAGAAAAGCACACACCATACATCCATCTATGTCCCCCCATATGGACCCCCCTCAGCCTCTTACATGTTTCTAATTTTAGGATGTGACATAGCATGGAAATGTGCCCCCCTCCCCAGTGTCCATTCTTTCAAAATGCTCTGTCGCCTAACCAATGGATGCCGGAAAACCATAGCTCTCTGGGAAATACTACATTTCCACCAGAAATCTATGTTTTCATGAATGAGTGTCGATAATAGGGAGAAATGCAGTAAAAAAAAACAACTTACCAGTAATGAGCAATTAGGAAGATAACCCTGCAGCTCACTTCCGGGTTCTGGTCTGGGCAAGATAGCACGTCACAAGAGCGCTTTGTTTTCTGGGTAATCCTGTGATTCACATAATTATATTGAGGAAAATTCCCAAAGAAGATCATTGAACGCCCCCCAGGGGCCACCCGTGATATTGCACCCCCAGTTCAATGATCTTCTATGGAAATTTTCCTCAATATATTTACGTGAATCACAGGAATACCCAGAAAACAAAGCACTCTCGTGACACACTGCCTTGTCGTGCCCAGACCAGAACCCGGAAGTGAGGGAGAGCTGCAGGGTTATCTTCTTAAATTGCTGATTTGTTTACTGCATTCCTCCCTATTATTGGCACTTCTACTGCCATGCATGAAAACAGATTTCTGGTGGTAGGTCTGCTTGAACAAGCACCCTAGATGTACCCACTGCATACAACGACAGACTAGAGACAATTTCAGGGCCCTAAAAGCACATAAGTGAATGTAGCCTCCAAACTTTTCTAAATCATGAAGAGTGTCCTATAGTGCCCCATCTATTCCTTTTCTAACCCAATCTTTATATAGAAGTGGATACTTGAATAATGATTCGATAAAGTTTGATCAAACATGAGTAATGATACATTGTGCTGATAATAACTGATTACACTTAGTATGATATCAGACAATTATATATGCTGTATCCATCCGGTTGCTCAGTGAATAGAAGATGTTTGGTGTCTTCAGGAGGAATGTTATTGCAAAATTGTGGAACTTGGATAGTCAATACTTCAGGTCTGCATTCATTCGCGATAATAGATCTGCCAGTTTTATCTCTGCTAATTGGGGGCAAATCAGGTAACCCTGTGATCCGGAGCATGCTGTCCATTGTTTGTGATGATGGCAGAATTATAAGGGAGTCGTCTCTCTGAAAAACATTGTTTTCTCAAATGATCAAAAAGGTCAACTTCTCTCCTCATAGAAACTCTAACGGTTGCCAAGTCTATCATGACTTTTATAAATCAAAGTTTTCTGCAAGATTCTCTTATGGACATCAGAATAGACAAATAATCTGTTTGCTGTGTCTTTACTAACCGTCAGTGGCCATTGTGGGTGTCTTGTTGGCCTTTAAATTTGGATTTAATAATAAATGTCAATGTGCCATTTATTAGAGATGCCTTCACCTGCCCCACATCCAAAACCCATTAAGACGAGATCTTTTCACAAGTCACATATAACTCAGCATTTTGGATATCCCCTTGATCTCCATCCAAATGACTAGGGTCACCATGTACCAGGGCCATTATAGGGAGTATACAAACCTGAGCACCACTGGGGGCCCCCAAGCTCCACTTCTTACTCCCTACCCAGCCCCACCTTGAGCCGAAAAGAGTGATCCTGCAGTAAAGCATACAAAAGTGGCGCATCTGAAAGGTATATTGGTGATATTCCCCTCCATCTGTCTGGGTGCAATATATTAGTGATATTCCCCTCAATCTGTCTGGGTGGGGTGCAATATATTGGTGATATTCCCCTCCATCTGTCCAAGGGGGTGCAATATATTGGT